>SWBT01000102.1:0-267113 GCA_005298045.1 Pleurotus ostreatoroseus | reverse complement strand
CATCCACTTCACTCGTATCCTCCACGGCCACTCGGTTGAGCATTGAGCGCTGCGTGTACCGTCTTCGAGTAACACCTCAGACGATACTCTGCGCGTCACCCCGCTCCCAACTTTCTACAATAACGAATAATTAAGCGCAGCGGTCGTGTGCTGCTCATATAGTACTGCGCGGCATGACCACACGCTACTCATCCGCTTGGTTCGGAATTAGTGAACTCAGCCCGAAGGCTAATGCAGCTCCGGGCATCAAGAAAGATATTATATCGCTACAGAACACAGCTACCTGCCATTGATAGCGGGATCACATGTGATGTTACAATATGAGCAATGCCGTCTTGAGTAGTACAGAAGGTGCACACTAATATACAGTGGATTTAACTCGTCGCTAGGGATACACGTTCATTCAAGAGAGTCCACAACTTTGAGCGTTTCTAGCGTCGTGACAGTACATTGGTCTGCAGTCACAAGTAGAAGTAAGTATCTTTCCAACGGAACTCGGAATTGCGAGTCACTCACCAGCAGCTTTTCCTGACCTTGTGCCCTCGAGACTCGTTGGAACGGGGAGCAACACATTGCGATTTTGGTCGTAGTTCCACTTGTATTCGTTCGCAACTACGAGACTTACGTTGAGCTGAGGGAGTGGCGGAAGATGACTGTTGTGCTTACTTGTCAAGACCTGTTCAGGGGGACACCCAAGGTATTGTTGGACTAGAGGGAGGGAAATAGATGCGAACACCTTGGAAAGTAGCACAAAGGTCCTCATTCGGAAAGTCTCTGAACGCCCATTGGATCAAGATGACGTACACTATATGGTGGAAAAGGCTCACCTATATATTTGTTCAAGAGCATGTCCGCTAAGGTTTTCATATCGTTACCCCCGAGCTCGACCCCTTGCACCACACTCAACACCTCATGCGCCCTTGGGTAGATGTTCTCGTATACACGCTCAGCTGCCGAAGCGACCAGTCGTGCCAGAGCTTGGGTAACCACATGAGTCGCTATACTGTTGGGTAGTCTTGCCAGTGTGGACTGTGCTAAGGAGCTAGTCCGAGCCCGATCAGTTTGGATATTTGTACACGACCCGTACTGATACTCACATATCGTCTATGATGAGGTAGCTAAGAACTAGAGGTATAATGATCAGAAGACGATCGGTATGCAGCTTGTTCTCTACCTAGAATGTCATGAGAATGTCTAGCAAATGCTACAGAGACAACTAAGATATGCTTACTGTAGACACAGATATATCCGAATCCTCAGCGGTAGATATCAGTTCCTGTAATTTGCCAGAGGCAGCAAGCCTGCACAATGTGGGAAACAATTGTCCGTATTGAACATCCCGCGCAGGAGGTTGTTGTGCGGTGACTGGAACTTGGGCAGCCGGTGGTGCTGGAGGTACTTCGGGTGCAGGTGGCTGAGTGGCTGCTGGAACTGTGACTTCCGGTGCTGTGTTTCTTGCTGCGTCTTCCATCTCAATCGCGGAAGTTGGGGGAGGGGTCAAAGGTCCAGTCATCGTTCAATATGTCTCGCAATGCCACGGAGATTGCAGAATGAGGGCGGTGGCAAAGTGCTCGAGGAGGACAGTGACACGCGCCCGACGCGTTCACGGCATCGATCATAGCCCCACGTGGCTCTCGCCTCGGCCTCAGTCTCACAGCACTTGGTCGCTGCTGTACAGCTTTCCAGTGGTCTACTTATCCCCCTGCACATCGTACTGTCTTCCGTTAAACTACCTCTCACCCAGCTATCCAAGTCTTTCGTACCACCATGGAGGGTTTCGGAGAGGACGAGATTGAGAGTATTCTTTACATCGGGAGAGAGGTTTCAGGTGAGCATAATCAATCGTCATCGTTCTCTTGACCAGATCCTCATCGACGTTGACAGTATACAAGATCCCACCTCTGAAAGCAAATGAAGGTCATCGTGCACAGGAATGGGGCGATCTTGGAAACCCGCTTTGGAAAGGTCGTCTGAGGATCATTGAGCGGTCCAAGGGTGTATCGATTCAATTCGAAGATGCAACGACTGGTGAGACGTGAATCGCGTATATGAATTGCATTTCTGATCGTTTCTTGCCTTTGGTAGGCGAATGTATGCGTCCATTGCTCTGTGTCACTTAGATGCTGATGCTATCGTCAAGGATAGTGTTCGCCAAAGCGGACTACGATCCTCTGAAACCTTGCGTAGAAGCTGTCCTTGATTCGTCTCGCTACTTTGTCGTCCGCGTCGAAGAGAGCGGCAAGCGAGCATACATAGGAATGGGATTCCTCGAGCGAACAGATAGCTTCGACTTCAGTATGTCAATATCCTCTCACAGCGATGCTCAAGATACTCACCTTACACAGACGTCGCTCTCCAGGACTATACAAAGTAAGAAGGTCTTGTTACTTATCAACGATTGTCTTTGACACAATTGTTGTGTACCAGGCGGTTCAAGGCAGCGCGAGCTCCTCCCGAATCAGACTCTGACAAGGCCTCGCCACATGTTCCTGCGGGACCGAAGAAAGATTACTCTCTAAAGGAAGGCCAAACGTTCTCGATCAATATACCTGGACGTGGAAAGAGTCCTCTTGCGAGCAATCCGACCTCTACTGACTTACTGGGAGGTACCTCATCTAGCGGGAATTCTGGGAGCAGCGGATTCGGTGTTCCCCTTCTGCCTCCACCTCCGCCTGGCGCACCACGGAAACGGTGAACCCTTTACCTTCCCCGGGGTATGTATACCTGAAACAGCTTGGACAGTAACTTCTCCATTCTTCCTAATACTCAACATGTATATTTGATCTCTGGAATCGAAACATAGTTCTAGTGCAGATCGATATGTTCTGGATGGTCTCGTGTTCGCAGCTGACTCCGCGAACCTCTTGGGAACGAAGTATGTGAGTGATTTTGTAGACCGTCATTTCACCTACTGAACTAGGCGTCGCCCTTTGCAGAAGACAATACGCGAGAAGTATCTACCCAGACACTCGAACGTGTAGGTGTACTACTCCAGACTCGATGAGATTCTTGCTATTCGTCATATTTGCATGCGAATGCGCATGGACGAGCAGGGCCTCTCACCGAGCCTCCAGCGCGGATTTGCCTGGGTTGTGCAAACCACACCAGTGATGAGCCCGAACGCGAAGTATTGACGACGTTTAACCCGCCCCAAAGTCTTATAGGTGTCCCAGACAACTTTGGCCCATCTTTAGAATTGTGCGATCCATGCTCCATGCCAAGCCCGTCTTTGTGTGTTGCGTTAGGTAGCTTGGATATGGTGAATGCGAGGTTCTCTAAGGTGGGTGGACCAACCAGCGACGTCGACATGCTTCTATCTACAATACAAGGAGCTACGGGGTGCTGCGCACCCCAAAAAAGGGTTCCGATAGAAGCTCATAGAACCTTCGAACGCCCTCCTTTTTGGGAGGGTCGTCGGGCGGTGTCGCGTCGGCTGCGCGTCGGCGTCGGCGCCGGAATCGGGCAAAGCGTGTCGCACGTCGCGTCGCGTCGTGTTCAGCTGTGTGTAGTGAGTTGGTTGGCATACGGGGGCTAGCAGTTGCCAGCTGGCTATTTTATTTGGCGGACAGTGCGAGGGCTGTCAGGGATTGCTCTGCAATACACAGGAGATTCTCGGCACGGGTTGCTGGCCGCGTCGGATGTCGTGCATTCAAATCGCGGGTAGCGTTATGTCGCGTTGAGAGCGTGTCGGAATCAGGTCCGGACTCGGGCAAGCGTGGCGCATTACTATCGCTCTCAGCTTTGGCTGCGTGTCACGGATTATTAGCCAGCCCACGGAGGAAGCAGCTAATAGCTGGCTGGCTGACGAACAGGCTGTGCTTAGCGTGCAGTAGAGAAATGTCTAACGGGTTGTTTGTTGTGCCGACAGGTAATGATCGCGCCAGTGTGTTGCTGCTGGCAAGCGGGCTTCAGCAAAGTAGTAAGTACTAAGTACACGGAGTCTCTTGGCTAACAGCCAGCTTCCAGCTGATAAATTTCTGCCACCCTGCAACTTAGGCTCATACGAACGAAGGTTTTGCATCCAGTGCCGAAGGCACGGGTTAGCAGCTAGTAATAGACTAAGCTACACTCGTTCACTGTTCCATAGGTCGTCGATCGAGAATAAGCTTGCCCAATTCTCAAAGAGGTTACAACAGGACACCGGCCAGCACTGGATGTGCTTGATGCTCGCTCGACCGAAGTGCATCCGAGCCCATCATTTCAGAATATAGTGATGTGGATTTATCCCTGTATTTTTCCGCGGCAGCTTGTGATCCAAGCTGGCATTCGTCAGGTCCACAGTCATGACCCACCTCGGTGAGCTTCTTTTGGCAGCGTCGTGGTCCGGACGCTCGTGCTTCATACGCCCTAGCCTTGATTATAGCCACCGAACTCGAATCATGCGGGCTGGGCGACTGATGTTCTGAGCCATTCACTTGTGGTGCGTCGCTCAGAGATGTTCCTGCCAACCAACAGTATCTTTACAACAACTTTGTAGCTGTCAAGTGACATATACTACGAGCGAGCGGAACTCGCGGGTGTCGGGGGTATTCGAACAAAGCTGCACATGCTAGCCCTCTATAACCGACGAACCTTCTGCTCCGCGCGACATAGATCAAAGTACGCTCATTCATTATTTCCAAGGCAATGTCACTTATAACTGAACCTCGCCTCAAGAAACTGATTCCATAGTACGATGGTAGGCTAGGTTTCGGGACCGAATTTGCACCGATCTCTGACCTCCGCCGTCGGGGGGTTGCTAAAAGCATGCTCAGGCGTCGAGAAGCCTACTGCCAGATGTCCAGGTCGACCTCATGACCCTCCAGAGTACGCCCGCCAACCGTCCACTGACTTGCACCGAATTCTTTCCGCCTGGTACGCTCGGGTGTACGCCGGATATATGGTTCGCAAAACCTTGGCTTCTCCTTCAGACCGACGTCAAACGTCTTAGACATTGCTTGCGGTGGAGTATATAACAAGTGCTCCTCCAGCTTACAGTTCTCCAGGATCACTAGTTCCCTCAACCTCTCTACGGTACAATGAAGTCCGCTGCCTTCTTCGCCCTCGCCGCCGCGCTGCTGCCCACGCTCACCCTCGCTCAGTCACAAGAGTACGGTCAATGCGGTGGCATTGGCTGGAGTAAGTGTTTGATGAAAGATTATAGTTGCAGTACTCTGACACGGTGAAAATAGGCGGAGCCACCACCTGTGTCTCGGGAACTACCTGCACTGTGATCAATGACTACTACTCGCAGTGCCTGTAAGTGGTCATGACGAATAGCACACACAACCCCATTTGACGATATGTCTGCAGGCCAGGCTCAAGTGTTCCGACTACCAGTGCCAGCTCTCCCGGGAGTTCGCCAACCGGCCCTTCCAGCACGGTTTCCTCGACAGCCCCGTCTAGCACTGCCACCCCCGATGCCGGCAACCCATTCGTCGGATTTGAGGTCTACGCGAGCCCCTACTACGCCGCCGAGGTGGCGGCTGCTGCTGCCCAGATCTCCGACTCCACCGTGGCTGCCCAGGCTGCAAGCGTTGCTAAGATCCCAACCTTCACCTGGTTCGGTACGTTTTTCTCACGTTGAAAATGTAATACTAGGTACTCAACTATGCTTCTTCAGACCAAGTCGCGAAGGTCCCGACCCTCGCCACGTACCTTCAGGATGCTGCCAACATCCAGGAGCAGACCGGCACGAAGCAGATCGTCCCCATCGTTGTTTACGACCTGCCCGACCGTGATTGTGCCGCGAAGGCCTCGAACGGAGAGTTCAGCATTGCCGACAACGGCCAGGCCAACTACGAGAACTACATCGACCAGCTCGTTGCTCAGATCAAGCGTAAGCCTCGTCATTACGCAACATACTCCTTTCTGATTTCTGCCGTTTCGCTTTGCAGAGTTCCCTCAGGTCCGCGTTGTTGCGGTCATTGAGCCCGACTCGCTCGCCAACTTGGTCACTAACTTGAACGTTCAGAAGTGCGCGAACGCCCAGACGACGTACCTCGTGAGTTGGACACTTGTTCGGATGCCGCTTAAGTCTCTGACCCGACGCTCGTAGGCCTGTGTCAACTACGCCCTCAAGGAGCTCGCGGCCGTTGGTGTCTACATGTACATCGATGCTGGCCATGCTGGTAAGGAATATTTCTAGGACGTATTGTAATGCGAAGCTGATATCGTACATTATAGGCTGGCTCGGTTGGCCCGCTAACTTGGCGCCTGCGGCTCAGCTGTTCGCCCAGGTCTGGTCGAACGCCGGCAAGTCGCCGTTCATCCGTGGTCTTGCTACCAGTAAGTCCTGGCAACAGTACTATTCTTTCCTACTCCTGATCCTTGGTCTGCAGACGTCGCCAACTACAACGCCCTCGTCGCGTCGACCCCCGACCCCGTCACCCAGGGTGACCCGAACTACGATGAGTCGCTCTACATCAACGTATGTACCTCTCACATTTGAACTCTCCAATTGCTCACCATCTTTCCATACAGGCCCTTGCGCCCCAACTCAAGAGCGCCGGCTGGGACGCTTTCTTCGTCGTCGACCAGGGCCGCTCTGGTCAGCAGAACCTCCGTCAACAGTGGGGTGACTGGTGCAACATTAAGGGTGCAGGCTTCGGCACACGCCCGACGACGAACACGGGCAACACGCTCATCGACTCCATCGTCTGGGTCAAGCCCGGAGGAGAGAGCGACGGCACGTCCAACAGCTCCTCGCCACGCTACGACTCGACTTGCTCTCTGGTAAGCCCTTTTGCCTGACATCTGTCTTGCGAGCTGTAGCTGACGGTGTCTACAGTCTGATGCTACCGTGCCCGCGCCCGAGGCCGGTACCTGGTTCCAGACGTTCTTCGAGACCCTCGTCGAGAAGGCCAACCCCCCACTCACTGCTTAGAGCGCAGGTCAGAGTCTCGCGTGCAGCACTCGCTACGACACTCCAAAACGCTGTTAGAGGCGGGTGCTGTTCAGTTTCGTCTGTACTAGTATACCAATTGGCGCATGTATTTTATCTTTCTATGGGAAAATACCACAGCTAGAAACCCAAAGTTTGCATAGTTCTCGATACTTTTTGGCAGTGGGATGTATTCGTGAATCGCTGCGGCTGAGTCTTTCGGTTCCTACAACATGATGCAATCGCGCGTATAGCTCACCAGTCGCTAGCTTGCGCACCATCATCATACTCCGAACGGGGATAGTCTAAGGGTTTGCAAACGCATAGGATTGCTGATAGCTGGCAGATTTTGTGAAATGCAGACTCACATTACAATTCACAGTACGACTAAATATCATGGTACAAAACGACTTAACGAGTAATCCGGATTGATGTTAGCAGGCGGGACGATACAAAACATGAGCGACAAAAGAACGAGCCGAGGTATATTAGTGCTGAGCCCAGTCAATAGTGTTGATGTCGATTCCTTCCTGGACCATCTCCCACAAGGGGCTAGAACGTGGGTCGTCAACATCGAGGCATCCAAAATGCAAGATGAAAACATACCTCATATCACGCAAACGTTGCACAACAGACACGATCTTCTCGACGACGAAATCGATTTCGGCCTCCGTCGTGAACCGGCCCATACCGAACCGGAGTGAGGAATGAGCCATGTCCTCAGCAGCACCTGAACCGAGATAAGAACTCAAGCACACGATAGCCAGAAGTGAAACTTACCAAGGGCACGAAGGACGTAGGACGGCTCGAGCGACGCGGACGTGCAAGCGCTTCCAGACGATAGTGCAATATCCTGCGAGCTTATGAGCGAGTTGCTGATCGGAAATATTGTCGACGACTCACCTTCAAGGCCATCAGAAGACTTTCACCTTCGACGTACGCGAAGCTGAGGTTTACACAACCGGGATAGCCACTGGGGTCCCCGTTGCGGACTACATGCTCTACTCGAGCATTGATTTTGTCGACCAACCGGTCAGAGAGGTGTTTGATCCAGGCATGGTCTCTCTAAGAACTGGGTTTCAGTATCATGTTTCAAGATGAATAAGCAAAGGCACGGTCAAATTTTGCCACCACTCAGTACCCCTGCACGCAGTATCACAGCTATGCCGGTAGCGAACGTATGACGTTCTGCAAGGCCGCACAACTCCTTCGCCTCATAGGGCGGCGTGCGAATCTCGTCATCGTTTCCAATATGGAAGGGTACTCACCGTCATCTCCTGCTTACACAGACGAGCGGCTTCGCCCATGCCTACTACCAAAAGAGTAGCCAGGGTACCACTTCGAAGGCCACGCTCCTGGCCGCCACCGTTAATGATCGGCTCGAGGCGGACGCGCGGTCTCCGTCTGACATAGCAAGCACCGATGCCCTTTGGACCGTAGAGCTTGTGTCCGGACAAGCTCATCAAGTCGATGTTCATTTCGTTAACATCGAGAGGAATTTTGCCAGCCGCCTGTGCGGCGTCAGTGTGGAAGTAGACACCACGGTGCTTTCGCACAATGGCGCCTATCTCTTTGATCGGCTGAATAACGCCCGTTTCGTTGTTGACTGCCATGATGGAGACGATGGCGGTATCCGGGCGGATTGCGGCCTCGAGTTCGTCTAGCCGAATGATACCGTTCTGCTGAACTGGAAGATATGTGACGTCAAACCCTTCTTCTTGCAGCTTCCTGCAGGAATCGAGCACACATTTGTGCTCCTAGATCACCGTGAGAACGTCAGCCAAACATGCAGGTTAGCAGCGACGAAGACGACGTGCCGTTTGAGTGGTGATGACATGCCGCTTCCGCTCCTTGTTGAAGCGGGCGACGCCCTTCAGCGCCATATTGTTTGACTCGGTCGCACCGGAGGTGAACACAATGTCCTTAGAGTCTGCTCCAATGAGGTCGGCAATGTTCTACGAGGATAACATGTAAGGCGAAGACTGCGGGCCAATGACGCTATGACAGACCTTGCGGGCGTCCTCGACCGCTTTCTCCGCTTCCCATCCATACGCGTGTGTCCTTGAGTGTGGGTTTCCGTACTGGTCCGTCATGTAGGGCAACATAGTGTCCAAGACACGAGGATCAACTGGTGTTGTTGCCTACATGATTGGTTAGTAGAAGTAAGTGTGCGCTTCTATAGGAGAGTAATCGGACCTGCATATCGAGGTAAATTGGGCGTGTCTTGCCCTCGACGGAGTCCTCCCGACGCGGCATTTCAATCTTGAAACCAAGCATGTCTGTTACAATATTGAGTCTCGTGCAGTTATAACGCAGCGGAACGAAAACGTACCCGAGCGAGGTGAGAGGAACGCATCCTCCTGATAGGCCGAGGGTACGTCGACAACACTGGCTCTATCCGCGCCGGACGGTTGGACATAGGTGCGCCGAGCCTGCGCGACAGCAGACCTGGCGACGTGGGGCCTAAGGACGGCGTTGCGCGCGACGCTGGCGGAGACTCTGGAGAGCATGGTGGGCGTGTAAGACAACGAGCTCGGCAGGTTCCTACGCTGAGCAGCGCGGATTATCAGATACTGGGACCTGACCGGATCAAAACCGAAAATAGCGTGTACGTCCCGGCACAAGGCCGGCAAGGCCGGCGGGGTGCACGTGAGAGCACAGACACGTGGAGGCAACGAGGCCTGCGCACGGACCAGCTGCGGGTTCTTCTTTTGAACTCAGCTTTGATTGTTGGACCTCATCCATCCTCTTCTTCAACCACCATGACAAACAGACGTCTCTACCTCGGCAGTATGGCCCTTCAGCAGTTTCTCGGTAGCCTCTAGCTGATGTAAATGCCCAGGGCTCCCTCCGGACACTCGCACTGAGGATGTCTCCAAGTTTTTTGAAGGTTACGGCCGCATCGTCGACTGCCGCGTCATGACAGGTCCGTGGCGTCGTACGATAACATGGCCTACATCTAAGGCTATACTTCCCCTCAGGCTTTGGCTTCGTCGAATTTGAAAGCTCTCGGGATGCAGAAGACGCGGTCCATAACTTCAACGGCAAGAGTTTCATGGGCGCTAAGTATGCTTGGCGAGGTTTTACTGTTGCGATTGATTGACCACTTGGTCCCCCCTTCCCTTCAGCATTGTGGTTGAATTCGCCAAAGAAAGTCGCCCCAGGCGTGATGTTTACGAGGCCGACCGGGCCCCTCGTGCAAGGCGCCCTCCAGGTTATCGCCTCGTTGTCTCGGGAATTTCTCGCGACACCAGCTGGCAGGTATGCCTCTCACCTTAGCTCGGATCTGTTGTCCCTGCCTGTTGGACCGTCACAATGGACTCCAGCTTCAAGTCGCGATCCAGACAATTCCGCGGCGGCCTGCGATGAACCATGACTAACATTTTTGTACCGATCACTGACTGTTCGTCGTTACTAGGATCTGAAGGATTTCGGCCGTGAAGCCGGAAGTGTCTCCTACGCCGATATCGACCGTGATAGGGCCGGCGAAGGGTGAGCATGGAGCCGCGGCTCAATGTGTCATGATGTCTGACAATCTCTCAGGATCCTCGAATATCTGTCTCGCGACGATGCTGAACGCGCAGTCAAGGAACTCGACGGTAAGGATTTGCGCGGCAACAGTGTCCGTGTGAGCTTGGATCCTACCGACGTAAGCACGTACTATCCTTAGCATATAGACTTGTCTAATATATTGTTAGCGCGGACCTGGTCCTGACAACTATCGTCGTGATGATCGTCGTGACGATCGTGGACGGGACTATCGTGAAGATCGGTACGCTCGCGATGACCGTTACGGCCGCGACGATCGTTATTCTCGAGAGGACCGCTACAATCGCGATGATCGTTATGCAGCTCGGGAGGAGCGCACCCGTAGGGAAGAACGCCCTCCTTACACTCGCGAACGGTCCAAGTCGCCATCACGTCGTGCGGAATATGACGATCGTCGCCCCAGGTCGCCTCCCCCTAAGAGGGAATCTGATGATAGGAGGCCTGCAGGGTACGATGATCGACGAGGACCGTATGATGTTCGGAGAGGCCCTGACCCTTATCTTGACCGTCGCAGGGATGAACGTCGGCGTGAAGAAAAGGACGACCGCTTCGAGGAGAGAGCCCCGAGGGCGGCCAATGGGGACAACGGTTGGGCGCGCTGAGTAGGCCGATGGTACTTCTGGATTGCCCGTTTCGCTTGGACCGCATCCTTTCCGAAAAACGTTTTTGACCGTACGCCCGGATTGTTGCTGGCCGTCATCTGTACCATGGAGTCGTATATTCTCTTTGGGTTATTACGCATTGGTTCCTGAGGCCCTATTGGCGTCTGAGGCTTATTTCCACTCCGTCCTGGTGGTTCTACCGCATCGGTGGCCGCGTGTACAGGCGATGGACGACAAGGCTTGCGTGAACAGGTTGTTGTATGTCTACCAGAACCTGGTTTTCAAGATCAAAGAATACAGTCGCCAAGCAGTTTCGAAGGCTTCGAGATGCGACCCCGCCTCCGTACAAGGCACGTTACTGCACAAGACGGTGGCCCGTCCAGGATGTGATCCGGTTCTGTTGTCCTCCCACGGTATCTGTCGACCGACCTTTCCTGGTGCTTGGGACCCACATACGTCTTCTATCCTTGTTGATTTGGTGCATGTGCTCGTTGATCGATGTTGTAATACCACAATTTCGAATACATCCACAGCTTTTAACCGACGACCAAGTAAACGAGTGAATTATCCTCTACACCCCACCAAGCCAAATCGCGGTCACCGTCTGTAGCCTCAATCTCTGCAAAAGCGGTGTCGGGCATCTGCAACCACAACCTGATGTGGGCTTGTTGCGACCGGGCTACCTTGAAGGATTTCGCTAACTTCATGCGAAAAGTCTTCGCGGTCATCGTCGGCAATACTCGCAACGAGGCCGTCTCAACTACCTCCGGGTCCGTATTGGCTTGGGAATCGGGAGCAACCCTGCATCGGCGGACAGTAACCTCTGGATAACACCAAGCAGTTGCGATCAGACGGCCAGGGCTTCATCATCGACAGGCAAAATGAACGCACGGACGAGGCGGTTACCCAGCGTGTCCTGTTTATCTTGGACTTCACGGGGAGAGGCATGCGGTTTCCCGTACTCTAGCAACAGAAGAAGCGTAACGGGCGGGGGTGGGCGTATCAGGTCAGTGCTCTGGGCATAGGTCGCCAATGATCTCATCTCACTTTCGCATAGTTCCCTCCAGCGCGGATGGTCCACCAGCTTGGCGTCGTCGTCTGCTGGGCCGTGCTTGCTAACATAGGAAAGATAATACAGCTCGCAGTCTGTGCGTTCCTTTTGCGTGATCTGGAGTAATGAGGTGATAAGGTTCACGTTAGTGTTTAGTATACGTGGCGAATACGCAGAGAGCGTAGAAATCTTAGAGGCGTACCTTTGCAGCGTCGAGAACTACCAGACTTGGGACTCGTGCAATGATGAATTGTCTCGCATGCGGACCTTGTTCTGCGTCTGGCAGATTGTGTCGTGACCATCGCGCCTATGATCAGTGATAGGCATTGCACAGTGAGACGTGGGACGGTCACCTTCGACCAGTGGGTTCTCCGTCAGAGTTAGAGACTCCAGCTCGGGGCACCAGTCCGAGATGTGATCGATATCAGCCCATGACCTCAAGGCGTTGGATGCCAAGGCGAGGTGTTTGAGGCTGCGGACAGACGAAGACGAGGTGTCAGCGATCGGGGCGATGGCGCTGATGTGGTTGCTGGACAGTACGAGCCGCTGTAATCTGTGCATCCAGGATATAGTGTTAGATATTTTTTCGCAACGGTTCGAGCAAACTCACTTGGTAAATGGGCTCAGAGCATGACATATAGCAGTCCAGTCCGTCAATTCGTTGCTGTCGAAATTTATGACCCTCAATTCCGACATATGGCTCTGGTCGTCTTTATTTGTGAGCAGGTGTCGCAGTTGATTGTACCCCGTCTCCAGCACCTGAAGGCTCGGTATGTAGCTTGCTAGTAACCTGACATTGTCCCATATCATGAGCGTTGCATTCAACTGCAGCTCTCTAAGACGAGTAAAAGCCTGTCGGAATTCAACCGTTTTAACGGGCATCTCCAGCCTATTCCAACTGATTTTGTGCATCATGTGTTAAAATGCAGGACCAGAATGAAGTGGTTTGATAGCTCACTTTACCGCGAGTCTGTCAAGATTTGATAACTCGTCAACTATAAGGGCTATAACGTCCCAAGACGGAAATAGGTTTTTTGACAAATCCAGACCACGAATGCCTATGTCCGATGCGATGAGTACGCTGCCGTTTTAAGAGCCATGACAAGGAGATAGATGTGGGCTCGCCATAAGTCCGTGAGTCACGGCCATAACTGAGAATTTGTCGTAAAGCGCGGAAGCCATGGAACAGTTCTTACCGGGACACGTCTTTCTGATTTCTCCAGGAGGGTCCACAGCGGTGACTTGTTCGTTATCCAGACTGACTTCACGCAATTTCTCCACCTTGGAAAGGTTTCCTCGGATCTTGTCTAGATTGACAGCCTCAACTTCGATGGCTCCTCTGGACGAACCTAGAACGACAGTCTCCATGCCAGGTCCGTGAGGAATTTCGACATATTTAGAGATCAATGCCTTGAGGAAGGTAGTTCCGTACGAGACCGCCGAGGACGGACGTATGAAGGACCCTGAGCCGGGAACACTGTCGAGATATCGTGAGCACGCGATAGTACGGGCATGTAAAGCATCTTACAGACACGAGAAATATCGGCGGTCGTCTTTAACGCCATCGTGCTTGCCACGCTTCGAATCATCCCATTCGACGCCGAGCCAGATTCCTTGTGTTCCATCGACATGTCCAACATATCTAACAGTCCCTGTGTAACCGGAATATGCAAGCCGCTTTCCCACCTCGGGCAAGCTCATAACAGCTATGCCGCCACAAAAGTTGAGATGTGAACCGCCGAGTGACGATGTATGTTGATGGCCCTACGAGAGTCAACGTTGATGGACGCGTTGCACTGCTTGAGCACAGCAACCTATCGCGCTTACTATCAGAATGATTGCTCCTCCCAGATCTGTGACTTGGGGGTTACCGGCCGGTACCTGTGCGGAACCTGTTCTGGTCTGAAGATAGTCATTTTGGCGCAGCCGCCACCTTCAACGCGCGTCCGACGAGATGAAAAGACTTTTGGCACCCGGTCCCGGCGGCTCAGCTTATCTGCGCACACAAACTGCACAACATACAGAAAATTTTAGAAGATTTATCATTCCTGGAAATGTAGATTATATGGATTATGAGAACAGCATTTTAATTTGGTGAACAGTAGTAGAATGAAGTAGAAGATCTAGAAGCACCTTGTCTCAAACTTCGTATACATTGTATCCTATTTCCATTCTACTTGGACTCTGTTCAAAGTGGTACGGGGATTTCTCTCATCAAGAGCTGGCGTATATCACACCCGTAACTAGTAAGTGCTATACTCGTTTCGGTGATACAGTAGATAGTACGCGCTTGAGGGGTACACGGGGTCTTCAGAAGTTTGCAAACCCAAGAGGGTAGACCTAACCCTGGGTCGACGCGCGTAAGCTGCCGATGACGCCAACGAAATCAGCACCTTCCGTCTTCCCGGCAAGCGGCAGCCTCGGATACCCGCTCATCCACACCCCCCACTACACTCTAGATCCCAGTTAACCCCCCTCAATGTTAGCTAGGAATTTCGCCACCATGTCCAAGCGCACACTGGGGTCGGCAACGCAAAGGACGCTAGCTATCTCCCATCATATGTCGATGAGTACACAGCCCAAGAGTTCGGGGAGTACAACTCCAGAGGAGGTAAGCCGTGAACATACAACAGCATCGCTCTCACCGCATCTCTCGGACCTCCAGCCGCCTGTCCTTTTTGAATCGAATGGACAAGTAACAAAGTACATCCTCAATCGCCCGAAGAAGCTTAACGCCCTCGACGTCAGCATGCTCAATATTCTACGCCCGCATGTCCTAGTCAGTTGTCAACAATCACCACTTGTTGCGGATGAACCTACCAATATTTACAGAGTTGGAGTCAATCAGGATTAAGCAAGATCCTTGTCGGTACCGGCGTTGGCCGAGCGTTTTGTGCGGGAGGCGATGTTGCAGGTCAATTCTTTCAACTTACTTGCACGGAACACTGATGGATGTTTGAACGTAGGTGTCGTCACGGCTGCTTCTCGCCCTGAAACCCTACCGGAGGCTATTGACTTCTTTAAGCGGGAGTAGGTAAACGATTCTTTACAAGTGGAGCAAATTAAACGTGCATCTAGATTCGAGGTAGACTATCTACTCGCGACTGTCCCGCATCCTTACGTGGTTGTCATGGATGGCATCACTAGTATGTGTTCTTTCTTCTGTGCTGTTCTTAATGCTGAACTCTGCCGTAGTGGGCGGAGGGGTTGGTCTGTCTGCTCACGCATCATTTAGAATAGCGACCGAGAACACGGTTTTCGCGATGCCGGAGACCAAGATTGGCTATAGCCCTGATGTCGGTGCCACTTACTTCTTGTCCAGGATGGATGGCGAGATTGGTACTTACCTAGGTCTTACCGGTGAATCCCTCAAAGGACGAGACATCTTGTGAGTCAAAACGTTAGTCAAGTTTGCATCTCCTGACATGATTGCACCGTCAGCGAATTGGGTTTTGCGACCCATTACATTCCATCTCGTCGAGTTCCTGCTCTGCTCGAGCGGCTTGCCTCACTTGAAAACCCTACATACGAAATGATTGACAGTACAATAGAAGAGTGTTCGCAGGAAAGAGATCCGGATGAGCCGCCGGCATCACTCATTCAAACGAAACGAGTCGCTGTAGACACGGCGTTCAGCCACAACAAAGTCGAGGACATCATTTCATCGCTGAAGGGGATTGAACAAGAACACGAGGCCAAAGACATCCGTGACTGGGCATCGGCTACGCTTGCGGCGCTGGAACTACGAAGTCCAACAAGTCTGAAGGTCGCGTTGATGGCAATCCGGAAGGGGAAAACTCTCCCACTCCTTGAAGCGCTGCAGATGGAGTTGAACATTGCTACTGCATTTTGCGTAATGATCTTCTTTGTTCTCGCTCCTCACCGTTATTTACGTCCTCATTTCAGAGCGGAGCTAGTTCTGACTTCCGTACCGGTGTTACCGCTGTTCTGGTGGAAAAGACGCGTGGCCGGCCTGCGTGGGTGCCGGCGGCTCTCGAAGATGTGAAGGACTCCGACGTGCAGAAGAGTTTCTTCAAAAGTTATTCGCCGGAGGCTGGAACAGCCCCCCGCCTCACGAATCCGCTCGAGGGACAGTCCGGAGGTACCGCGAGAGCGTATGATCCAATGCACTTCGCGCTTCCAACCGAGCAGGAAATCCGGCAGATGGTGGACGGCAGCCACCCTACCAGTGGCGGCACAGTCATCACCCGAGAGGAGCTTTTACAACAGTTTGAAGCCCTCCGAAAGGGTAAGATGGGCGTGAGGGAAAAGGTGTTGGAAGTCTCTCAGCGCTGCTGTGTCGAGGACATTGATAAGATCACAGGGGAGAAGTGGCTGCGCTGGAAATCTCCATCCCTTTAAACTCGTAAACAGCGTTTTATAAACACTGTAGTGCTCTATTATACTTATCGTTCGGCATCCGCCACATTCGGATCACTGCACTGCGCTCTACCGTGACTCCTTGAAGACGCGTGGTTCCGCAAGATTTTCTCAAACCGTGCCGCATATGCCTGCCCCAGTACCGGACATTGTCGCACACATTTATGGCGTCATGGTGTTTAACTTTGTTACACGGAGGGCTGGGTACTTCGGACGCTGTCTTCTGCCGCGGAGGCAGGCCGAAGGCGTTGACGTCGGGATGTCAAACAGATGCCTGACAGGTATGGATATGTTTCGCATTTGTATATTATTGCCCATGGAAGCCTAAGATTTGCGGAACTTGGATATTCGAATACAGGATAATAGGTGGTTGGGTATATGCCAGTTGCACTCTATCCGTATTACAGGGTCTGATGTAGATGACCATTACGATCGGTAACTGAGATTGTATCGAAATCAAGGTGTGACCTACTGATGTCAGTTGCGCACATGCACTTTATGGTGAGTTAAACCCATGAAACACGAATCTAAGGAGCAGGTGGGCAGGCCTAGATGACAGACGACATCTACTGATTGTGTTAACCCAGCCACAATGGGCGGCGATGGTGTACCCAGGCAATATTTGCAAGTAAACTATGCCGATACTATCTGAGAAATACCATCGAGGGACCTAAACTTGTGGTTGTACGTTGATACGCCCTTGAGAGGTGAGTCGAAAACTGGGCTATCGTCATAACAACTTCTCTAGATCCTGAGTCCGACTGATGATAGGAATGTAAGGATCTGTCGCGGCGTGCAACAAGAGGCACAGACTAATCCACGTGGAAAACTGGGGGCAGTCCCGATCCCAAGGGACGCTGCCAGTTAACGCCCCCTTCATTATGGTTACCGAATTGTTTGAACGGTTACCCAACACCGCAAGTATCGAGAAAATTGGGTAGTGAAGTGTTTTGAGCGTGTCATGGCGAGAACCGACTTGACTCACTGTGGCGCTGACGTACAACTTTCCTGTGTTGTCCAAATGTTGTATTCGAGTATATATACAACAGGGAACCGTCCTCCATGGACCCCTCACAATCTACCTCATCTGCTGAAGAGTCGGTCCAAGACACACTCAGCTCCATCCCAAACTACCACCCGAATCTCGTACAACTATGAACGTCATACCTTCCCCAGTACAGCTAATGAACGTGTTCGGCTCAATGGCCAACATGAAGCATCTTATGCGTTCACTGAGCTCTTGCTCAGCCACCGAGAAACCTTTTTCTCCATTGGACTACGATGTCCATCCGACAACAGGATGCTTTCCGCCTCAGGCACTGCCTGTACTTCCAAGTCAGTTTTCCCTATGGGAGGTCGCTTTGACGGAAGCTCGGGAAGCCCTGTGTTTAGGCACAGATGAAAGCGAAACAGCATTGGCGAAAAGGCCTCGAGGGGAGCTGTGGCGCGAACAGATCCGTTCGGTGAGTCTAGATGGTTTTATAATCCAATAGCTTACTCACGTATTTTCAGTGGCCTGTGCTTGACACCAGCGCACTCCGTGACAACATACGGTATCTGCAGAAAGCGCATATGGTGTTGGCGTTCCTTCTGCACTTCTACGTACATTCTATCCCACCTTCCGACGACATCGAAGAAATCCACATTCCCCGGGCCATCTCTATACCACTCGTAGAAGTCTCGCAGCAACTCGGCACAGCCCCGGTGTTGACGTTCGCGGATACCGTCCTGTGGAACTGGGAGTTAGCGGATCCGTCGAAACCACTGTCCGCGAGCAACATACGCTATATCAATCTGCTCTCTGGCACTGAGGCAGAAAGAGCATTCTACGCCAGCTCCGGAATTATAGAGCTGAAAGGAGTGGAGATGTTGCAGATTATAGAGACGTTCATGTCTCTGCCCAATACAACGGAGCCTGCCTCCGTCGCGAAGATTGCCAGGGATCTGGCGCAGCTAAAGGTCATCATCGATGATATGACTCAGACTTTCCGCGACATCCGCGAGACGGTCGACCCCCAGGTCTTCTACTGGCAATGTCGTCCTTGGTGGAAAGGAGCTCCCACCGACTGCTCCAAACCGCAGTGGGTGTTTGAAGGCGTACCAAACTCTGTTCTGGCCGATACATCAGGACCGTCTGCAGGACAGAGCACGGTCATGCACGCTCTGGATATCTTTCTCGATATCGACCATAAACTCCTGAAAAAACGGGAACCTGCACCGTCTCAGCAGAACAAGAGAGCCGATACAGGGTTCATGGAGAGGATGCGGCGTTACATGCCAGGACTACACCGGGAATACCTGGCTAGGATTGGCTCAGTGCCCCGCACCTTACGGGAAGTCGCCCTCTCTACTCCAACTTTGCAGAGTCCGTACAACGACGTAGTGGAGTCATTGAAGGTTTTAAGGGACGTTCACATCCGTATTGTCTGCCTTTACGTGGTGAATATGGCACACGCTGAGCCACCGGCGGGTGTCAAAGTCAGGAAGGAAGGAGGCGGTGCTGCTCGGGGGACCGGAGGAAATGAGGCATCCAACCTCTTGAAGGCTGGTCGGGATGCCACGAGGCGGGCTATGATTCAGCCGTGAGCTCGCGGCGGAAGTATGAAGCTCGAGGTAGTTCGCCCACAAAACGCCCGCCGAAAGGTGCCCAAGCTGAGAATTCCATGGATTTTTTTTACTAAAACATTTCTATTTATCGAGGTTCATACATATCATAGATTATTTATTAGCATTAATCTTTGTAGCAAGTAGCACCACTCACTGTAGAGCTAGTGTATAGGATTCAGACTTCACAAGTATATTTTTCAGTAGCATTCATCAAATCGTCAGGTCTGAGATCTGAAAGATGCCCTACAATTGACGCATCAGCAAAATTTGGAAGAAAACATACTCGCAATCACAACAGCCTAGGATAGAGGTGCTGAGTTGAGGTGATAAGGTAGCTCCTTTGACATCGTGGTCAGTGTTTGCTATAGCCTATGCCGCACGCTTCACGCCTATGCCCCTTGCCGCTGGTCCCGTGACGCAGCGCTAGAAACTGCTTACGTACGCGACGCGCAAATATGAGAACACGCGCCTGCCGCCCGTCGCGTTGACTGTCTTGCTCTTTCCCACCAACATCCACTCACACTCGCAAAACTATGTCTAACGTTCAACTCACAGGCGGTATATGCGGTCGCCTCGCTAATACGAAGAATGAGGAAGAGCTTGAGACCCTTTTTAACTCAGAGCCCGTCCTCCAGATCTTATCCATCAAGAAAGTAGCCCCCACTCCTGGGTCTACCTTAGATAGATACCGTATCATCGTCTCGGACGGCGAGGCCTTCACGCAATCCATGATGGCTACGCAGCTTAATCATTTCGTGGAAGAGGGACTCATAACGAAAAACACGGTTATAGTAGTGGAGAAGTTCACGTGCAACTACGTCCAACAGAGGCGGTAAGACACGCGTCCACTCCTCGGGCTCTTGGCTCTAACATGAAAGATCACAGGCTCCTGATTGTGTTACAGCTACGCGTCGTATCTCAGTACAATGAGAAAATCGGTGATCCTCAGGGTCTGGATCCACCAAGTTCGGAAGCCACCACCCCCGCAAATAAGCCCCCATCTGCAGCTGCCTCTTCAGCATCAGCGCATACAGCCTCGACTTCGGTCACTACGGCTCACTCCAGCAATCGTCAACCAGGTCAGCAGAGCCGTGGTGGAAAAGCCCCTCCGGTCTACCCCATCGAAGGGCTCAGCCCCTATCAGAATGGCTGGACCATCAAAGCGCGTGTCACTCAGAAATCCGAAATTCGAACGTGGTCGAACCAGCGTGGCGAGGGGAAACTTTTTAACGTGACATTCATGGATGACTCTGGAGAGATCAGAGCCACAGCATTCAACACTTCCGTCGATGAACTCTACGACAAACTCCAGGAGGGTAAAGTCTACTATATCAGTAAGGCACGAGTCAATCTGGCAAAGAAGAAGTTCAACCACACCAACAACGAGTATGAGCTGACCCTCGAGAAGAACACTGAGATCCAAGAGGTATGATCTTTCATCGAGTCTGCAGAACTTATCTAAGTGCTGCCCATAGTGCCGAGACTTGACGGACGTCCCCATTGTACGGTACAATTTCACCGATCTCAAGGGTCTTGGAGAATTAGTGAAAGATTCTACATGCGGTAAATAGCCTACTACTCAAACCGATCTCAAACTAATCAGCTCCCAAGACGTCATTGGTGTGGTGACAGATATCGGACAAGTCAGTGAACTCACGTCCAAGTTCAACAAAATCGTATGTATCTCTGTTATCTCCAGTGCATTGTCTTACGATTGCTGCAGCTCACCAAACGAGAACTTACCGTCGTCGACAAGTCTGGCTTCTCTGTGCGCCTCACGCTATGGGGAAAGCAAGCTCAAGACTTCAACACCAGCCCTAACCCAGTTGTTGCATGGAAGAGTGTGAAGGTCGGCGATTTCGGCGGTGGGTCACATAGCTGCTTATTTCCGCAACCTCCAACTGACCAAGTGTACAGGTCGTTCACTGTCTATGATGAGCTCGAGTATCATGGAAATTAACCCCGACATTCCGGAGGCGCATGCGCTCCGTGGCTGGTTCGATGCCGGTGGAAGCTCTAGCGAGTTCCAGTCCCAGACGTCGAGCAGCTTCACCGGTGGTTCCGTCGCGTTCAACCGTGACGAGGTCCGTTTCTTCAACGACATCCGCGAGTCCGAGCTGGGCATGCACGGCGACAAGCCGGAGTATTTTGCCGCCCGCGGCACTATAATGCACGTCAAGGCCGAGAACCTCGCGTACCCGGCCTGCCACACAGAGAAATGCAACAAGAAAGTGATTGAACAGCATGATGGCTGGCGTTGCGAGAAGTGTGACCGGAGCTGGGAAAAGCCTTCCTACAGGTCGGTCACTTTTCTAGTATGCGAATGTCTTGGCCCTGAACGTACACTTAACCCAAAAACAGATATATCGTCTCTATGGCTGTAGCCGACCATACCGGTCAGGCATGGCTGCAAGGTTTCAATGACGCCGGACAGGCGGTCTTCAATATGGCGGCCGACGAGCTCATGGAGATTAAGGTATGTTTTCTCCGTCCGATCACAGCCCCACTTAATCCACACCGAACATGCAGGAACGCGACGACGATAAGTTTAACAAAGTCATCGAACGCGCGATCGGAACCCAGTACAACTTTAGCTGCCGCGCTAAACAGGAGACGTTCAACGTAAGTGCCACAGACTCAGACGTTGCGGAGTAGGTGCTGACCCCGACGGTATAGGACCAGGCTCGTGTACGCTACGGCATCCAGAGGATAATGCCGCTGGATTACAAGGAGGAGGCCAGGCACCTCATGACTTTGCTGAGCAGCGACTGGGCGAAGTAGAATATAGGCTATACGCGCAGTGACGCCGTCGCACCTAAAGCACCGTGTCGAATCTCCCTTTCTCCAGTGTAGCATCACAGAGCAACAGATATTACTCGTTGTACTATATTGTAACTGATCTTTCAAACCACGTATGCCATAATTTGATCCAGAAACAGCCGAGGGAAATTGTTGGAAGAGGTGGCGAATACAAATACAAAGAGCAATATCAACTACAAATAATAAGAGCAAGTGAGAGTCCGATTAGTCGCGCTCGGTAGCTTTGTCCAATTGCTGCCTCTTGCGCGAGCTTCCCCTGTGGAACGTCTGGAAGTTAGTAACAGCAAGCGACTGCCGTACAGAGAAACGTACACTTCGGTGTCCAAACCTCGCTTGCGTCCGCTCTTGGCCTCATCAAGGAATTTATCGAGTCCGAACACGTCACCCGTGTCCTTCTCGAATTGAACAGGCCCCTCTCGGACCTCCTGGTCTTGTGCGCCCTCAAACCCAACCTTGGCCTGACCCAGCCCGAAGCGATCGTTGTCGAGTGCCTTGCCGATACCCTCGGTGGTACCGCCGCCGAAAGATTCGTCGTTGCCCTCGGTAATGTTCCCTCGGGCCTTGTAGATGGCCGCGGCTGCCGAGGAACCATGGAAGAGTGGTCGGTCGTACAGATTGTAGGCGTCCTCGTCGGCGAAAGAACCTGAGAGCGATTCTTGGTTGAATAACCGCGAGTCGAGCATGGACTCCTTGGACATCGTGGGTTTCGCGAGACCGAGCGCAATCTTCTCCGAGATGTCGCGGTTCTGCTGGCGGGCCAGCATCTTCGCGCGTTGCTCTTGGCCCATATTGCTCATGCGCATCTCGCGTTCGCGCTCCCGCCTCTTCTCTTCCCGCATACGATCACGAATCTTCGCGGCCTCCTCGTCCTCTTCCTCCTCTTCTCCTCGCTCGCTCTCAGACCCACTCTCAGAGTCACTGCCGTACGCGCCCAATGAGGACTTCATGGCAGCAGTGCGTTCTGCAGTAGGCTTGCTCTCTGTCCGAGCAGGGATACCGGCACGTTCTTCTCGCGCACGCTGAGCCAACATACGGAGATTCTCTTCCTTCGCGGCTTTCTCCTTTTCGGCCAACTTCTGCTGCATGAGCGCACGCTGCCGGACTTCTTCCCGAGCGTGTCGATCAGCAATAAATAGGGCCTCCGAGAACTTGGCAAAGTTGTCGTTGATGTGCACCTGAACAACGAAATGAGTTTTAATAATATTTTGGCTTAATCTCAATTGTGACTCACATCCTGCAAACCACGTCCATCCGCCGCCAAACGTTTATCCAGGGGAATGGTGTAACCCTTGTTGTTCTTCCAGTTGGAGATGCACGGTGGAATCATCCACTCCTTCTGTTCCTGTGCAGTTGCTTTTCTTGGCGGACTTCTGAGAACAGGAGGCGGCGGGCTTGGGGGCCCACGAGGAATTTTCTTGTGCTTGAACCGGGGTGGCTCCAAGGGATCCTCAACAACCTCCGTCATCTTGATAATCCTCTGTTTCAATCCATCCGCACCGTTTTGCTGGCCAGGAGTGTACCGAATGAACGAAGTCTTTCCATGGGCGTCGGGTACGTTCTTGGGTTGTGCAGCCTTGATCTTGCCGTTCACAAGCTTCTCTAATGCAGCGCGTGTTTTGTCTGTGGTGGCCTGAACCTCGTCCTCAGAGGGTCGCTCCATCTGGCGCTCCAATTCATCGAGATCCTTGCGGTGTGCGAGGGGGACGAGGTCTTTGAACTGCGACTGGATAATCTTGCCGGCTCGCTGACCTTGGTGAGCAATGGCATCATAACGCACATTGCCTTCGGAGTCTACTTGTAGAGCGAGTGTGTTGCCTGACGACGCCTGCAGGATACAAAAATGTTAGAAAGACTAGAATTTGATTACGCCGTGATCTGACCTTCTTCTTTCCCATCTCTAGAGGGTATTGCGCGACATGGCATTCTGGGAATGCACCGCCATCCCCTGCACCATGAAATAAGCGACTTGTTCTGACTGTCATATGCATAACGCACCGAAGTCTTCCTGCGAACTAGGCTTCCAGCCCTTGCGCTGACCGTATGGAGGAACAACACTCCGCAGAATTACTGATTGGGCCTGTGATGAGCTTTGGGCGACCTGGACATTGTCCTCTTCGTCATCAGAGAGAGAAGCGGTGTTCAACGGTTTCGGAAGGAGTCTAATGATGTGTTAGATGCCAACAAATACTCTCTTTAATAGAAACATACGCTGCTAGGGCTGCCATAGCAAAAGTGGCTGAGGATGGTGGGGGTTCCAAAGGAAGGACGCTCACAAATCGTAAGCGCCATTGACAGGGAGCTCGCGTGACTTCCACGTGGCGCCGGAGTCGAAGCGGATGAACGCGATTTGGCGCTAGTTCTGCAGTTCGCGTTCTCTGGCGATGAGCACGAATGGCGGGGACAGTGTCTTCCCAACCCCCAAACCACCACAGTCCGGTGTAAAAGCCGTGCTTCAATACACAGGAATACCTCCGTCCTGGTTGGACAAACGACCCGGTCTTCCCTCCCGAAATTGGCTCATATTCCTCTCCGTCACATCCGCTATTGCCGGATACTACTTCTACGACCGCAAGCAATGCAAAGACATCCGCCAGGAATATGTGGGCAGAGTCAAACATCTCGCAAATGCTCCGCTTCATAGTTTGGACTATTCGCGCAAGGTCACTGTCTACGGCTGTAAATGGCCAGGCGACGAAGACTACAACCGGAGCATGAAGTACTTCCGGAAGTATGTCAAGGTGCGCTACTGGATATGTCTAACTTGTATGATACTTAACGCTGTCTGAAGCCCATCCTCGTAGCTGCTGCGATTGACTACGACATGATTAATGGCCGGCGTCACGGGGACCTCGCGGATCGTATCGCAAACGACATCAAGAAGCGCAGACGGCTGGAGGCAGGGATAGACCAGCTTCCTCCTGCAGCTCTCATGGTCCCAAATAATACCCCTGCAGCCAAGCGTTTACGTGAGCTGGTGGGAGGCACTATCATCGTCGGTCGTCCCGCTTTCAAGGAATATATGATGGGCCTTAAGCGGGGGTGGACAGAAAATCTCGAGTTCGAGGACAAGGAGGAGAAAGTAGCCAATGAGTTGGCCTTGGACGGTAAATTCGATGAACCAGAATCCGAGCCGACCGACATCGTTATAGGAGATGGCGAACCTATACCAACTCCATCCAAGCTGCAGCCGTCACAGCCCATGTCCATGCTTAATGCTCCACTACTCAAAGCACCTGCCCCATCCATACGCTCACCCAATCAAAACAGCACGTTTAATCCTCTGAATGTTCCTCCTCCTACCACCATTCCGCCCCAGCCACCCATACTATTCGTTTCCTTCCTTGACTATATCGGAATACGCCAGATTCCTCTCATGATATGGGAGTTTTTCAACGAACGTCACAAGGCCCGCTCTGGGGCTGAGGCAGCCTATCGTATCATCCTAGGTGAAACGCGACCGTTCAATGCTCCCTCTGTAGTGTCAGAATTCGAGAACGGTCCCGAACAGCCTTACCAGACCGATGCATCGACGGCTTCCGATTTCGACTTTGACAAAGACAAGGAGGACTACTATAAGAAGTCCGTTGTCAAGGAATACCTGTCCGAAATCCAGAAAGCCAGGGACGAGTATTACGAGCAGCTGCCTAAGAAGCTGCAGACGGCACGCGACCTTGCGCGCGGGACGCGGGAGCCTACCAAAGACGAGCAGAACTACCCTCCGCCAACAGAGGTTGAGCTGCGTGCAGAACGGTTGAAGAAGGAACTTAGGTGGCGGTCAGATGAGAAGGGCTGGCAGATTGTCAAACCCGATACCCCCGTCACTTGGGACGAGCGCTTCAGATCGGTACTCCAAGTCTTTACGGATCCTTCACCTGAGAGGGAGAGAGCGTTCCAGGAACAGGCCACGCAAAATGCAGAGGAACAATAGAAGTGCGCCACCGCACTTGTTTCCATTGCTTCATCATCACAAGTTTCGACATAGCGTACAGCACACCCAGTTCCTAATCCATGTCCATCTTGTCTACAATGATCACGTTGTCACTTTCCAGCCATGCAAAGAATTCGGCCACCCGCTCGTTGTATAGGTCGTTTGAAGCCGTTTCCTCCAGCCCGCCCTGTTTCATGTTCGCTGGTTGTAGTACGCTCGGGCCGTTAGATCCGCTGGCGTTCTGAGTTCGGAGAGCGCTGAGCCTGTTGGGCTTTGGCTGTGTAGCCTGGGCATGATCGTCGTCTGTTATCTTCGTTGCTGTGTCTTTTGACCGTCCGGCATATTGGCCAGCGGAAGGCCGTATGTCAAACAAGCTGTCGTCTAGTTCGAAGTCGCCGTCCCAGGCAGCTGCTTTCTCGTTGCGCTCCGGAGAGTTTGTAGCGATATTAATCTCATCATCGGAAGAGGACGGAAGGAACAAAGGCGTCCCCGAGTTGTTAGATCGAGTATCTTTCTCACGAACAACAGAGGCTTGTTTGGGTGCATCCGAAGTGGAAGTCGAGCGTACAGCTACAGCATTCCGGGACAGACGAGCCCGTTTACTTGTTTCGGTATCGTGCAGATCGCCAGATCTCTTCACCGGTGTCAAGCGCAGGGGAGGCTCAGAAGGGATCCTGTGAGTCAAGGGTCTTGCCGGTTCCGAGGCTTGTACGATACCAGAGTCATCCCAGTCAGAGGGCAAGTTCCGTATGAGTTCGTCGGTTTCAGAATCAAAGTAGTTGGTCTCGGGTGAGGGCGAAGTCCGCTTTGCACTGTAAGAGGCAACAATTTCATGCACGTCCGGTAGCTCGTCGTCAGAAGGTTCGAAAACTTCAGTGTCCAAGAGCGAGGACTTTGGCTCGTCTTCTTTCAGGTCTGTCATGTCCATATCGAATCTAGGAACAGGTCTTGATCCTTTAGGCTTGTCCGTGCGCCGGCTTTGCGAGATTGCATCGAGTTTGATACGTCGACCTTCTGACAAGCGTATGCTAGCCTCGACATCGGTATTTTTGTGCAAATCTTCCAGCTGCTTGAGCCGTGGATCCGGTTTCTCCTGGGTCTTTGTTTTCGGTTTAGTCTTCGGTTGGACCTTCGGCTGTGAAGAACTGGTTACAGTGCTTTGCTCGTCGGTAGGAAACATAGCCTCGACGCGTTTTTTCGACCATTGAGGTGGCTTATCGGTGCCTTCGCGGCAGCTACAGAATAGTTAGATCTGACGTGATCGGGTCCAATGTACTGACCAGAGGTGTCTACACGCTGTTTTATCTTTACACGTATGCGCACACCTAGAATTCCTTAGTAACAGATTTTCCGATAGAAGAAACACCATACTTGTATTTGCCGTTTGGTAAGCGTTCATGTATCGGCTTTGGTGCTTCGCCCTGTTTGGGGACTGTTGAACGGCCTGTAGGCTGCTTTGACGAAAGCTTGTGAACCGAGTGCTCTGTAGATGCTTTAGCTGTTCACTTCAGCTGGGACAAATGCTTTGAGATAAACTCAGGAAACCCACCAGTAAGATCAATGACGGGAGGCGTCTTATCCTCTTCCGAAGGGTTGTACTCCATTTGTTGCCAAAAGTCTGGATCCTCTTCAAGTCCTTCAAGGTCCATTTCCTAGCATGGGGTGTTATTCACGATCAACTTAGCATAATATAGAACTGTACGACTGAAGTCATTGGACGAGTGTCCAAGACAGGATATAGGGCATGAGGGATATCCGGTTTGTATATTTCGTTCACGGTCACACCAGCGATGGTTTCCTGCAGTTAAATCAGCCTTGATGAATACGAGGACGTACGGCTTACCGAAGCCATTTGGACGAGCACGGTCTGACTCGGCTTGGTGAGCTTTGCAACAACCGCGAAAGTCTTTGGCGACTTTAAAGCCTTTGTTCTATTCGATCTACCAATGAGAACCGGTAGCAAGCGGATGCTCTGGACTTACGAGATCCTCCTGAAGTCGATGAAGTCCAAATCCGACGTGACAGTCAATACCAAAGTCGTGTCGCGGAATTTCGTTTTGGCCTTCTTAGCCTGTACTGGAGTATTGTCTTCCAAGAGGCCACATTCAATAGTTAGTTCAACTTCAACGGGCTGTATTCCATCGCTGGCTGTGACATCTGTCTTCTTGATCGAAACCAAGTACTTGGGGAGTTGCCTGACAGACGCAAGTATCTGATGCCCGAAGGGAGGCCGACGGTTCAAAAGCTGCGCGCTCAAATGAGTCCGACAAGGGGTCATATGCAGTTAATATGTAGCTCACGATTTCCAGGCGCGTGGCATCCTGTTTTGCGAGAGTTTCGAAGGAAGTGATCCCGTGTTGTGCGAGGACCTACTTGACGCTGTGAATGGGCAGAAGGTACGAAGTTAGAATAAACTAACCTTGATACTAAAGTCGTTACGATGTCATTGTCGGTACACAAGGATGATGCGGCTGATTACGTACGATTTTTCACCGATCTGGTCAATCTGACGAAGGACGACCGGGCGGTCTTCCCAGCTCTTGGCCGTCAGGCAGCGCATGCTGTAAATATTGAGTACACGAACTAGTTTGACTGTGTGGGGGAAAGGCGCTTACAGTTCCATGCCGTGCTTGACTTGAGAACCCGACTTTCTTGCAATGCCGACCTCAACCATTACTGCAGAAAATTATGTTGAGTATAAACGACTCAAGTTCCCTGTTAGTTACCTCTTGCTATGCGGGAAACATGGCGAAAGACCGAAACAGCTTCAAGTGATGGCTGATTGTCTCCGGTCTTCATATCGGGCCCGTTAAGACTGATGCCGCCAAGGATCGCCTGCGCGACGAATGAGTTGGCGGTTCACTCAGAGAAGAAAAGAAAAATCGGAGACTTGTATGATCAAGGACACTTTATCGTACGGCTTCTCGACCTTCTTCGGTTTGAAGCGAATATCGTCATGAGTGCGAAGCTTGCTATATATCTTCAGCCGCCGACAATAGTCAGTCAAGGACAAGAACCCCATCACGGAGTACTGAGCGCACCTGTTTCTCGCCGCTGCGGAACTTGATGTCAGAAAACCTGGGCCCTGGTTGGTAAACGGATTCGTAAAGAGTAGCGAACTAAAATACTCGTCTGATGTCGCCAGTGCATCTAACTATGATTCTGTGAGTGCAATCTCAGAAGACGGGGAGACGAATACTAACCAAGTCTCTCATTGTCGGATGCTCAGCTAGACCTAGAATAGCGCACATCTAATATTCATTAAGAGAGTGCTTGCAGAAGCAGAGGATAGAGACTGATTTCACCGTTGATTGCCTGATATAGTACTGAGAGTATAGTCAATATGATCATCACTCTTGTCTCGGTCGCCAAAAGTCTACCCACCTTGCTCATGATATCGCCAAATTCTGTGGAGGCTAATGAATCGTCGCCCTCGTTTGGCTCGGCGACCAGCTGGTTTTCTTGAAGCTTCTTAATGCTTTCCATGACCATGTCGTCAATGCGTTCTTGCCATGTCTGATTCCCTTCCTTTCCGATGGCATAGTGACGAGGGTTCTGTTTGATTCTCTGGAAGAGAAACGAGTTATGAAGCCATCGTTTGGCCGAGTCAATGCTGGATATCGTTCCGAGGCCTATTTCCGCGTTCAGATGTTCGGCTAAGTTTCGGTGCAGACAGCTTTCCAGTACGGTTGTGCCTTGAACGAGAGACTTGTATTTCTGCTCCAGCTCTGATTCGCACATGATAATGGCAATTCCCTCTTTATCTGTAGGACACCATGTTCAGTAATGTCGATGAGCATCGAGCACGTGCAACCCACCGAATTGAGGCCGGCCCTGTCACATATTAGAATCAACAAGCTGGTATACCTCATAACCAGAGCACTTACCGCTCGTCCTAACATTTGCATGATATCCAAATCTGAGTATTCCTGATTAGCGTTGTTCTGGAATATCTTGACGCCTTTGATGACCACAGTATGTGCGGCTGAAATGGTGTCATAAGCCTATGCACATAGGCTCCTTCGGTACACGTACGAAGGTTGACGCCTACGGCAAGAGTCTGCAAAGATATCAGCACATTGGTCTCTCTAGCGAACGCGAGATCCTCACAGAAGTAGCCACTAGAATGCGGAGTACTTTGTTGAGGTATAACTCCTCTGTGGCTCTTCTATCGTCCAGGCTCATGCCCGCGTGGTGGATTCCGATCCCCAAAGAGGCATATTCTACATATGGCCGTCATAGAACTCAGCGACAACAAATCGATGCGAGTCACGTACTGCTCAGCCGCTCGTCGAGGAATCTCTGCTCCACCCTGTTGGTGTTTAGCATGGAGAAGACAATCCGAAGGTAGATGCGAGACTAACCTTCCGGGTCGAGACCAGGGCAAGGTCTCCTTCTTTTTCCCTGCTTCTTCGTACTCTTTGTAAAGCTGATCTGCGGTGCTTACAACGCCTGGGAATCATGACTTATTAGCTATGGTCACTGACAACCGAACACCAAGAAGTACCTTTACGCGTGGCGCAAAACACCAAAATCGGTTTGTCGCAGGAATGCTGCTTGATGATACCATACAGCCGATAATCCAGAACTCGTGTGAACATGAAGTCGTTCTGCTCCTTCTTGCGATAGATGCCGTACACGTGTCGGGTAAGCTTACACGGACGATACTCTTCTCCGAACTATTACGACGAAGTGTTAGGCTGGTGTCGTCGATCCGTACAGCTGTGACTGACCTCCATGACTACAGCACTGTCACCGGATGGCTCGTTCCCAATCCAAGCAGCCACATCGCGAATGTTTGGTACCGTGGCGGAAACGAGCATGAAGCGCACGGATGTTCCTCGAGCCTTCATGCGAGAGATCACAACTTCCAAGGTGCTGCCGCGAGACTCGTTAAGGATGTGCACCTCATCGACAAGGAAGAGCTGTATCTGGTTGAGGATCTGATCATGTTCCTCCCTATCCGAAGTATAAACAGTCAGAGACGGTTTGATGTACTAAATAGGACGTACCAGTTACGGGTTAGGCTGTCCCACTTTTCGGCTGTGGTTACTCTGACATAAAGCAATTAAGTAGCTAGACTTGGAAGAATTTGGAGGATAAGTGTTGTACATTATAGACGCGTCTCGTGCATCACCCCAAGCACTCTTTCCAAAATGCACGGTATCGCCAGTAAGCTCACAGCCTTATCAATCCTAGTTAGTTGTGATCAAAGGTATGATATATGTGCGTACATTTAACACCTAGCGTTTGGAACTTGGCCGTCCAATCACGATGTTTCTCGGAACAGAGAGCCTATCGGGTGTCAGCTAGCGCAGCAATAGTCAGAACGCAAAGCGACCTTGGTCGGGGCGACGTATATGCATTTCGAAAGCTGACCGCGCGTGAGCATTCGGACTATTGCGAGTTCGAATAAAGCCGTCTTCCCGCTACCAGTGGGTGCTATATGCGTCGTCGTGAGGAGACAAAATTTAACATCACTGCATGGCATACCGCTTATAACCTAGAATAATACCGTTAGCACCCCCTCTAGTGTGTCAGCGTAGCAGTAACAAACCCACCATATTTTCGTCCGTTGACATAATCTATTGACGTTGTTAGAAGCAATTTGTACGTTATCGAGATACAAACGTACGGAGTCGTAGCATTTTGACTGCACTGCGTTGAATACACCGAACTTGAACAAGGAACGGTACATATCGGCTAAAGAAGATGTGTCGTGTGGGTGTATGCGTCGCAACATAATCAGGATCGTCGACAAGAGATACCGAATGATTCCATACATACGTAGATCAGTGGTGGGACGCAGCCTTATGCCATGAGCGTTCCGAGGAAGGGGTTCTCTACCATCGTTGTTCCGGTGTTCTAGCTCGGAGTTTCTCTGCGCGTGAGGGCGACTTGTATTGTGCGATGGAATTTGAGAAGACGTTGAAGCGCTAGGAACGCTTCTCAAGTCCGCAGCGTGGCGCATATATGCTACTGTAGATTAAGACACTGGCAACGATGTAAGGAGGAATGTACTCACAAGAGGACTGACTTATCGGTTGATTCTGTTGACGCTGATATAAGCTTGTCTTGAGATGATGCCCCCGTGGTGCATCTTGATGGTCGTAGAGTGTATCGAACGAAGTCTGATGTTGACTGTGAGGGTATTGCGGGACACCCCGCAAATGAGTACCGCTACGTTTTGGTGGACAAGGCGACGAATACGGGGCTGTTGCATAGAAGTTAAGTATAAACGTGAGACACAAAACACGTAATTAGGTACCTGGTTCATCGTCGAATGCTTCAAAGTCGTAATAGCCGGAGTACCTCGTACTGGATTGAGGCATGTCGTCGCCGCGAGGGTCTGGGTAAGCGTCATCATAGTCGCTCATGTCAACCCCGTATTCCGTAGCCAGCTCCATAAGCTCTTGGTCATCCATTTTGCTGCCTTCACTATACGATGTTAACCCGGGAGATGGGAGGACGGTGTAAGTCGCATATAATGAGACACAAGACCACGACGCGTCGCGGAGTCTGTCGGAGTTTGAACAAGGGGACGCGTTCTCGCGTGTAGTGAGCGCCTGATTTCAGCACTCACCTCTGTCCGCTTTCTGACTTCATTCATTCAAGCACACAGTCTCTTCATCTCAAAGCTCTATATCCTCTCTCAATACAGACTTGTATCGATACACATCAAGTCTGCGCGATGTCCTCCAAAGATCATGTGGACGCACAGAAGCTAGAGGAATGGATCGAGAAGTCGGCTCGTCTCCCCTCGCGCACGCCGTCGTTCTGTACTCACGCGATCTGCATATAGAATCCATTACTCGGAAAGATACTCTGATGATGCTTACGAGTATCGCCACGTCATATTGCCCAAGCCTTTATTCAAGATGATCCCGAAGAACTTCTTCAGCGACGATAACAGCGGGACCTTGCGCCTGCTCGAGGAGAAGGAATGGCGGGGTATCGGGATTACTCAGAGTTTGGGATGGGAACACTACGAAGTGCATGGTGAGTCTTCTCTATATTTCTAGATTTTTGAATATTAAGTTCTTTGTGTCAAAGCTCCGGAGCCACACGTGCTTCTCTTCCGACGACCGAAGAACTTTGACGAACAGATGCGCCGGCAGGCTGAACAACAGCAGCAGCGACTGAATAACAAAGCGAAAGCTGGTACTACGGGGGCCAGAAGGGTCTGATAGTTCTGGTCTCTCTTGCATGTGTATCCATCTCGTTGTTACGAGGTCTGTTTGTCTCCATACCATTCTTTCCGGGCTTGTCGCATAATGGACGTTAATATTGACATGCTGGTGATCCCTGTACTTCAAGAAATCTCTCCGCGCTGTATGACCCTTTGTAGCTGTTGGAACGGTTAATGTTTTCTGAGCGTAGCATGTTAACTGTATACTACCATGGAATCTCTTTGCAATCATTGAATGGTGTCCTCCTTTCCACTGTCAAAGTATGCACGACAGCGAATTCGAAGTACCCTGGCAGCAATAGTCGATGAGGCATTTACAGGGCGATCTAAGTGATCGCCGCCGTGTCCGCGTAAGGCTAACCCTAACCGAGAAGGTACTCGGCGGAGGACCCGGAGGTCGTCTTCTTGCGCAATTGCCACCCAACTTTTCGGTGACTGCTCGCTGTTCGTCACTTCCTCTTCAGTCACCGTGCCGCGTGTATAAAGCGTTGTATGCTGCGCCTATTGCATGAGGGTGGCCACCTGCCAACTATCCCAACCTCTCGCCTATTGTCCTTAGCGCAACGTGCACGCCCACGCATGGGCCGGCCACAGAAGATCAATCTCAATCTCTTACCCTCACCTCGTTCTGGTTCAAGCATGGCACCCTCAACTTCCAATCATATCTCTGGCGAATGGCGTCGCGTGGTGAAACACGATATTCCGCCCTACGATCTGTTCACAAGACCTATTCGCAAATCCGAGCAAGACGATCGCGAATATCGAGTAATCAGGCTTGAGAATGGTCTTGAGGCTACCCTCGTACACGATGCCACGACAGACAAAGCTGCTGCAAGTTTGGATGTTGCTGTGGGCCACTTGAGTGACCCTGTGAGTGTCGTATTCAAGCCCATACAAGCATTCCACTAAAACCTACTAGGATGACATGCCCGGACTTGCGCATTTCTGTGAACATCTACTATTCATGGTACGTATTTCCACGAAGTATTATTTATTGTTGACTAAGACTCGTGTAGGGTACGGAGACCTATCCTAGAGAAAATGAGTATTCGGAGGTATGTGGACTCAATGGTGCATCTACCGATCATTGACCTTGAGCGCACCCAGTATCTATCCAAAAATAATGGAATGAGCAATGCCTATACCGGAACATCAAATACCAACTACTACTTCAACGTTTCAACACATGCGCTGGGCGGGGCACTCGCTCGGTTTGCGGCTTTCTTCCACTGTCCACTCTTTGCACCCTCCTGCACAATCCGAGAACTCAACGCAGTTAACTCGGAACACAAGAAGAACTTTCAGTCAGATGTATGGCGGATCTTTCAGCTGAACAAGCATCTCAGCAAACCAGGTCACCCCTTCGGCAAATTCGGAAGTGGCAACATCGAAAGTCTATCACGGGCTGCCAAAGAACTGCAGACTAATGGAACACGCAAGAATGGAATAACAAACGGGGGTTCTGGCGGTTCAAGTCTCGCGACTACCCCTAAATCTTCTAGGACAGCTTCTCCCGCACCCTCCACGTCTTCCACTGATTCTAACGGTGATGGAGGTGCCGTTGGGCGCGAGATTCGTCGACGACTTGTCGAATGGTGGTCTCAGGAATACTCGGCTAATCGGATGAGTCTGTGCGTGGTCGGAAAAGGTACGTCTACATTGAAGTTGTACTTGTTGTATCTTCGTGATGCTCATGTGCCACAGAATCTCTCGACGATCTCTCAGATATGGTCAGCAAGCTGTTTTCTCCAATAGCAAACCGAGACGTTGAAGCTCTCCCAATGATTAACGACCATCCGTTTGGTCCCAACGAATCAGGAGTACGTTTTCTCATAACCGAAATATCAACAATTGTGACTGAGCAATGGTTAGACGTTGGTGTCCAGTGAAGTTATCATGTCATTCCATGCCGTGGAGATTTCGTTCCCCTTGGCCTACCAACCACCGCTGTGGCGTCGCAAACCGGGAAATTTTGTCGCACACTTCCTTGGTCACGAAGGTCCCGGCTCCCTGCACTCATACTTGAAGAACAAAGGATGGGCCACTGCGTTATCCGCAGGCAGCCAACCTCTTGGCCGTGGATTCGCAATGATGAAGGCTACTGTCCACTTGACTCCGGCAGGATTTGGTAAGGAAACCTTAACATTTGTATGTTCGGTAACTAACGGTGATACAATATCATTGTGCAGACCACTATCAAGAAGTGATCCTCGCAGTATTCAAGTATCTGTCACTTCTGCGGTCTTCGCCCCTGCCGGTATGGAACTCGAAGGAGATGAGCGATATCAGCGCAATGCGCTTCAGATTCGCCGAGAAACGCAGGCCAGATGACTACGCCACCTTCATTGCAGAGCATATGACATGGCCGGTTCCTCGAGATCGCATACTGGACGCGCCGCAGGTGGTCGAGGCGTGGGACGAATCTGACTCGGCGGCCGTTGGCGAGCAGGAAGTACGCGACCTACTCAACTCACTTACGATCGAGCGCGGTCGCGCGGTCCTCATGGCGAAGAAGGAGGAGTATGAGCGCGTACGACCCGATCTTCAATGGGAGCACGAACCTATCTATGGAACTGCATACCACGTAGAATGCTTCGATCCCAAGTTCATTGCCCAGGTACGTACACACGCGAGGCAATCTATCACCTAGTAATGTATATGCACGAATTAGGCACAAGGACCGAACGACATTCCTGAACTGTTCCTCCCAGGACCAAACGAATTTATTCCTACTAATTTTGATGTAGAGAAAAAGCCCGTAGACGAGGTGAGTTCAATTGTCACATGTCATGTTCCATGCCAGTGGCCAGTGGCTAACTGCGAATCACAGCCAGCTCAGCGACCTGTTCTTATCCGAGAGAACTCGCTTTCATCGCTGTGGTACAAGAAAGACGACCGCTTCTGGGTTCCGAGAGCCCATGTCATCCTAGACCTTAGAAGGTATCTGGACGAAATTACATTCTTGCTTTCTTTGTACTAACAATTCGCGTTAGTCCCATTGCCTACAAGTCCGTGAGAGCGTCGGCCATGACTAGGTATAATTGACTTCAGCAGTGCTACCTTGTGATGCTGACGTTTTAAAAACCAGATTATACGCCGACCTCGTGCAACATTCCCTAACCGAGTTTTCTTATGACGCTGATCTCGCCGGCCTTACTTATGCTTTCACCGCACACAACATCGGCATTTACATATCGCTCAGCGGCTTCAATGACAAGCTCCACGTCTTGGGTAAAGATATCTTCACCAAGGCCAGGAACTTGGAGATCAAGGAGGACGAGCTTAACGTCGTCAAAGATCGAGTTGAGCTACTCCCAGATGTTTGATGCGTTTGTATGCTGACGGATCGATGATTCACAGCTCATTCGCGACTACCAAAACTTCTTCCTCAGTCAACCCTACCGGATTTCAGACTATCATGCGCGGTACATGATGTCCGAAAGGCAGTGGTCGATTATCGATAAACTGCCTGAGCTGAAGAGTACGTCAATGATAAAGTGTGCATACATCTAACTTATCGCGTCGATTACAGCTATCACTGTGCAGGAGCTTCAGGCCCATGTCAATGAGCTCTTCTCCCAGAGTAACGTTCAGGCCCTGGCCGTCGGGAACCTGCGTAAGGATGTAAGTGGACATTCCTTCACCGTAGACCACGAACTCACGTACATATTAGGAGGCGATAAGACTCGTAGAGAGCGCTGAGGAGCTCCTCCGCATGTCAAAGTCTCCAGTATTCCTGTACGAAGGCGCTTGCCTCCCTTCACCAGGTGAGACCTACTTTCAAAACCAATACTCTTCATCCTAATAAATTGCATCACAGGGACCAACCACGTCTGGGAGACCAACGTCCCCAATCCCAACGAGCCTAACTCATGTTTAACATACTACGTCCACTCCGGCAGTCTCCTGGCTCCCCGGCACCGCGTCGTATGCGCCTTCCTCGCACAATACCTCCGTGAACCGGCATTCAATATCCTCCGTACCAAAGAACAGCTGGGTTATGTCGTGGACTTGTCCCACTGGAACGCGCCGGGCATGTCAGAGAGCGGTCTGCGCGTCATCATCCAGAGCGAGCGGACACCTGCGTACCTGGAGGAACGCGTAGACGCTTTCTTGGACGAGATGAAGACGACGTTGACCGCCATGTCCGAGGAGGAGCTTGAGGAGCATAAGCATGGTTTGGAGAAATACTGGCTCGAAGAACCGAAGAATTTGAAGGAAGAGGCGGGCAGGTTTTGGCTGCAGATTGATACCGGCTATCTCGATTTCTTCAGACGTGAGTGCTTAATTTATAGTTCATTCCACCAGTTTGTTCAGAGTTTTTTTTCTTCTTCCCTCAGGGGACGAGAACGTCAAGCTTCTAGCGGAGATCAAAAAGCAGGAAGTGGTCGACTTCTTCAACAAATACGTCCACTACAGTTCTCCCACGCGTGCCAAGCTCTCCGTTCATCTGAAGTCGCGGAAGCCACGGCAGAAGAGGATCAGCGAAGCTGCTATCACTGCTTTCACGCAAACACTCGCGGACCGGGGCTACCAGATCGACCTGTCCTCCTGGCAGGAGGATTTATTCTCGTCTGGAGAGCCCGAGCTTCAGCATGCGACCCAGTACTGGACTGGCATCCTCTCGGGAGAGACCTCTGGTGTTCCCGCCGATGCAGCGAAGGAACTCCTGGCGGACCTCGCGCGACTCGCGGAAGCGCACCCCGCGCAGGCAGACTACGAGGGCAAGATCAAGGAGGGTGTGACTTTCATAGAGGACCCAACCACCTTCAGGAGCTCCTTGCGCAAATCAGAGCCACCGAAGCCAGTAGTAGATTGGAAGGACCTGTCTGTCGCTAAGCTGTGATACCGCGCTATCTTATGTAGGGCAGGTTCCCATTAGCTTGTAATCATACAGTGCTACCCTAGATCTAGCCGCTAATTTGCTGTACAGATTTGTTGGTCTTGGGCTGTATCATATCGCTTTCTCCACAATGCTTTGTCGATTTGTTCATATATGCTGTCAGATACTCTCATTAGAAGGATGCGAGCAAAGCCTTGAGATAGTACGCGTCCCGCTTGTAGTTCCGCGGGAAGACCTTGTCTATGGCATAACGAGTCTCAACTCGGTCCTAAATATCGTCATCAGCGTCGCGGCCCAAAATGTTGAAGAAGCTCACTCACTCCGAAGACATTCTTCTTCGCCTTACACATGAAATTGTAGGACTTGCCAACGAGCCCCTCCACAACGGCAAGGAACCGGTCCTCATCATGCTCCTGAGTTGTTCATTCAGCTGACTATTCCATGAATAGGTGAGAGTGTGCAAACCTTGAGATCCGTCAACTCATCTGCAGTCATACCGAGGAGTGTTTGTCCAGGCACATCGAAAGCCGTCAGTGAAGCGATATCAGTGAGGTCTGCGACGTAAATCGGGAAGACGTATCTGGAATGAAGCTGTGAGCACACCGAATCCCGCGTAAAGCATCTAGTACGAACCGATACGAAGGCTTATCCCAGCTCTTGTTGCAAGCGACACAGCGCCACTCGCCACCCGCCCGGACAAGCTTACGAAGACACGTCTCCGAACGGCACGAGGGGTACGCGAACTTCCCGTCCGCGATGATTTTCACGGACGTGATGGTAGCCTGGATCGAGAACGGCTCTTCTTTGTCTTCCTGTCCGAGCCCTGCCTCTTTCACGTCGTGGAGGCACTGGACGGCGCTGTAGTCGAACTCGTCGCTCTTCTCTGGTCCGAGGTTCAGCTTAGCGAAGGTGCCTTCGATGTCATACCATTGACGTAGGTCCTGTGCGGCTTTATTCTCGGGGTTCACCTCCATCGTAGACATAGTGCTCATCGATAAAGAGTACGTTCCTACGTGAATGATGGGGGTGCAATTCACTCGACACATGGTAACACTTACCGTTATATTCCTTGGCTTTCACCTGTTTGAACAAGAGGACAGATTCGAGTTCGACAGCAAAGTCTTCCGCCTTTTTGGCCCATACGGATACGCGAGTCGAGCCGCTCTGATCTAGTATAGTGACTTCTCGGACCTTGGTCTGGAAGTCGTTGGTTAATAATGATAGAGCAATAATAGTGCTGCGCTCACCTTCCGGTCACCGAAATTGATATCCTTGATAGCACTGATATCTGTCAGGATTCCGATGGCGTCTTTAATAAGAAGGCATAAGCATCGCTACAACCAAGCTGAACGTAAAGACTGACCGCAGATAGAATCCTTGCCTAACTTGGAAAGATCACCCAGAGGTGTAACTCGCAAGTTGGACCGCTCGAGGCGGCTCCCAGGGCACTAGTTCATAAGAGTATTTGAATGAGGTTGAAAACGTCAAGATGAGTGCGATTACCTCCTCGACCACGGTATTCTTATCGAAAGTCAGTTCACAATCATGTGTAGGATTGAACCGTTTGTTGGCGTTCGAAATTCGAGCATTGGAGATGTAATAAACATTCTCGCTCTGCAAGATGCCGAACAACCTGTCTGCATCTTCATTCCAGGCAGTCGCACGAATGATACCAGTGTCGTCTTTGATCGTGATTTGGAGCCTTTTCCCCTGGGATGAGCCTTTCTGAAACGTCTGAATGTCTGCTTTGTGTATCACAACGGCCTTGACAGTGAACTTGTTGAGGAACGGATGGAGACTTTCGATAGAATAGAGTTTACGAGGAGACTCGGGTGCCCTTTCGGTCGTGGAGGTTGAAGCACGAGCGAATGATCCACCTGCGTCAGAAGCTTGAGCACGAGCCTGAGGACGGGCAGGACTCTGGGTAAGTGGGGTCGGTATATCGTCAACTTGCATCGAGGTATCAGGCGCATCCTGTAAAAGCCGTTGTGGGGACCCCAGCTTCTCCGATTGTCCAGGGATTAGGCGAGCATCTTCTATGACAAAGAGACTGGTGATTTTGAGGGAAGCAGGAAATAGTAACGGAATCTAGCCGTCTTACTTGTGACAGTCTGGTGTTGGGCTGCTGCTAGCAGTCATCTTCAGTATGGATATGACACTAAATTTCCGTAGGTATTGTTTTTCTACTAGATTATTTTGGCTTGCATGCAACATTGCATGCGTAAAACGTTCTCCGTCGGAGATGACGAGGCGATATCTGGGCCTATCTGGCGGACCGTCCTTCTTCAGGGATAACACTTGCACATATGTTGGCGGTAAAGTTTGGAGCATTTCGTTAGCCTCTGGAACAGAGCACCAGAATACCTGGCTGCCTATGAAGCCTTTGGTGAGCCGAACGTTTGCCATGGTAGTGGTGAAGAGGAGAGAGATGATTGATAGACATGAGTGTGAACGCTTGTAAACGCGATCCCGTGACTTATTACCATTCTCGTCCGATACCAGATGATCTAGGCATCAGTATTTGGGCAGGTGTTCGCGTGTCGTGGCGTATTGCAGGTACAATCGCCTTGAACGAGATCGACGGACGCGTATGTCTGAATATGACCAGGCCCTCTAAGCCTTGAAGCCATCAGACGAAATAGCTACCTACGAACGAGTCTTAGACGTCGGAAAAGTACTCGGAGAGTTTCACGTACTGTACCATCGCGTCAGCTGAGCTCTTCCTGATGCTGCTGAACTAAGTGCAGTATGCTTGATGAAACGCGTCGTGACGCGGTGTGCAAAGCGCGTCCGATGGCGCTTAGGTAGATGGTCCGTGCGCAACAACGGGCAGGGTATATAAGCGAGGGCCTGCCCACCTGAACACCTCATACTTACCTTGATGGCATAACCTCCTTCATGTACCCGGGGTTGTGGGCCGTGGGGGCCTCTCATAGCACGGCGACCTTGTCCCCAGGGGGAATCTGCGGTTTGTATGGGCTTCGGCTCATGCACCGTCTCAATATTTTCCTGTCCTGCTTCGGCCCTCGGGCTGGGCAGGCCATTATTTTTGTTCTTAAACGGTTCTAACCCTAACCCCACCACAATAGATAGCCTAGTACATAATACTTACGGGATCACATCGCTCTGTATACTAACTCTCGAAATAAATATGTACAAATATCAGTGTATTCAGTCCACTCTCCAATGCATCGTTCATGGTTTTGCACGCTAGCAATTCAGTTTTGCCAAACAGTGCACACCGAACTCACAGAATAAAGGAGCAAGAAAATTTCAAAATCTCATATGACTATTTCACCTGGTCTGTGCTCTGGCACTCCAAACCGGACGATTGCACAGCCATGCAGTATCATCTGGTCCGTACTGTATGTTGACTTCCTTGGATACAGCCGTCATGTCACATAGGTATGCACGCCTTAATCAATTTACGATCACCCCTTGGACTCTAATCAATCTCCTACACAGGACCGGAGCTTATGTTTCAGTTCTGCTCGGTGCAGACGAGTCGGAGCACTGCCTCCCCGCATGTGGCTCATATTCTGCGGTCTGACCTTTCATAAACGAAAGATATGGAAGACCTCCGCTAATTAGTGCTGTGTGGCTTGCAAGCGTCGCAATTATTTCGATTTACCCCTCAGAGACGTGCTATGTGCCGCGACTCCACAATCCATGGCGAGAAAACAGGTATGCCTAGCTGTTCTTGCTTTCATTTTGCCAAGGCGGCCGCTGCACACCGGTGAGTGCAATCCTATCAAAACATGATGCGCTTACCCTGTACCCCTCGATAGGTATCCGAAACCTCAGCTGTGAGCACGCCTCATCGGGTTCGGGGGCGCATACCGTCGCGATATAAAACCAGCTCCACCACCCGACAACGAAAGCCAGCTCGCTATCTTCTTTCCTTTCCTCTTCTCGAGCCCGGACGCTCTTCACTTTCTTTCTGCGCTCTGGTCGCATTTGCTTTCTTCTCTTCTTCCCGTTTCTTCGTTTTGAGAACGACTTCCCACTCTCTTATCCTAATTTCCACGAGATGCCGTCTTCCATGAACGTTGTCCTTACGACCCTCCTCGCCGTGGCCGGCCTGACTGCGGCTGGTCCCACGAACTACGAGCGTGCCTCGTTTACGCTCGCGAACGGCCAGGCTGCCCAAGCATTGAACGCCAAATTCGCAACCCTGTCGGCAGACTCGCCCTGTAATTCGGGCGAGTCCGCATGTGTTCAGGGTGCCTTCGCGCAATGTGTCAACGGAGCCTTCGTGACTACACCTTGTGCGGGTGGGTTGACTTGTGTAGCTCTTCCTCTAGTTAACTCGGCGGGAACAAGGTAAGAAGATTTCCTCGACTGCGCATGTGCAATATCTAACCGGTTTATGCAGTGTGACATGCGATACCGAAGAGGATGCTGCGGATCGCATTGAGAGAACCGGCGCAAGCGGTGGCCTCACTGGCCGTTCCATCGAAACGTGAGCTGCCCGTATTTCGGTGGCAAGCAAGAGGCTAATCACTACATCCATAGTCGTGCTTCCTTCACGAAATCGAACGGCGAAGCCGCGCAGAAGCTGAACGCTAAGTTCGAGGGCCTGTCCGCCTCCTCGTCCTGCACGTCCGGCGAAGTCGCCTGCGCCGAGGGCAAATTCGCGCAGTGCGTCAACGGCCAGTTCGTCCTCACGCCCTGCAGCGGCGGCTTATCTTGCGTGGCGCTCCCGCTCGTGAACTCACCCGGAACCAGGTACGCTGAGGGTTCTTGTGGATTGCAATATGATGTACTCATCGAACCTATAGCGTCACCTGTGATACTGTTCAGGATGCGCAAGATCGTATCTCTCGCACCGGAGCTTCTGGTGGCCTCACTGGGAGGTCGTGGAACGAAGAGCTGAGCATCATGGCGTACGTAGTCTCATCGTTCCCTCGCACCTTAATTCTCACAAAGTACGCCCTTCACAGCCGCGACGCAAAGGCACCCCCAGCATGCGCCGCCAAAGCCAAACGCTCCGCCTTGAGCTCCCCAGCGCTGTCCATCGCCAAACGCATCGCCCAAACCGACCTACCCGCCGTCGCCGAGAGCTGGCAGAAGCTCTGCCTCGCCAGCGGCGGCGACACGGTGACGAACGACCCGTGCGTGCAGCTCGCGGGCGTGAACGGCATCAACGCGCTGCTCGCGAACGCGGACCCGTGCGCGCAGCAGGACAACGCGGACGCGATGGTCGACTTCGCGAAGAGCAAGGGCGTGACGAACCGCCAGGCGCTGATTGACAACGCCGTCGCGTTCAGGAAGCACCCCCGCAACGCGCTCAACATCAACGGTGTCACGCCCTCGACGCCGTTCTGCCAGAAGGCACCGAAGAACGCTGAGCTGAAGGGCGTTGTGAATGCTCAGCTCGATGGTGTCAACCCTGGATTGTTTGGTTCGCCTGCTCTGGGCATCTTCGCTTTTGGCGATCGTAAGTGACCTCCGTCTGAAGTGTTTCGTTGTGCTAAGCTTTGTTCCACAGCACGTTCGTGCCCCTTTGGCAAGACACCTGATGTTTCCGCTTGCGCATGCAACTGAGAAACGCGTGGCGGGTTTACGGAAGCAAAGGTTGTATCAATTTGTGTACATGATTGATAGCGAGACAGTATAAACCAAAGTCGCAACCTTGCATATAATTATTGTAGTGCAAACATTACTGTATTCAAACCTCTCTTGCATACGCTACTGTGAGATCCAAGATTTCTCATTTGCTCTCAGCCGCGACTACAAAATACTGTATCGCGACACCAGCTTCACACTTCACACCAGACGATCACACAATTGTAAGATGAACGACGATACAAGGTTTGGAGTGTAATGTACAAACTGTGAATACATGAAGAGTAAGAGAAAAGTTGAGGAGAGTCTGTTTACTACATTGATGCTACATCACGATCATTTGTGGTTTCTTTCCATAATAATAATACATGTTCGCCCATGAACTGTTTATTGCTGACCGTTCTGGCCGTTCTGCTGGTCTTTTTCGCTCTGCTTCTTCTTGATCATGACATACTGGTCTGCATCTGCGGGTGCGGGGACCGCCTCGATGTCACCGCCGATGACGCCTTTGTTATCGGGATGTCTCTTCTGGCGCTCCGCGCGAATCATGTTCAGGTCGTGGCTAACAAGCCCATGTCCACCGACCGGGCCCCAGTAGGATGTCGCGGCCAAAGAGCCGATGATGCAGGTGCCTACGAGGATGGAAAGGTAGAAGCGGTACTGAGAGTACCATTTAGGGGCTACAAATGATTCTCCTCAGTCAAGCGCCAGCCGAAATAGACAGTACACTCACTCCAACCAGCGTTTGTGGCTTTCATGTCTGCCCACCAGAGACCAGTAAAGCCTACCCATTGGGCGAGCAAGGCATTAATGGGATCCAGCGCAAGGGTGGACCATCCCAGCACGACAGGCGCAGCACCGAGGAAGAGGCGCGGGTAGCCCTTCATTCCGCCATAACCGGCGAACTCGAAGCCCCAGTGGAGGGCTCCAAGGAATGACAGAAGAACAGCTCCGTAGGTCGTCTGGAAATCGAGTGCTTGATGCAAAACGGTGATGGCGACTCCCGGGTCTATGTTCGACACGACACCTACGGAACAGATGAGACATAAATACAGCAACTAAACCGATAGGAGACTTACCAGTGGCAACTTCACCTGCTTGACGGGCGAGGTAGACAGTCGTCAGCGCCGAGCCGACGTATGGAAGTCCACCTGCTAGACCCATGTAGATGTATGGGGTCGGGACCGAGTGAGCGACAGAGTTTGTAATACCCAGCTTGAATCGGTTTTCAGTAGATCGGAAGAGAAGTTACAGAGTTGAATCTTACGAAGGTCTGAGATTTGGGTTCCACCGCGTCAGCGAAGTAGTTTCCTCCCGCGATCGTCTTGGCAAGATCAGCGGTGGAGTTGCCAACCTCCTCCTTGATGTTCTGTGCCGCATGTCCTATAGTCTGGGACCCAGGACGTCCCGAGACTTGGCTCGCGACGCTGCGTACAACAATACGCGTTGCTTGGGGGTAGCGAATGGAGAGACTGGTGTTTTGCTTGCCAAGAAGAGGCATGCGCACACGAGGTGCGGTCGCGAAGATGTTACGCCTCAGCATGACAGGTGCCGTCGTGCGGAGAGGTGCACGGAGAGAGTTGAATAACATATTGGATGTCGCTTAAGTCGTGCTCGTCGTGTTTGGAGGCTTGCTCGCTGTGCAGGGGCGTGTGGGAGACGATAGGGGGAGAGAGTTATGGATTGGGTTCATGGATGGTGGGAGTTTAAGTAGTCTGTGCGTAGCCTGATAGCAGGCTGGCTTGACGTCACCTCGATCCACTTCACCTTCCTTACCTGGCTCCATCCCCATTAGACGCCCTCCACTTCGCAGTCCGCGAATCGTGAGGCGGAATTCTTTCAGCCACCACTGAAGCTATCGACTGGAGTACTTCATATGGAAAAAGATTCAATGCTCCATGATGGTCTCGGAGGTTCAGAAATCATAAACATGCTCGAGACAACGCGACATACGCGTGGGAGTCAACGCAGCACAACTATCCGCACTCACCGTGCTAAGCCGCGCGATTTGATCTTCATGCGACAAAGCCATTCAGAGATAGGAGACGTTCGTCATCCAGTACAGTAACGGATATCATATTCCATGGTCCAAGGACCGTGAGAGAAAACATAGGATGTGCAAGCGGTAGATCAATCCTCTGGCAGAGCCGCCTTGCGCTTGTACTTGGCTTGGTCCCTCAGCCACTGTAGAATCCATGAATATACCCTTCAAAGACTCGAAATTCATACAGTACACACCTGTCTGTAATCGTGCAGAGACCCAATCTTTTCGCCTGGGTGTGGTAAAGTTCCTGTGAGTTACGAGGGCGCACAAATAGATGTGGCAACCAACCATAGAAATCTGGCACGGGATTTGTGGCGCTCTGAGCAGCGGGGTCCACTCTGTTCTTCACGATATGGTTGTGGAACTCTTTGTCGCGCGCCTCAATGAGCCTCATTGTGTTCCGGTTCATAAAGCGCCACAAGGCAGAACCAATAATAGGACCTATCAAGTAGCCAGCACCTGCGCATCCGAGCGTGGCAGCCCCATAAACCACCATTGGGTCGAGGTTCTATGTAGGGAACAATCAGGCAAGGATCCATAGCATGAGTGCGAAGGAACTTACGAAGATTGGTTTGGTTGGGTCCATCTCCATACCGCCAAATGTAAGGACACCAACGGTGAAACCTCCTACTGCTAGAGGTATCGTTATTGTCTACACAGTATCATCAAATACTTCAATTTGTGTGGATGGTAGCCGTGCTTGCAGGACTCACCGTCTCCCACCTCCGCTTGTTCTTCCGAATAGCAAGGTACTCCCCCCACGGTAGTAGCTGCTTTTCTGTCTCACTTGGTACGTCGCCCTTCTCTGCACGTGCCTTGAGCTTTGCTTCAAGCTTGGCTGTTGTCGCTGTTGAATCGGGAGCCTTCGTCGCGGAAGCCTTCGAGGACTTCGATCGTACAAATTTAAAGTTGCCAGACTTGAGAGCAGTTCTTGTGTGCTGAGCAGCATTGCATTGCAAACGCACAGAGCCCGCACCGACTCGGTACAAGCTCGCTGTCGACATGGGATGCATGGTGGATGTTGACCGTCCTCGGAGGTCGAGCTCAGATGCAGGTTCGCCGGCAGCAGCCAAGCGCTGCGTTCTGGAACATTTTTGGCGCCTGCGTAGCCGATCCCGCCCATTTCCCTTTTTGTCGTAGTCATCGGACCGAGCGCCGAGTCGAGCGCGCCGAAGCTTTGATGAGTCTCGAACAGAGCGGCTTTGGCTTGACTCAAGTCCTCCCACTGCTCTCAGCGGGGGCTGAGTGTCTTTTGCTTCCTGCCACCATACACGCTCGGTGGTCATCTTCATTCCCTTCGGATTTTTCGTACGGTACGTCTATCACTCTCAGTAATCATAAACGGACTTCATCTAACGTGCTTTAGTACTTTCTTATGTCCCAGGCAATCCGGATAGACGGTGTGGTCGTGCCAAAGCTCCCGCCGGAGCTCATAGACGAGGCACTGGACCACCTATGGAATGACCCTGATACTCTCAAGACCTGCTCTCTTGCATGCCGTTCATGGGTACCTACCACACGACTTCATCTTTTCCGCACTATTTTGCTATCTTCGTCAACATCCACCGCCCGCTTCTCTGCCCTCCTCAACAGCCAACCGGCCCTAGCGCGCTGTGTGCGAAAGCTCAGTATCACCGCACAGTACGCCTCTCACGCTGGTGCGGATGCTGCTGACGGTCGACCGGTCGAGGATGACGGCTGGGTCAATGCGTGCGCAGGCATCGCACGCACTCTCGCCAGCGAAGCGGGCGGCCGTGTGCAGACGCTTGCTTTGAGTCGTCTACGCTGGAGCGCACTCGAACCGGCCACCCGTGTTGCATTCCAGGACCTCTTCCGCACCGTGCGCACTCTCTTTCTCTTCGAGGTGCGTTTCCAAGCGTCGGGCGACGTGTTGGAGTTCCTGAACGCTTTCCCGAACCTCGATGAGCTATACTTCCACGCTGTCTCGTGGGACCACGACTCGGCCGCACCGCTTGATGTGGTGCCGACGGAACCCGCGTCTCTACAAGCGCAGATGGAGCTGAAGGACAAGATGCATCTAAGCTACCTGTTCTTGGACCCCCGCTCATCGCCCACTCTTGTCACGGAGTGGATTCTGAGTCACCCGTCTGACCAGAGGTTGCGGACTATTCAGTTGTGCTGGCGAGAGCTGGACAATACGAAGGCACTCGGCGACCTGCTTCAAGCAAGTGGAACTTCTCTCGAACGCCTCCAGATAGAGTTCCCTGAAGGCGTCCCGGAGGAAGGTGCGTGCCTGCTTACACATGATGAGATCCCTGCATGTATCTAACATGACTTATGTTCAGCCGTTTTGCATAACCACCTTTCCCTTGCCAGTAACACGTCTCTCCGATCTCTTTCTTTCGGCGGACTAGACGTTTCTGCCGACACCTCTCGCACCTTCCTCTCGACGCATCTGTTCCCATGGATCACACAGATGCTCGAAGACGTGCATTCTCCGCTCCTTCACGAGATCACCTTCGAGCTAGAGACGCCCGATGCCGCCGGTTTAGACGCACTGGACTGGGTGCGCATCGACCAGGAGCTGTCGCGTCGGGCATTCATAGGACTCACCGTGCGCTTCTACGTGAACTGTAAAGCGGGTGATGCCGTCGAGGAAGAAGTGAAGAAGACCATCGAAGACCATCTACAGGGCTTCTCAAAGAGCGGTGTCCTGCGGGTCAGCTGCATTTGAGATGTCGCCATTCGTTCTCGTCATGCTATCGACTGATGACCTGGTTGTCGTCTCTGTTCTGTTGTTCTGGAAGTCTGAGTACTAATTATTAGATGACGGGCTCGCGTTATAGCGAACTTCGTAGTATAGACTGCACTCTCGCTGTGCATTACGGGGTTGTACCTACGGATATAGGGCTAATTGTTGTATCTAGATGTGTATGTGAATCTATTGCTGTAGGCCTGCCCACGGACCTTTTGTCTGTAATCCGCTGGCTCTGGGTGGTGAAATCCGCGGAGAGAGCATATCTACTGGGTCATAGGCGCCATCGCGCTTCTCATCATGTGTGTATGTAGCGCGTGTTTCTCTGTCAGTAACCTCCATCCATCATTTACCTCTGCGTGAAGGGTTTTACTTTTGCACCCTTACCACAAGTTCTCAGATCAAGGAAACGCTGCAAGTAAATTATGTCGTCACGCTACGATAGCCGTCGTCGGGATCGCAGCTGGGATCGTGAGCGGGAACGCGGTTCCAGGTACGTTGACCGAGACGCACCAGCACGTAGAAGTAGTAGGTCGCGAAGTCCTTCTCGGCGTGGAGAACGGGACAGAGGTGGTAGGGTTCCAGGTGTGTAACAGCTCATTACCCCTTCACGTCCTACATTCAACAACCTGTCCAATCCTTCCCAGACCGCCGTGATTATGACCGAGACCGCGAATACCCCAGAGACGACCGAAGGCGCGACGACAGGGACAGAGAACGTGACCGCAGAGATCATCGGGACGATAGACGAGGTTACGACCGCGACTATACACGGCGCGACGGCGATAAAGACAGGGAGCGAGACAGAGACCATCCTAGAGACCGGGATGCCCATCGAGGCCCGGGCGCGGACCGCAACCGTGATACCCCTAATCGCGCCACCCCCGGAGTAGCTGAAAAACGACCTTCAGAATCATCGGAGGACAGGAAGCCCGATTCTCACCACGGTAGGATAGTCCGCGCAATTCTCAATCGTGACCACTGTTTATACGAATCTTTGTGCTTTGTAGTCGACTATCAGAAGTCCAGACAAATATCGGAGGCCCCACCCGAAGAAGGTGAAGAAGGTGAGGAGATGGACGTCACGAATGACGGCGATGGGGATGCTGCGATGATGGCCATGATGGGTCTCTCGGGTTTCGGGTCTACCAAGGTTCGTCCTTCCTCGTATATCTTTGTCGCCCAGCTATAGGGTGTTATGCTTACGGCGACACAGGGTAAACATGTCGAAGGAAACCAAGAAGGCACTGTGGATGTCAAGAAGATCCGAACGTGGCGACAGTACATGAATAGGTCCGTAGTCCATGACCTCGCATTTAGTATCATACTCACTGCTGTACGTTCTTCTATAGGCGTGGAGGGTTCAACAGGTACGTCTACTATTCCTCATCTATGCATATGCTGACACTCCTTGTCTAGGCCGCTCGACAAGATCAAATAAGAGGCCGAGAGGCGTGCTCTCCTCGATATTTTCGGATCTATGCATCGTCGTGTCAATGATTTTAGTTAAGTCGTGTCCATGACTCGTTTGGTATGCAGTGCTACTAGTCAATATAACAGAGCGCACATTGCGTACGTTCCAACGAATGCTCTGTCTGTCGAATGAAGTAGATCATGCAACGCATCGGTATGGTCCATTTACACTCAAAACGCCTATATACCTGACATCCTATATATGCGACCTATAACTAATCACTCGGCTGCTGGGCTTGTCGCGTGTCCGCTCGGGCCGTCGTCGCCGACCAAATCTCAGTGGAGACAATGTTTGAAACCTTTGCGTTGAGGTATGTTACACATGTATCGGATACAACCTGCAATTCTACGTGCATCGACGGCCACGATCACCCCATTATGGGAATCATTGAGTCCGATGAATATTTGTTAATAGTTCGTACAGACATGCGATCGAATGACTAGAGAAAACGGAGAACATCGTACGAGGGGGAATGTATCACGAGAGCGACGGGGAATGCGGCGCAATGGATGGGGGCGATGGACGCTCCGGCTCCTCCTGCAAGCGTGCGGGACTGATCAGAAACCGTGGACCTTGATAGTAGCTTTGGGGATCCCTTCTTCTGTGAGGAAAGCCTGGATCTTCAAACGCTGGTCGCCTTGCAGTTGGATGACTTGGCCTGCTTCTTCGTCGTCTACAATAGTACCGTTGCAAGCGAATTCCTGAAGCGCATACAATCAGCACAAAGACGCGTCCAGACAGCTCGCATGACGAAGGGCACAAGACTCACCTTCTTGAAAGCCTTCAAAAGCTTCTTGGCATCATATTCTGGGGGACGTATCAGTCTGTCTGGTGTGACAAAGCGGGTCGCCTACGCACCCTTTGGCAAGCCTTGCAAGGTCGTCAACGTCTTACGACCGTTCCTCTGTTGGATACGGATGTGTATGTAATTGGCTTGAGACCCAACGTCTTTGTTAGCGTCGAGCGGGTCTCCCTCGTCTGCGAAGGGGTCTGTGCGGAGAGAGGTAAGTCAGTATCGCTAAGCACTGAATCGATAGCGCCACGGCTAGCCTGGGTGCGAACTGAAAACTGACCGAAAGCGACGAGGTTCTGCACGTTCATGCGACGACTGGGGAGGGTACTGTTGTAGATTTGTATCGAAACTACGCGGGTTGCGGTGGTCGTGGGTGGTGGTAGCGGTCGAAGGGGCAGCAGTGGAGGACGAGGAGATCTCGAGAGATGAGTGATGATGACCGAAAACGACGAGGGAGTTATATATGCTGGCTTATGTAATCCGGTGAGCCTCCCTTTTCTGTCCAGACTTCCAGACCTCTCCAGCCAATTTCCGTCCGCGACTTGGGGGGCGGATAGCAGCTAATTATTCCCTGCCACCGTGTCGTCCGCGTCCTCCCATGGCGACTACGAGCACGACAGCGGTCAAAAGAAAGCGGCCCCCGACTTTCCAGCACTTGCCTGTCGACAGAGGTATGGTTTTTTTGTCTGTCCCGTGTATTGTCTAACTCACGTCTATGTAGCCAAGAAACTCAAGAAGTCGTGGGTGGAAGCGCAGAAAATCAAAAGTAAATGGAAAGCACAGAAACGCAAGGAGGGGCTGGTGTCAGCAAAGCGGCCCACCGTTGGGGAAGAGGACACTCAGAGCGGAGCGGACGATCAGCCGGGCGATGCAGACGAGGACCAGCGAATTTCCGAAGACGAGGACCAGAGCGATGCCGACATGAAAGAAGCGGATATCGACGATGGCGATGATGGCCAAGACGAGGAGAGCAGCACCTCGTCTGATGGCAGTGTTGACGAAGAGAACGCTAAATACACCAAAGCGCCGCGGATAGCCCCTGCCAGAGGTCGTACTTCTAGAGGAAGAGGCAGGGGAGGCATGCCGAGGAAAGACAAAAAAGAAGAAAAGCCCTCTTTCAGAGAACTCAGCAGGCTCGCTTATTCCCGCGAATCCCTTCACACTTACAAGTCGCAGCACAACCGTGGCGATCAGAACAGCAGAGGTCGTGGGAGGGGCTCGTTTACCCAGCGTGGTCGCGGACGTGGACAACCGGATATGCGACTGCGTATGAACGTCATGCTTGAAAAGATCAAAAGAGACCTGGCGTAGTCAAATTTCCGGATATTAGTACGTCTTATTTTCATGCAATCCACAAGCAAGTAAGCAGTACATTTTCAACCGGCAGCATACACAACGTACTGATATGGAAGCCATCTACGCTGTCAGCTCGCCTTATTCTCCTTTTCAGGATCATCTACGATCATGTCATCGTCTTTGGACCCCTCTGCCACTGCTTCCATAGCCACTTCTACCTCTACTGCTGCGACCCCTGTCGACCCTTCGCTTTCTGGTGGGATAGACGGCTCCATATCCTCCCCTTTGACAAATCTCTCCTCCAAGCTTCCCTTGGGCTTCGACGTAACCGTCGTAGTGGCTGAAAGTGCGTGCGGGTGATCGCTCAGATGTCCGGGACTCGGGTCATCCAACTCGTCAACAAGACCCAGGCCCTTCGGTTCTGAGGCGTCGACGCGGGGCAACACTGAAGGAGAGCCTGGGACGTCAAGTGCGGCGAGCATGAGGGGAGACGGCGGTGGGCTGCGCGACTGAGATCGACGCGCATCGTTATGGAGGAATGGGATCGGAGAGAATACTGGTGTAGACGGTGCTGATGTGAGCGGTCTGATCTCTATTGAATCTGAACTTGGGAGAGTGCCATTGCGGGAGGCCTCGTTCTCTAGTGGGAATGATTCCCATGTTGAAGTGACAAGCAAGGACCGTTCTACAGCACGTAGGTACTTCCCGAGGTACTTGTAGTGCTTCTTTGGCTGCAAACACAATTCACATACGCGTTGAATCGTGAACGGAGCCCTGTGCGATTCACGTTGGCCTGCTTGCTACAGTCTGAAAATAGATAGATGCTCACCCATCAAACTCGTTCAGCTGCGTATATAGGACTTCCTTGAACTCTTTCGCCTCTTCTGGCGTAAGGGTGTTTTTCGGTGGTTCAGGGAACTTCTTCTCTGCCTTAGGTGGCCTCGGACCGAATGGTGGTAGTTTAAGGCCACCCGCAGGTAGAGGGCGAGGTTCAAATGAAGGTGGGGGCGTCGACGGTTCGCTTGACTGTGCTAGATACAAAGAGATATTCTGCACAACCTTGAGCCTCGCAATGAGCTTGAAACTGCTCTAGCACGTACTTTATCGAGCTTGTGCTTGATGATCTCTCGCAGACGCGTCCACTCCGCACTGATAAATGCTAAGGATAAAAGACGGTTTACACTGGGAGCAGACTTACTCTACGATGTCTGTCGAGGCGATCTGTTCGAGCAACCCGTCATACTCTGCCAACTCAAACAAGCGTAAGTTGTGGGTGCATACATGATAGTATCCGGACACATCTACCTGGAAGCCACTCGAAAGGTGTTTGGTTGCTGGATATCGAGTCGGTGCGCGTTCTGTTCATGTTCTTGCTCGTATTTGTGTGGATAAATCGTTAGTACAAGGACGCAGGAGTGTGGTGGGTATCTGGGATGGTGGGAGGAAGCAAGACAAGCGTCGCGTCAATTCGCGTCAAAGGGTCGCGTGCAACGGCCGCGACTTTGGAGGCCACACAATCTGGGGTTTCTACCCTCTCATCCTCCATGTCCTCAGCGATTATAAAGACAGTATCCTTGACGATATACGCCTATGTATATGGACGAGCCTTTCCCAACGCCAAGCTTTTTACGTCACAGCTTTGACGACTCCTTTGAGCCGAGTACTCACGCTGTGCTCGCGCAGGTCGTCCCATTACCGGAACCCTCTCCAGTACTTGATGTCCAACAGGGTCGACGACGACAGCATCTCTCTTCATTCAGTGCCTTCGTCTCAGGCTAATACTCGAACTTCCGCACATACCCCTAGCATGGCTATATACCAACAACTTCAAAGAAGATCCTCTATAGATAATCCTTTTTTGGATAGGAAACGGAGAAGACAGCTGCTACTATCTTATGCACCGGATTGGTATGGAATCTATAAAAATTGAGGGCGAGTCCTGAGGTTGACGAGCTTGTGCTGTAGGATCGTCACCATAGGATTAGCGTGAGGACACAGTGATTTCATGTAGTGCTGGTACGACTCAACAAAAACCACAGGGCTGTGTTCTTTGCACTGGATAAGGTGGAAGGCTTCAAGCGAGAGTTTTCACTGGAGGATACCTCGTATGTTCAGACTGTTCATCATCATCAATCTGCTGAACTATGAATGCTCCCAGGTTAAGACATCCGTGAGTCTGCATCATCTCTACGTCCCCCCAATACGGTGAATTCACGTCTCCCAGATATGCGGTGCACGAGAGAGTACCAGTACGTTCGTTCCCTATTACGCCTCCAGGAACATCATTCATCAGTCTGCATAGGACTTCGCTCTCTACGTCATATGCCTTGTCGCCCCGCTGGTTCTGCAGCCCTGTATCAACTTCCTTACCGTGCGCTCCTGGTGGGATCTGCATAACGCCACGCTCGGATGTAAGTCGGACATAGACCATCGATGAACAGTATGCTCAGTCGCCCTCAGTGATTCTAGGATTATCTTTAACGGGTGCCATCACCCAGTTCTCGAAGATCACTGTAGGACGACCACGACCAGGCAAGTCAACAATCGTCAATTATTCTTGATATACAAACAGCTGAACCCCTGACAGACCTGATATCGCGGTGTCAACCCAGGCCGGGGTCTGCAGACCCGCAATGGAGTCTTTCAGACGCGAGTATCTGCACACAAACTGAGTGGTACATTTTGAATGATGGCTGGCGGAGTTTCCCCAGTGGACATTCTAGCAGTGAGTCGCGCCAATCCTTGTTCTAACGACGCACACCGAAGCGATACCGTACTAGTGTCTTTCGCCGGACTCGGCTTTCTTTCCATGTACCTCGCCGGCAAGCTGCACCTTTTCGACAAGCAGGGCTATGCCGTGAGTATTCCCCAAATGTCGTTGCGCATGCTCTCACTGATGTCGTCATTTTCCATCTTCCAGCCCAAGGCATGGCTCGCGCTGACACCTCTTTCCGGCGCGGCGCTCGTCGCGATCTCGCGTACAATGGACTACAGACGTACGTCTCTTCTCTTCTTTTTTGCGTTACATCTTACCTACTAATGTGCTATCAGACCACTGGCATGACGTCCTTGCAGGCTCTCTCCTCGGCCTCGGCCTCGCCTACTTCGCTTACCGCCAATATTACCCCTCGCTCGCATCCGCCGTCTCCCATCGTCCTTATGCGCCGCGTATCCGTGGTCGTGCACAGAGCCTTCTCCCAACGCACCGTCGTACTGATACTGACGCAAGCATAGGTACGGGTGCGACTGGTGGCGCACGCGATGGTCGAGAAGAGGGAAGCCAGCCTCTGTACCGCGATGAAGAGGGCGATGAGGAGCTCGAGGCGGTTCCATCGGGTACGGTGCCGAGGCCGGAGAGATCAGATATGGAGAATATATGGCAAGACGACGATGAGGAGGATGTAGCGGTGGAAGCTCTGAGGAATGGCACGGCTCGTCGTTGATACGTTACACGCTTATGGAGTATCGCACTTGACGATGAACGGCCAGTATTTTCTGGTATTCACGGCCAAACATCTCACAGAATGTGAATTGCTGTATTTGGGGCCGATCATATACTATACTGGATCCAGACCAGAGTGGGTATACGGTGCTCATCCTTTCCGAGACGATACCCAATACCGAACACGAGGATGAAACACAGTCCTTGGTGACACCGCCTGCGGCCCACCGTTGCATATATAACCCAATAATCTTACTCATGTCACCGCTAATACCCCCTCCGCAACCTCTCATTCTCGTCCCTCAATTTTCTATTCTCCTCTATCACCTCCCGCATCTCGTCCGCCCAGCGCTCCATCTCCTTCCGCCACCCCCGGCCCATACGTACGAGGTCCAAATGGAGGCCGACGATCTCTGCCTTGGTTTCCCGACGGAAGTCGTGCAGCGCGTCGCGAATCAGCGCGTGTAACAGATCGTGCGCTGGATTTCCTGTGTTTGCACCCGTACCGCCCATCCCGTTTGCCCCGTCGGCGGGTGGGCTGGATGTGGGGAAGTTGAGCGACGGCAGCGGCATCGTCTGCGCGCGTAGAGGCGAAGCCGCCATGCCCTGTGCTTGGGGTCTCCGCGGTGATATCTGCACCGTCATCTTGATGGTCCTGGTACGCCCCTCATCATCCCTGCCTAAGTCAACGCCTCCGCCGTCCGCGGTGAGATGCTGACCGTCGTTGTTACCCCCACCCTCGACCTCGATACTTCGTATCTCGACCTCGCGCTCCGGCTCGGGCTCGGGCTCGAGGAAGCCCACGCGCCGCCGGCCCGCCTGACGCGTGTCGGGCTCGTCGTCGGACGAGAGCGACCCCGCGGCGACCCAACGCTCTACCTCGGGCGTGCCGAGGCCGAGGACGTCGAGTTTGTCGGTATTCTTGTCTTGGTCTACGTCCGTTTGCTTCTGTCTATCTTTCATTCTATCGTTCTCTCTCGCACGGGCCTTGCCCTTCGCCAAGCCTCCCCTTGCAAGGGGGAGTTCGGGAGGGAGCCCCTCCGGACTAGGCGTCCTCGACATCATCTTCAGCTTGATCGCAGTCAACTGTTCTGGTTCCTCATCGTTTTCTTTACTGATGCCAGGCCCACGCGTCTCTTCGGGAGACACGCTTAACTGCGGAATCGATATTGAGCTCGCGGAAGACGCCATCTTCCGATGTGTTGGACGCGTCGAAATGGTGGTCTTGGTAGCCTTTGCGTCGGATGCGGATGGGAATGCGTTAGACACGGAAGGGAGCATACCACCGCCACTGGTTCCGGACGGCGGCATTGGGTCGAGACTTGGAGTGGTACTGGTAGTTGTCGCCCTCACGGCTCGCGAAGCGGATACACGCGCACCTGAGGTACGCGTAGACGTTGTACGCGTCCGGGCGCGCGCAGGGTTCGTAGTGGATGCGGATGTGGACGCTCGTGACGCGGTAGAGAGCATCGCGGCATCGTCCCCCTCCGCCGCCGCCCGGCGTAAACGCGTCCTAGCTGGTCCGAGCAGGTTCTCCACTTTTACTAGTCATGTACCATGTGAGCTGCATCATCTATTTAGCAACGAACGTGAGCGCTCACCGGAAACATCGCCCGCAGCAGCGGACCGTGTCAATGGTGACCGAGGCGGGGAGAACGGCTTCGCAGTTCCCGAGCCTGCAGTAGTGGAGGATACGCTGGTTCGTGAAGTCGCGGTAGTACGCGAACTCGCTGTGAAGCGAGACGAGCCGCTCGTTGCGGTCGTAGAAGACATCGTCCGGGCGCGCGTAGGTCCAGGACTTTTAGGCGAGACAGCCTTCGACGGGCTTGTTTTAGGTGAGCCCGGTGACACTGCAGTGGGGCTACTCTTGGTTCGGAGGCGTGTCGGGATGGGAGCGGCAGACGGGACACTATTGCGTGGGCGTGCTGACAGTGGCGAACCCGCGGGAGAGTTGCCTTTGAGGGAGGAGGATGAAGCAGTCTTCTTCAGTTTTGGAGAACTTGCAGGGGTGGAGGCAGAGTTAGAGACAACGCGCCGCATGCCTACGAGTTTCTTGCTACCTTCTGCGTCCTTGTCCTTGTCAGAGGGTTTGGGCGGGGGCCTAAGTTTCCGCTGTATGGATGTCACTACGGCTTGCGAACCACTGAATGTGGACCACGAACCTGCACCGCCATGCAGACAATCTTCTGTCCTGTCTCGCTGACTGAAATACATTTCGGAGGCTTATCAAGACCTCTAAGATCTAACATGAGGAATCTGCCGTCTTCTGTTCCAGCATAGAGACTTGCGCCTTCGGGTGAGAATACCAACGATGTTACAGAAATGCGTAGTGACACAGTGCGAAAAATCCTAAGCAATAATGAATGATATGGGTTAGGACGCCTACGAGGGCAAGGGGGGAAGGGCAACGTACATGGGATCTTTCTCGAGGTCGACGAGGCAAACGTTGCCGCTGCTGCAGGCAAGCGCGACGAGGGTCTTGCTATAGGGGCTGGAAGTGATAGCGACAATGTCGCCAGTGCCTTTCTCTAGCGTGCATGTCTTGACAGGACCGGAAGTACGTGATGTGTCGTAAATAACAAAGTGATGGCCTATGCCAAGGAGAAGACGTGTGCGAGTGTGTGGGTGGAAAGCGCAGACGTTGATAGGGCCGGTTGGAAAGCCACGGAGGATCGTGTGGGACGCGAGAGAAAGGTTGTAAACATGGACAGCGTTGCAGGAGATAGCGGCGAGTAGTGAAGCGTCGCTTGAGAGTGAAAGACCGATAATATCGTGCCTGTGAGACGTTAATTTATGCGCAATCTTGCGAGCGTGAACGTCGAAGACGAGGACTTCGTTTCCGACGGAAAGTAAAAGAGTGTTTCCTTTGTCTTTGGCTACCAGAGCAGTGACAGGGTCGGAGAAAGAGTATACAGTGTCGAGGTGTTTTCCCGAAGGGTCATACCTTTCGATAGAGTCAGGCAGGGCGAGGAAGAGCGAGGCATTATCGGTGGTCCAAGCGATCGCAGTCGGTTGGGCGAGGAAGGTCGCCGCCGGAGGCACTGACGACGGAGGATTCTTGAGGACGGATTGACCGAGCACGACGAGGGCGTCGGTGGTGGCGACGGCGAGCATGGTCAGCGCACTCGGTATCGTCGTCGACGACCGAGACAGCGGAAGAGAACCAAACGGAGAAGCGCGTCGCGTCGAGGCACGTGCCTCCAATTAGACGCAGACGCGTCCGAGTCGCGCCCCTCGAACCCGGACCGCCTTCGGCTGATGCACACATATGGAAAGTTACAGTAAAACGGCGTATATGACCGATTGGCTTGCAAAGATACATATGGGTCGAACCATCCAGCTGTGTCTCCGAAAGGCATCAGACCGCTGTACTGTAACTGTTCAAGTTCTAGGGTTTTCTCTCAAACTCGCCAACCGCTCTTCTACTTATGCTATCGCCTGCTACCGCCCAAAGTCTTGCTAAACAATCTCCTTCTCGTGCGCGATCCCACGAGACAGGCATCTTCCACCGAGGCGCGCGAGCCCGTGCCGAAGATTCACTTAAACGCTTGAACACCATCATGTCGCAAACTGACAAGCCCGTACAGCGTCAGCGAGTTCATCAATAGAAATTTAGACGATGGCTGACCTTGAATTGGGACAGAAGGCGTTGCAACCGAAGTTGCCGTCATCCTCCTCTTCCTGGCGGAGACGATGCCTGCCAGTGAGCCCTGGCAACGTCCCGAATACCATGTCGCGAGTCGCTATGCATCAGGTCCAGCCATGTGTGTTAGTAGTGGCAGCGGCTGATAGACGAAGGCGACATACCGAGACTGGGGACAGATGGCGTTGCAGCGCGGGCTGCATTAGCGAGGAGAGGGAGGTGCCGCAGCGACGTCTTGTCAGCCGCCTACGGCGAAGAGTTCGAGTGAGGGTGCGTGGTTGATGGTAGTGTGATGAACAGCACATCTTCGTGCCGCGCAGATTGAGAACTGCGACGGATAGTACGTCAGCCGCTTGCTCATGGTCGACACACTAGCTACTCACCGATGCGAAAGAAAGAGTGATCCTGACTCGACGCAACGCCAGCCGAAGCCGGTGACGGAGCATAGATCATGGTTGTGCTGAAGAAGGAGTTGAGTAAGCTTATGCACATACGGTGAAGAGGCTACAAGTACTCACAGTTTGAATGTTATCAGCTGTTTTTGTGCTTTGGTTAGCTAAAGACGTCGACGGCTTCTTCCAAGCAGTGGACCTCGGAGAAAGCAGGACCTCGTCGTCGTCAAAGAGCCGTGTTGTTGATGTTCGAAAGCGATGCAAGTGTGAGGCAGCACGGACACTTGCGGGAAGGGGGATGGTCACAAGACAACTCAAATACACCCATGCGGAGAGGAGGAAGGTTGGGGGGTAGGCGGGTAGGAGGAGGGGGGAGAAAGTGTAAGCTGAGTGCCTGTGCCTATGGCGGAGGAGGTGGAGATGGGGGGTGGGGGGAATGCTGCCTGAGGGATAAGGCGTGAAATGGGAGTGTTTATATAGACATTAGGCTCGGAGAGGCTAACCTTACGTTTCGAAGTTCAATTCCGTGCTCAATCTAGAAAACTACCTTTTTGGGTAGCGAGGCTGACGGTTAGGCAGTGGTTCAAATCGAAATGTGCAACTTACTATCTACCATATCGTTGAGAGGTCTCGGGTAGGGTATAGCAGGACGAAAAGCCCTATTTTCGTTCGCTTTTATGACAAGATCTAGTGCTGGAGCACCGTTAGTGACGAAGTCGTTGTTTGTACATGTTAGGATCCAAAGCCTGGTTGTTTCCTAGCTAAGCATCTGCTGTTCAAATAGAATCTGGTTCAATTCCAAACAAGAAACTCCCTACATTTCCAATATAATGCGCTATGCAGGTTAAAGCCGGCGAGGTTTCGCACCGCCGGGACTTGAAGGAAGCTTGAGTACTAGCTCGAGGCTGACTTGGTTCCTCTTGAGTCAGATGACGCGTCCGGCAAGCTCATCTCTCTTGACTCTTCCGTCATCTTTTTTGATCTAAATTGTTGAGGAAGATATCCTTCTTCGGCCACTCCGTTCAGCAAGTAGTGCCTATGTACGTTATACTCAGGGCCGCTTTCACGGTAGATAATACTCGGCAACGGCCGTGTGACACACCGTGACACAAAGCGTCCAATGTGACATGCAGTGACATAGCGACGTTGAATGTGCAACTCATGACCTTGAATCTCATACTGGCTCGTGAGTACCTGAATATTGGCATGGATACTTCGCTTACACTCGTCATTATCTTTCTCAAGCAATATCTACGTCATAACAGGGTGGGCGCGCGCTATGATGCCTTGTGATTGCCCCGAACACTCAAACATCGCTCTTCCACCGAGGAGAAAATGTCTCTCCAAGCGAGTAGTTCTTGTACAATGAAACGCGCATGAGGTATCCAAGTCCGCATTCTTCGGATGTCTGTGCGCTGGTGCTCTCAAATGTCCAAGCGCAACTCACAGACAATTGGTGACGATCCTTCAGCCTGATAAGACGAGGTCCGAGCACCAAAGCCTCTTCTGCACTGGGCTTGAGCTCATGAATCTGATTTATAAAGATTCTGTACTCAGTACCATGTACTTAGTACAACCTTTCCATGTGAAGGAAGCGAGCTTTCCGTTCTCTCATCCACGTAGGTTACCGTTACCGCGCTAGCTGTTTACATGGACTCACCGTACAGTACCCAGTCCACTCCATCAACTTGCGATATCACCTCAACCTCAGTGAGTAGCATGAACGAATACTCTCGGGCTTGCTCTCCTGATTTTGGTATTTTGTCAGGCCATTCATGAGCATCTGCACCGCCGCCCAACAATGTCCAGCACTGGTCCTCAACACCCCGCAACTTCCTAGTACCAATGGCAACATTCAGCAAGCATGTACTGAAGCTCTCTTCACCTGGTATGGCGGCCAGTCGCCATATACCCTGACTATCATACAAGCCGTCTCTGGCTCCCTCGTGCCCGCAGGTTATACTGCCGCCGCCAATCTACAAGAGACGTCCTACACATGGGCAGCTGCAGCTGTCCCCGGCTCTTATCTCCATGTCTCCGTCGGAGACGCGCTAAATGATACAGTGGATGCCAGGTACACTGCTGTTATAGGCGGCGATGGGTGTCTTCGTTCGGATGCGTTTGTGTCCGCTGCTACATCTGCAGTCACGTCAGCTAGCACGACCATGGTACCCTCGTCATTGGGAAGCACGATAGCCGCATCTACTTCCACGCAAACATCGCTTCGGCCCCAGGATATCTCCACGAGTCCTCTGTACTCGAGCATTCTATCTTTCTCACAGTCTTCGCAAACGTCCCCTATTATCTCTCCCTCGGCCTCTCCCATCCTCTTCTCTTTTCCTGCTGCTTCTGCCACCTCAATTCTTCCTTCGCCCGTTCCCACCTCCTCCACTAATGCGGCTCTCATTGCTGGAGTCACTGTTTTGGGGACTGTCATCGTCGCCTTTCTACTCCTTGCAATCCTCTTATACCGTAGGCGCAATCGGCGTGCAAAACGTCTGACTGGTGAGTCTGCTCCAGAATTGTGCCTTCATGGCAGAATACCGCGGTATAGGTTTCTGAGTCTCGTGTGCAGCCGTACCACTGGAGCGTCCTGTCGCCTTCAACGCGAAGGACAGTCCACTTCCGCGGACACCACTTGCGTGTAACCTAACCGAAGAACGGGTGTCCGCACCAAATGGCTCCGCGGCTCCGGCTCCAAGTCACTGTTACCTCAAATACGCTCACCCACCAGGCGTGCAGGGGACTTTTCAAGCTGGGTTGAGTGCGGTGACTTCCCCCGCTCAGTCGTCCGTATATCTCTGTTCAGCGATAGGACCAGAGATGCGCGAAATCGACGGAGGCATTCGGTTCATGAGTGTAGGGGATACGTTTAGCCCGGTATGGGATGTCGAAGCAGGTACCCTCCCACCTGCGTACGAGGATCGTTGGCGTAATATTGGCAGTGTTTAAGCAAATGTATTGGATGGCATTCGTTCCTTGCCCAACCTTGCCCGAAAGACAACTGATATACATCATGCATATATATCTGCTAGATCACGCCTAGCTTTGCCTGAATGTAACCGTCAGTATGTACTCCGGATGCACAGCAACAAGAAGCTGATCGCACCAATAAGTTCTTCTGAATCTAACGAGGCTTGATGCCAATGACGTTGAAGTGTAGCTTCGGTGTTGCAGCATATACCTAACTGTACGGTCGCGTGTCTAGATATCGATGGCATTTTCCCCAGCGTGTTCGTCGCAAAACCAACCAACTGTTGTCTGCTGTCAAAACCAATTATAAATCGAGCGCTTTGTATCATGGTGCCTATCTTCCCAAACTCGACGTCGAGCTTCAGCCAGTCATTTGTACCGTGATCAACGTCCTCCATTTTCATATATAGGCATGAGATGAGCATGTTGAATCTAATGTGATCAGCACCGAGACTCCGGTCTTGCATAGTCTGAAGACTAATGAAAGTAAATTCACTTCCTGATTCAGGTGCCTCTTTGTATTCTATGCCAAGTCATTCAGGATGAGCACCAGTGGTTTGGAAATACAGCGAGAGTAACAGAGAAAGGACTCACCAAGTGTACGAGAGCCATTGTCCGGCTTACAATGATAATACAACGCGACGTTGTTTGGCAAGTCGTGCAGGAGCCCTAACTGGACGAGCATGACGTCGATCTCCCCTTGAGAGAAGAAAGACGCGGTGTCGTAGACACTCAGAAGCAGAGTGAACATAGATAACGCGTATGCAGGTGTCTCCTCTAAAGAAGGCTCGCAAAGCCAGAATTCGATCCTCCTGAGTTTATTGCGGCTGGTTCGAGGTCTACGGCGCGAACATTCCGTGGGCAGCGAGTTGAATTTTGAATCATAGCACCGCAGCTCCTTCAGGTCAGGTTGCTCGCATACCAACCGTGTCAGATCTTCAAATCGTCTGAACCGAACATCATTCAGTACAAGTACTTGAATGCCTCGTGAGAAAGATCGAGGGAGTGGCGATCGAGGGACGGCGAAATGGACAGAACGGATTGTGCGCCGTGCGCCAGGAAATGGTCCTTCAAGGAAGATACTACTTGAAGGGGTGGCTTTGCCATTCTTCCATTGAGATTGTGTAGAGCTGCATGCCTGGGTGAGGAGGTGCAACCACGGGAACTTGGAACAATCGTCATAGGATGGAACATTCTCTACAACCTTCACATATCGTATGGCCTGAGGAGCAGAAGCTAGAGCTGTCGTACGCTTCCATAACGCACGTATTCGTCCTGGACTGCCATTAATGTCTATCCGTTCAAAAAGGCGGGGTGTGCAGAGTTTGCTCCAATATCGGCAAACTAGCCTGCACGACCATGATTCGCCGTCCGCCGCGTCGCAAATGTACGCAAATAGCTCGGGGGGTAAGCGATGCGCTGTCATGCCGAAAGGATGTCGACCTTTAGTTCCAGAGAGCATATTATTGGGAAGAGTCGATAGCGTAATGCCTTGTTGGTAATCTGTGACGCTAAGGCTGGGGTGCAATAGCTATACATCGAATCAGAGATAGCAGAAGACTTCGAAAAGAAGACTACCTTGATGATCCACTCTTCATCGTTTAGTTCATCATTTGCCCGAAACTCCCAAGCCCAGAGAGAATTAGGCACGTATCGCATCGCTTTCTTGACAAAGGACCAGACATTTCCTCCATCCGTCTCGAAGTGCAAAAGCGGTTTGTGACGCGGCAGCTGTCTCAGTAGAATATCCTCGAACGCCCCAGGAGGGCTATGTTGTACCCAATCCCGACACGTTAAGTTGTAGGTCCTCAACAGCCGGATATCTCCCGGTTTAGGCAGTACACATAAAACAACCTGAAGCGCGATTTTCCTAACGGACGTGCATGAACCCATACCAAGCGACGAAGTATATGAAGGTGGTAATGGGTTCCGAGCAGGGATCTGTTTCCACTGGGCCGCGCTGATCGTGGATTGTAGGAGCTTCAGCTCGAATTAGATCGAATATGGTAGAGGTTTATGTGGAACACTACCTTTTTAACCCAAACAACCACATCGTCCTTTCTCTGCAGCTTCCAAGCCCAGAGTGGGTTGGGTACATATCTTTTATGAAACCAGGAACAGGCGATGCCCCTCGGCTCAATGTTTAGTTGCGAATATTTGAGAGCAGGGTGAGAACGCTGTCCGAAGCCGCTCTCTTGAAAGGCAACTGGCGAGAGATGTCTCACCCAGTGCCGACAGACAAGCCTGCATGTTCTCAGTAATCGGCCGTTCCCTGATTTGTTGAGGTGTTCGAAGAATCGGGCCGGGTAAAACATGTTTCTAGACAATACGAGCTGACCATTGGGGCTGGAAACCCTTGAACATGTTGAGGAAGGCAAGGGGGTATGCAAGACTGGATGTAGTGCTGGTTCGCAATTGCAAAGCGACATTAACTTCTGCGCAAAATGAGCAAGCCATATGTAAGTGGAAAGAAGTGACAGACTGTACTTGAGGGATCCATATTCGCATACCGTACTCGGTTCGCAGGAATCGCCATGCCCACAATTTGTTGGGCAGCGTCCGCCATTCACCTTCGGTCCAGAACCACACAATGCCACAGTCAATTATGACTGCCAGGCCGTCTGCATACGTAACGTCTCTAGTGTCGCCAGGACGCCAGCGAGCCAGGTTCATCATGAGGCGTCTTAAACAAAGGAAGTCGGGGTCTCTAAGAAAACCGTCAATCTCGTGTAGAAGGGGGAGGGGAGAAGTCGTGAGACTGGAGAGGGGTATCATGATACGGTTTATAAGTGGTGGCTTTGGATGTAATGAGAAATAGGTAGCCCTTAAGGCATGCAAACGTTCGACTGTGATACCGGCGGCTTAACTGCTAGGAATAGAAGTACACTTCGAGGTGTGGTGTAATATCATCTGTGTTTTATTCAAGTGGTGAGCGATCAGCCTCTGCGATTGCCATAAACACATAGTGGACTACACCTAGAGCTATAAACATTTTCAAACAGGATATCTGCTCGAACATACTACACTTCAAACACTACCGGAGAGGAGCGCGTGAATGTCGGCCATGGAAAGCGATGAGTAAGTTGAGTAGAGCGCTGACTTTGACGCGTGCTGGATGAAGCCTTCTGGGCATGAGACCACATAAAGGTCATGCGCAGATAGAAGCATACCGTTTCATTCGCTGGATGTTCCCCAAGGGTACGTGTATCAAGGGTGTGGTAGTGATGAGTAGTGATATCGGAAGGACCTTTGGATGACCCTGGACTAATACAACAAGAGTGAGTAATTGGATGAGTGCTCAGCGTACCATCTTTGTCGACGACAGTCTGATTTTCACGATTTCCAGAAACGTCGAAAAACGCCCCATTCATAGTCTTGACAGAAGCCAAAATCGCAGCCACGGGGCCGCTTGGATTATCCAAGAATTGGTGCGAGTACAGACTCCCATGGTGCGCCGGTCCACAAGACCATACATTGTACCACCAACGAATCTTAGGTGGGCCAGAACGCGAATCGTGTGGTTAGGGACGATGGTCGGTTCATGAGCAATCTGCTAAACTCAGAGTTGCAGATTCTGGGCTTCGTGTGCACGCGTTTTCGAACCCATTAAGCTTATGTTCGATAACAATGTCGATGGGCATTGAGTGATATTCCGTTGGTTAGCACAACGGACAGGCGAATGAGGGGAATAACATACCCTCGTTCGGAGGCTACGGTGTCCTCAGGCAGCGCCTCATTTATCGTTCTATCGTATCCAGTATAGTTTACGAGACTCAGATTCAACCAGAGCTACGGTGTATGTCATTGACAAGTTGACAAGATATAAGCAGGTTACGGTAGGTTTAGAAAATGTCGAAGGAGACGCATGGCTAGACTCGCTGCGACTTGAAACGGCAATTGCCGAAGGTAAAGCCAGCCAAACATGCCCTAATAAGGCGCATCAGTCGGGATGCACGCCACGCGGCCGCTACAGATAGACGTCGACGACTTGTCAAGAGCTACCCGCGGTTCGCATAGCCAGCTTGCGACACGCAGCATGCAGTGTTTGCGTCTAGAGATACAAGGAAATTTTATTTGAAACTAAAAGAGAGCAAAACTACAATTGCAGACCCAAAGCACAACAAAAAATACAAGTGAATGCAAAGCAGACAATGACCGACAGCAGGAACGACCCTCGTTGAGTCCCTAGGCATGAGCACCAACACTCTAGTCAATCTCCTCCATGGCGGACGCGGCAGCGGCCTCCGCTGCGGGAGCCTCAGTCGCCGGGGCAGCCTCGGGTGCGCTGGTCTCCTCATCACCCTCAACGTCGAGGCCGAGCGCGATCATGCGGTGAATGCGCTTCGCGAACGACGTGGGGTCCTCAAGCGAGAAGCCGGAGGTGAGGAGCGCGGTCTCGAAGAGGAGGTACGTCAAGTCGCGCACGCTCTTGTCCGCCTTGTCCTCCGCGACCTTCTTCTTGAGCTCCTTGACGATCGCGTTGTGTGGGTTGAGCTCGAGGGTCTTCTTCGACGCCATGTACGACGACATCGACGAGTCCCGGAGCGCCTGCGCCTTCATGATACGCTCCATGTTCGACGACCAGCCGAACTGGCCAGTGACGAGAACGCATGGCGAGTCGGTGATACGGTTCGAGACAACGACCTTCTCGACCTTGTCGCCGAGCGCCTCCTTGACGGCCTTGCAGAGGTCTTCGAACTGCTTGGCCTCCTCCTCGCGCTCCGACTTCTCCTCGTCGGTCTCCTCGAGCTCGAGACCCTCCTTCGAGACACAGACGAGCTTGTGGCCGTCGAACTCCTTGAGCTGGGTGATGGCGTACTCGTCGATGGGGTCGACGAGGAGGAGGACCTCGAAGCCCTTCTTCTTGAGCACCTCGAGGAAAGGTGAGTCTTTGACCGCGGAGAGGGACTCGCCAGTGAGGTAGTAGATGTTCTTCTGGACCTCGGGCATACGAGTGATGTAGTCTAAAGCGGTACGTCAGCATACAGTCAAGCCGACGGAGGTAACAGCAACTTACCCTTGAGAGAGGTCATCTCCTCGGAGGACTTGGTCGTGTAGAAGCGGAGGAACTCAGCAAGCTTGCTGCGGTTCTGCGCATCCTCGTGGATACCGAGCTTAATGTTCTTGCCGAAGGCCTCGTAGAACTTGTTGAAGTTATCCTTGTCCTCCGCGATCTCGGAGAACAAGTCCATGCACTTCTTGACGATGTTCTTGCGGATGACCTTGAGGATCTTGTTCTGCTGGAGGGTCTCACGCGAGATGTTGAGCGGCAGATCCTCGGAGTCGACGATACCCTTGACGAAGTTGAGGTACTCGGGGATGAGGTCCTCGCAGTCGTCCATGATGAAGACGCGGCGGACGTAAAGCTTGATGTTGTTGCGCTTCTTCTTGGTCTCGAAGAGATCAAATGGTGCACTAAAGTACGAACATCAGCGGTCATGTTTAAGCACACAATTCGGTACGACTTACCGCTTGGGAACGAAGAGGATGGCCTTGAACTCGAGCTGACCCTCGACAGAGAAGTGCTTGACGGCCAAGTGTTCCTCCCAGTCGTTGGTAAGGCTCTTGTAGAAGGCGCCATACTCCTCTGGGGTGATCTCCTGGGGGTTACGCGTCCAGATTGGCTTCGTCTTGTTGAGCTCCTCGTTCTCAACGGTCTTCTCCTTGATCTTCTTGGTCTTCTTCTTCTTCTCCTCGTCCTCGTCGACCTCCTCAATCTTGGGCTTCTCCTCGTCGTCCTTGACTTCCTCCTCGTCGTCCTCGACCTCCTACGTAAGGCATTAGCGCCGTGCCTCTTGATGTGACGAAAAAGCGAAAAAGCGAACCTTCTCAATCTCCTTGGTCACCGCCAATTGAATGGGGTAGGAGATGAACTCGGAGTGCTTCTTGACGATGTCCTTGATGCGCTTCTCCTCAAGGTACTCCAGCTGGTCCTCCTTGAGGTGGAGGCGGATCTCGGTACCACGGCCGAGAGGTGGGTTAATGTGGTCGGGGGTGATTGTGAAGGTACCGCCAGCCGCAGACTCCCAGATGTACTGCTCGTCATCGTTGTGTTTTGAGATGACCTGGACACGCTCGGCGACGAGGTAGGCGGAGTAGAAACCGACACCGAACTGACCGATCATGGAAATGTCGGCACCGGAGCTGAGAGCCTCCATGAAGCCCTGAAGAAAATACGTTAAAACGACTGTAAACTCTAATTGAGTAAATCTTACGTACCTTGGTACCCGACTTGGCGATGGTACCGAGGTTGTTGACCATGTCCGCCTTGGTCATACCGATACCGGTATCGCGGATAGACAAGGTCTTGTTCTCCTTGTCGGGGATGATGCGGATAACAAGGTCCTTGCAGCTGTCGAGCACCGATGGGTCGGTGAGCGACTGGTAGCGGATTTTGTCGAGGGCATCGGAGGCGTTCGAGATGATCTCACGAAGGAAGATCTCCTTGTTGGAGTAGAAGGTGTCTGCACGTTATGTTGAGATGCATGCACGCCACTCAACACGCGGGAATACTTACTGATAATCAGGTCCAAGAGCTGAGAGATCTCAGCCTGGAATCCGAAGCTCTCAGAGGCCATTTTGTGCTATCGGAAGGGTATATTAGTGGCGCAATAAGTGGCGGGGGTTGGTATACACACGAGGTGGTTGAAGTGAAGGGTCGTGAAGGAAGAGTCGTGAGGGTAGAAAAGCTGCAGAGCGTGGCTTGGAGGACGGGTTTATGTAGACGGGCATTTTCTGGTTTCGTTCTCGAAGCTTCGGTGTGGTACCGTATTCGAACGCGTCTTGAACGCGTGCGAACTTGCGCCGAACCTTCCAGCACCTGCCTTATCCAGCCGCGCCCAAACAACACTGCCCGAAAGAAATGAATATCTGTGCTCTGGGAATATCTGGTATACACAGCATATACGTAAAACAATACACGGGTTAGTACTAGGTATATGGATACATCAGTTGATCACTGCAAGCTCAACGCAGGCCCAAGGAACGGTGATGCTCTCGGGTCGGACACCAGCGACTGTCTCCCGCTCACTTCCCCCTTCAGCAGTTCCACCATGGCCCTCAGCTCCTCCAACTCTTCTCGCAGCTCATCCTTATCCTCGCGCAGACATCGGTTTGCTTCCTTCAGAGTTTTGATCTCAGCTGGATACGACATAAACTCTTTGGGCGGCAGCGCTTTGTTCGCCGCAAGCCGCTTCTGCGCAACCGAAAGCTGCGCTTCAAGGGATTGTATCCGTTGCTGTTGTGACCTGAACGGAAGTATGTGTTCAGAACCAACACAGCTCTTGTCAGAGAAGGAACTGGAATCACCGAGTCACAGCGTCCAACCGCGTTTCTTCTGCTTCGTGTGTCGCGACGCGCATCTCCATCTTCCTGTACCTGCTCGAGCACACCCGAAGGAACTCTGTCTGGTCGTTCAGCTTTTGGACGTCCGTTTCCCTGAGATGTCTGTTACTTGATGGAATGAGCAAAAACGCAACAAAGGTCTTACCAGAGTCGTTGCAGCTTAATCAATTGGTCGATTTGCCTCTCGTAGTCGTGCAAGCGGTCGACCTTGTGCTTATTAGCTTTGATCTGTGTCTGAAGTTCAAAAACCTCTCTGCTGGCGTCCGCAAGAAGTTTGTGTTGTGCAGCAAATGTGGCCTAGTCCCTTTGGTAAGATATACTGTTATGACCTGATCGACGATACTGACCTTGGCCTCCTTGTCCGCGGCACGGAGGGCGGCGGCCTCAGAGTGCCATGCGCTTCTCTCTGACCTGAAGTCTCGAATTCTATTTTGAAGCTTCTCGTTCCAGTCAGCATACTGATTTTTAATCTTCAGTGCTTCCTCTTTTTGTTTCCTAAGGTCCTCTTGCAGCCGGTATACTTCGCTTTTGTATTCCCTCAAGCGATTATGCTGCAAGGTGATGTTAAACTGTACAGAATCTGGATAGTCGTAAACGATGATACTTACAAGCCCTTGTCGCTCTACTTCCGCCGTTCGAGACACCACGCGATCCTGGTATAAGCGTCCGATGTGCTTCACGTTTTCCCGGGCCATCCACAGTTCAAAGTTCAATTCGCAACGAAGGACGAGAACCTCCCTCTGCAGTCCAGCGATAGCCAAAGCCACGTTTGGTGGTACAGCACCTTCTCCCGAACCCTCATGCGAGTGCGTAGGAGCAGGGACAGGTGAACGCGATCGAACACTTGCGCTGGCCATGCTTGCTCGTGACGGCGAACGAGCCCTCATCGAATGTTCCGCCAGGGACTCCGTCCAAGCGGTTGACGTTGGCGCGTCGACAACCTCAATGTCTAATCCAGACTTGAGTGCTACCGAGGTCGCAATCATGTCCTGCAACGATATGCGAAGTCGGCTTGGTTGTTCGTGGGGCACGGTATTGAGGACGGAAGGTGCAGAATCTATTGACGAAGACACTGGTGCAGGTTGAGGCGCTTGGGTTTCGTACTCGGGAAACTTCACTCCGGTGGAAAGGACGGTGCTGTTGGCAAGTACTTGCTCGCGCAAACCGACGGAAGCTGCGCGGACGTCGAGCATGTTGCACTCGGATACGATTCGAGAGACGTGGTAATCAGCCCAGAAGTCAGGCTTTTCGAGCTCTTCGGTCGCATCGCGCCATATCAGCAGCGGGTGTAGTGTATGTCCTCGAAGGAGTGACTATGGGCTAGGTCAGGTGCCGATACATCTGTATATTGAGAAGGGCAACGAACCTCGCTTTTGCTACGAATCTTGTCTTGATCCAAAGCTTTGTCCCAATCCATCGTATAAGGTGATTCGAGAGAAGTTTTACTCAAGTACGATACAGGACCACGCAAGAATCTGACAGTGTTGCAAGGGAATAAAAAGTACAGGAACGCAAAGTATTGCTGTCGAGGTGGTGCGGATGATGTTGCCCCTGTAAACGTCTGTTCAAGACGATTCCACCCCAAATCATCTCGCACAGGCAAGCGATTACTGTTGTCCAAAACAAACTCGTCTCGTTTGTCCTCGACAACAGGCTCAACAAGATCGTCCTGAGCACCGCGTTGTGCCTCCGCAGCGAGATCGGGGAGGGTATATGGATGCCGAGTTTCCCAGCATACGATGCGCGCTAAGACGACGAATAGCCAAGGTAAAAGCCGCTTTAAGTCTTCGCATGCCTTGACTGCGAAGACGGGAAGCAGCTTGGTGAGAATGGTGATGCCTACTGTACACTCTGTGGATGAGTTATCCAGAATCAGGGCGTACAGAAGGCTCTGGACGAGCGGGTGTTTCGCAAAGACCGAACCGTGGGCAGGAAAGTCCGGTTGAGAGGTATACGCATTCAGCAAAATCAACAGCTGAAGTCGGTGTTGTGTGGTTATGAAGCAATGGTAAATCTCCGTCAGTAGATCCTAGAAGGTTTAGATTGACATTCGTTTAATAAGCACGCCGGATTACCGCATGGAAAAGTACCCACCCTTGGTTGTAGCAAGCCTAACCTGATATGAATATCCTCGAGATTCGCCTTCCAACAGGCCGATGATTCCTTCTGGATGTCACCTTGAGCAGCCCACTCTAGGACATCATCTCCCGAGCTTTCGTTATAGGCGTCCAGCAAGTACAGATCCATCAGTCGGCGCCTGAAGTCGCGTACTTTCACTTGACCCTTGTCCTGCTCCGCGTCACCACGGGCCTCGTCTTCTGCTGGAACCGACGTCAAAGCGGCCAGGATGATCTCCTTAGCATGGTTTACGGCTTCTTGGGGCAATTTAGGCTCGCGCAGGGCGGGTCGCAAGACTAGGTCAAACCAGGTGGAAATAGTGGAAGAGGGCGGTAGTATGGGGAGTAGATGGTAGAGCACTGCAAGAAACACTTTGACCTGTGAGTAATATATAGAATGGTCGATCACGTCCTTGCAGATCTGCTGGAGTTCGTCCTCGAGCTGCGCCAGTGCGTTCACATCGCTGGACGAGACAAATTCGTCGACTAGCTGCAAGAGGTGGGGGAGCGACCGGGCTTCCGGGGAGTTCACTAGAATGAGGCGCAGCTGCTTGGCAAGTTCTGCTGCTGGCATAAGGAATAGTTTGGCTGAGGCCGTCGAGCTTCAAGCAGGCAGCGGAGGCAAGAACAAAGTGACAGTGGCCAGCGCTTGCCCGGACGGGTCTCGCGAATTTGATGGCGATTTTGAAGTTCGCGGTCAGCGCAGCTTGCTCGTGGCCATGATGCACTGGCAAAGCTCGAATGTTGACAGGGGGCATCGTCTGAATTTACGACAGCACATATGGTACAATAGTATGTTATTCGTTGGATCCCCTTGGCTATTCATACAATTATAGACTCCGCGTTATTTCGTCGTTGAGAGATAAATTCGGTGAGCATTCCTGCTTTATGCAGACCGATCTTGTTCTTTTAGCTCGAACGACAAGTTCTTTCCCGTTGTTTGCCAGCTATCAGCCCCTTTCGCAACCTGATACTCAGGGAGATATCCGGCTCGGAGCCGTTTCTTCGCTTCGGTATCCATTCCTACCCTTTCATCCCTGGCACGAAGTATCTCCGGAGGTGGTCCTTGGCCATCAGCGGTGTACGACATCATTAGGTTGGGTGGACCAAGAGGAAGCTCGGGGTATAGGTCGTATGCCCAGGTGTGGATCGTCTTGCCATAAGTCTGTTGCAGTTCCAGCATGGCCGGCTGCTCTGCGACGTCCGTGGCAGCTGTTGGGATCGTGTTTTTCACCTCAAGCTGCAGGACACCGCTTTCAATCTAGATGAACGGCACGTTAGGGTTAATGAGCCAGCGTTATGTGGCTATGACTGTCTTACCTCGTATTTATGAGAGTGCCAATATCTCTTCTCGTCTTCAGAAAGACTGGTGAATATCTGTGGCTTTCTGCGTGAGTCTCTGAACCTTCAATGACGAGCTCACTTGCTTGCCTTTTCAGATACGATATACTCGATTCCGATCAAGCGTGCATCTGGTTCTCCTGAGTCGTAAATGATGCACTGATGGAAATCCTCCGAGTGATGGGTGCAGAAATGGTGCGCCTCAACGTGTCGCTTGGGGTCTTGTCTGGAATATCAAAGTGAGTATCAGCTACGGTACCTAGCAATGGATTCACTCACGCGTATACATGGAATGCGCAGATGTGCTGGTGAATTCTATTAATGGGAGCAAAGCTCATCATGGCAGAGCCAGATGCCATGTATGCGTTAGTGTGGTAGGTAGCTCGTTTGGTATTCGTATCCATCTTGTACGTTTTCGAGGTGTTTAGCTCTTAGAATTCACCGCCTCCCAGCCTCCCGGTGTAGCCTATATGTACTGGACGAGGAGGGGAGCGGAAGGATGTATGACGCGTCGATACTCCAACATACCATCAGGAATTGGACCAGAGAACTTGAGGGGAGGAAAGCAATTCGGAATAGGGGCTGTGATACACAGAAATAAACATGGGGGCCCTTGATTAGCTTGGAGAGGGTCAGGTTAGTGGGGACTTAGAGAAGACACGGTAATTAGCGAAATCGACGCGACGCGCCTGTTCACGCGTCAAGCAGGATCAGATAGGGTTAGGGTTTTCCCCACAGGCGCGCTGATCGCTGCATCTGACGTCGAGCTCATCGTTTAGTACGGTCCCGAGCCAAATATCCGCCCAAACACAACGCACCGTGAGTGTCCACTTCGTCGTCGATCGGCTGAGACTGCATAGTCTGTCATTTTGACATTGCAAGATGATGGATGGCTTCCCCTCCGCTTGGATGAACCGCGTGTCGCGTCTCCCGAAGCTGACCCGCCACTGTCCAGATGTCTGCCACTATCGAGGAAGTCCACTCCGACCACGAGCACGAGCACGATCATCACGATCATGACCACGACCATGACCACGACCACGAGGAGGATCCCACCTCCCAGGCCGCCCTTGACAAGATCCAGTCCCGCTCGGAGCGTAAGGCGCGCAAGGCTCTCCTCGGTTTGGGCTTGAAGAAGGTGCCCGGCATCACCAGGGTGACCCTCCGGAGGCCAAAGAACGTGCGTAGCAGAACTTGGTGCTTTGAGTCTTGAGATTCTTATGAAGCGATGCGTGAAATAGATCCTGTTCGTCATCGGCTCTCCTGAGGTGTTCAAGTCGCAGAACAGCGACTGTTACATTGTGTTCGGCGAGGCTAAGGTGCGCATATCTTCGGCTCGATTTCAATCGACCATGCTGAGACTGATATTCAGGTCGAGGACATGAACTCCGCCGCTCAGCTCGGCGCTGCCCAGCAGCTCGCCTCGAGCGGTGCTACCATGCCCAACCTCGAATCCTCTGGCGCTGCCGATGACGACGAAGTCCCTGAGCTTGAGGCCGTTGAAGAGGAGGGTCCTGTGGATGAGACTGGTGTCGACCCCAAGGACATTGAGCTCGTCATCCAACAGGTTGGCTGCTCACGAGCCAAGGCCGTCAAGGTGCTCAAGGAGAGTGGCGGAGACTTGATCAACGCTAGTGCGTCCACTGTTTTATCTACCCCTTTGTTCTCACTAATGGCACCTTTACAGTCATGGCGGCGAGCGAGTGATCGGCTTTCTCCCGTACTGTACTTTTACCCATTGCTGTGCTTCGCATTCAAAACCATCCCGCGTGGGCATACCCATCATCTGCATGAACTGCGCGTGTGCTACTGTGCTTGCCATCGCCTGAGTTCGACATAGTAATTCGACCGCTCCCATCCGTCCTGCACGATCTCGATACCCTCTGTTGCTGCGCCTTGCGACCGTCTGCAAATGCGAACCCCCAGCCCCTCTGCCGCATCTCGCACGAGCTCAGTCAACTCTCCTTGTGCGAACATATGATAATAGCGGTTGAACACTTTCGGTGGCTCGTTCGGAGAATGTGGTTCGCTAGTTTCGTTGGCCGTGTCTTTGGACTTACCTTCTTTTCTACCTTGAGAGGATAAGACCCAAGGAACATAGACGTCTCGCCCATCCGTCGTTTTCACTTGATCATATGTCGGTAATGAGCGTTTTGACAAATCGTCTTGCTCTATTGCCCAGACGTATATGAGGGCACGTCCGTGCTTCGGAGAAATGCTCTGAATCAGCCTCTGCATAAAATTCAGTAACAGTCGGCAAATGAGAACGAGGAAAGCGTACTTGTACAGCCGCTTGACGTCGTTCATGAGTCGAAAGATGGTGTATCGTTGCTATTGATATTGCATAATCCTATTCGACGTGAATACCAAGAGCATGTCTTGAATCCAACAACCTAGGACTTACGAAAGCCCCGTCTCTCCAAGGTCGCCCCAGGACATCTCCCCATACCACCTCTCGTATCGTTCCATTTCCACCCGCTGTACGAGCTATTTGCAATAGGTTGCGACTTCTGTCCAGTCCAATGGTCCAAATGCTTCCGGGACGGTCAAGCGGTAACGGTAGATATTTACCATTACCAGTACCAGAGTCAAGGCCCACCCATCCTGCTGGAATAGAGTCAAGAAACTGAGCTATGATAGGCCAAGGCTATCCGGTGAAGTGAGTTGGGCTACAGAGTGAATAGATGAAATAGGATGTAACACACCTTGTAGCGAGTCGATGAGAAGTGAGGAGCGATTTCATCGTAGACCGAGTGTACGTGCAGATCTTCATAAGTCTGTGGATCTTCATCCGAGATGATAGCTGTAGTGACCGGCGGAGCCATGAAGCCTTGAAAAGCGACTAAGACGTAATGATAAAATTGGCACAAAAAGCCCAAAGGATGCGATTATGGTACAGTGATGCAGAACAAAGCAATGAGATGTGGGATATGATAAAGATGAGCGTAGTTCAAGTCGAAGCTTGTGTGCCGGTAGGGTAGCCCATTTCCTCGTCTAAAAGTTCGCGGAACCGACTGCCATCAAACGAAGGGAACGGTACGAGAGTCGATACGTCCAGCGTCTCAATAACTTCTGCAAGGTCTCTGAGAAGCGCGATGAGCATTGAAGACGGTATTGGGTCTACAAGTAACTCACGAGACAGTGGCAGCTTTGACGTGTCCGAGACCAGCTAGGGCTGACGCGAGTTCTTGCTGGTGGTCGTCCATGAGCGTAGAGTTGGGCACGACTATGAGGGGCTTATGCAGTCGCAGGACGTCCAGAATAGTACCAGAGCCTTTAAGAAGGGTCAGCTCAATTTTTGTACAATGTGACAGGATCTTTTTGCACACACCAGCATGACTGATGACAAGGTCTGCTCTCTCGTACTCCTCCTGCAGCGTCGACTTGAATCTCCAGACCTCGATGCTCCCTACACCTTCCAACGCCCGCGTCCACGTTTCCCCTTGCTTCCCGAAGAGGCTGGTGTCGAATTCAGAGTCTCCGCATTGCACGACCAGCGATGTGTAACCTTTTACGCGTAGAACGTCGATGACCGCGTTGGAGAGGGCGCGCTGGACGAGCGCGTCGAAGCGAGTAGAGCCGACGGTCACGAAAGCACGCATGAGCGGATGATTAAGAAGAGTATCTCTGAAGGTGCTGTCTAGCTCATATACCCGAGTTAGTGCAGCTTTTAGGCTTAAGTACAAGGAGGACGCCTGCTGAACATGTGTCTTTCTGTCTTTACTGCAACTGTACAGGCGGCGGTTATAATGCACGGAGTCAGACTCGCACAAGCCAAGCTTACGCTCGGTCCACCACTCTCCCCGCAGACTAACCTCTATTCCTGACAAGATGGGCTATACTCTCTGCGTGCTAGGTCAGCCGTCAATGCTCCGCCCGTGCACAGGCAATGTTCTGACGCGAGCTCGTCTCGAAACACAGGATGCGGTACGATGGGCGTTGCAGTCCTGTCCGGCGTTATGGCAAGTTTAAGCTCAAAGCCTGAAGTACCCAAGTGGGAGTCTCACACATCGGGCACGGTCACGCCTGCGGTCTCCACGGAGGACGAATCGCAGCCATCGCGCTTCATTGCCTGTGTCAGCCGTGAGGAGAGTGCGAGGCGGCTCAAGAACGTGTTCTTCCACCTAGGAGGGCTGGGTCCCAGCGTCGAAATCTGTGTCGCGCAAAACGTTCACGCCGTGCAGCAGGCGGACGTTGTATTACTCTGGCGAGTTTCCTGTCTGTGAGATTGCTGAACGCTATCTGACTGCGTGCCATGAAGCTGCAAGCCCCAGCTCGCACACACAATCCTCAGCGAGCCCGGCCTTAAGGAAGCCCTCGATGGCAAACTGCTCATCAGCATCCTCGCTGGTGTCACCATTGTGCAACTGTCAGCGATGGCGCCCTCAGGCGCACGGATCGTCCGTGCGATGCCCAATACACCGTGCAAAGTACGTTAATCGCGTACACACTCTGATAGATCCTGTCAGACCGACCATTCCTCTCACTGTAGATCCGGGAAGGCATGACGGTCGTCAGCAACCTCCCGCAATCGCCTACCGTTGAAATCGACCGCAAGATCATCCTCAACATATTTTCGTCGATCGGCCGGTGTCGTTTCCTTGAGGAAAAGCACTTCGACGCGTGCACAGCGCTCTCAGGGTCCGGTCCTGCTTTCGCGTGCATATTTCTCGAGGCCATGGCAGATGGAGGTGTGATGATGGGTTTGCCTCGTGCAGAGGCCCTCGAGCTTGCGGCACAAAGTGAGTCATCGTCCCTGTGTTGGACTGGTCGTGTGCTTACTGCTTGTCCAGCCCTCCAAGGTGCCGCGCGTATGACGCTTCAAGCGGGGACGCATCCTGCTCAGCTCAAGGATGCAGTGACGAGTGAGTTACAGAATTGTACAGATATACTCGTATGCTGATGAAAGTGCTTGCAGCTCCGGGGGGATGCACTATAGCAGGATTGCTCGCACTCGAGGACGGCAGAGTACGCTCCACCATCGCACGCGCAATCCAAATCGCAACGGAAAGAGCCAGCGAGCTTGGGCAGCCCGCAAAACACTGACATACTCGAATATTCGGGGAGGCAAAAGATGTATCATTCCATGTACTACATAGATTACAATACATGAGAGGTATGTCACCATCAAATATATTCGACTACTCTCAATATTGGAAAGAGTCGCCAAGGAGACGGATAATACGTTCTGCGAAAACGCACATATCTCTCTTGCTCCCATAAAATGAGGACGGTCGTGTGGGTAACGACGCCGACCAGAGTGTTGAGGAGCATCATGAAATCACACCCCACACGATTTGCACAACATGCTTCATATTGAGATGACTGTACGTAGAGATAGTCAGCATCCACCAAACAGACGAAGGATGTGATGAACGCACCGGTAAGTACATACACACATACGGGCACACGACCAATTGAACGGATATCTCCCGCGTGTGAACCACTCCCCCCACATGAACAGCGACCAAAGATCGTGCCCATCAGTAAAACACCAGAAAGGAGAGGCAAAAATAAAACGGGCCCAACCAAAGATTGTTAATGTCGCTCGTAAGAATGAGCGCCTCGCCGTGGAACAGCAGCAGGGACGCTAAAGTGAAGGAGCTTCGGCTTTGGGATGAACGCACAGACCACGTCGTCTTCATACAAGCATACAGAGGATGATATGGATATATTGTCCAATAGAATACATGCGGAACTGTACATGACTGAAGTCAGCGACGCGCGATCATGGGGTGAAGACGTCGGAATGCTCACCAAAGCAAAGCGAAAACAAATCCAACTACCGATCTGCAACGAAGTCAGTACTGAGACCCTAGCAATACACGAGATAACAGCCCACTCACAGAACTCGAGCGTGTCGTCTGCCCTCTTGACCGTTTGCTGGTGGTGGGAGAGAAGAAAAAAGCCGCGTCAGTCGCTTATATTTGCCTCGTTGACGGGCGCCAAACAAGACCAAACAACGTACCTTCCACGCTTCCTCGAAGTCGACAGGCAAGATCACATATCGGTTCTTACGCACCGCTGCATGACGACGTTTAGCTGCATTACTTCGCTCCCGAAAATCACATTCATACCTTGAAGACCGGCCGCCTGTACGATAGCTGCGATCTCTGCGGCAGAGAGCCGATCTGGCCGCGAGACGTCTAGAAAAGAACGAAACAACGGAGATAACGTCAGAGAGCGGGCCTCAGTCCAATGCACGCGGAGGCTACTGACAGTCTTCGAGATCTACATCTGGCCCCAGATTCATTTTGCTCGTGCACGTCTGGAAGATCAGCCGCCGCTCCCGACGCGACGGCAGCGGGAACTCGATCTTGCGGTCCAGTCGTCCGGGACGGAGGAGTGCGGGATCGAGCGTGTCGGCGCGGTTCGTGGCCATGATCACCTAGGGTGGCAAGCGTTCGTAAACAGTCTAACGGAGAGAACGCGGCGCGAACTCACCTTCACGGTGCTTCCCTGGTCGAAGCCGTCCATCTGGTTCAGCAGCTCGAGCAGAATACGCTGCACTTCGCGGTCGGCACCGGTCTGTGCGTCGAAACGTTTCGTTGCGATGGCGTCGATCTCGTCGATGAACACGATGGACGGTGAGTTTTCTCGTGCTAGGCGGAACACGTCCCGGACCATACGTGGGCCTTCACCGAGGTATTTCTGGACGAACTCCGAACCGTTTACGCGAATGAAGGACGCTGTTGTGTGGTGTGCGACAGCTTTAACGAGCATTGTCTTGCCAGTTCCTGAAACAACGTCAGTGTCATTGATACATACACTACGATTGTGCGACGTACCAGGCGGGCCATACAGCAGCACACCTCGCGGTGGGTCAATACCAATCTTGCGGTACAAGTCAAAGTGCGTCAACGGTAGCTCCACCGCCTCCTTAATCTCCTGCTTCTGCGAGTCCAGACCACCGACATCCTGGTACGTCACGTCCGGCTTCTCTTCCTGGCCGAGCATCGCAATTGAAGAGTCTGCCTCGGGCGGGAGGATGTCCACGATGGCGTTTGAATGGCGGTGCATCGCGACAGAGCTCGAGGGTTTGAGCAGCTCGCGATCTAATGTCGAGAGAATGCGCACGACATAGTTCGAGCCCGTCGTTGAGCCCGCAATTGCCGTCTTGTCGTCTATGGGTTCGAGGAACTGGCCGATGACGAGCGGTACGGACTGGATGCGCTTGACCTCTTCTTGCGCGCGGATGAGTTCGCGTTTGAGGTTGAGCTGTTCGTCCTTGATGTAGCCCTCTTGGATTTCAAGCATCTCGAGGTGTCTGCTCAGCTTCTTGTACTTGACATAGAGGTCCTCCTCTTGCAGCTCTTGCAGAAGCGCGGTCTTCTCTGTCACGACCGACTGGAAGGTAGGCTCCTGAGAATATATTTAGTGAATCTCCCCCAAGCACATAGAGCACATACACACCTCCTTCTGAATATCAATTCCAATTTCATCCATGATGTGCAGCGTACGTCCAGCGGAGGTGAAGGTGATTTCGCAAGCTGACGCGGCTCGAGCCAGAGTGCGCGACGCGCAAGGCTCTCGCACGTGGCGACTGCCATATCCGGACGCCGGGTTCGCTGCGAGCGCCAAGGGGTGGGACGCCTCCAGCAAAAGGTTGTTCGATTGCTATTGCTATACACTCCAGATTTTTTTTCCAACTCGGCAGAATTTCGCGTCCATGGCCCACGTTGTGCAGTCTCTTGACCAGCCATCGAACTATAAGGACTCGCAGTCGCGGTATGACAAGCACAAGCAGTATGAGCTTCTCTCCAAGTCGACCACTTTATATGTGAGTCTTCCGACCCCTGTTCTCAGACTCGCTTCGCTAATGCATGGGCCAGATCGGTAATTTGAGTTTTTTCACCACTGAAGAACAGATATATGAGTTGTTCTCGCAATGTGCGAACCCCGAGGAAGGCGGCGGGATTAAACGTATAATTATGGGGCTCGACCGCAATACGAGGTGTGTACTCCCATTGTTTCGGACTTGGCTGTCGGTGCTCAGAATATATAGGACGCCGTGTGGCTTTTGTTTTGTTGAATATTACACGCATGCAGAGGCTCTCGCAAGTCTGCGGTACATCAGCGGCACAAAACTCGATGAGCGCATCATCCGTTGTGACCTTGACCTCGGATACCGGGAGGGACGCCAATTCGGTCGTGGAAAGAGCGGTGGGCAGGTGCGTGTTCATCTAGCATATGTTCAAGCGTATATTCAACAACTATGCAGGTAAGAGACGAGCACAGAGCAGACTACGACCCTGGACGCGGAGGTTGGGGTGCGCAAGCACAGCGTCTGGAAATCGAGCGGAGGAGAGAAGTCGAGGAACGTTATGCAGATGCGCAAGACGGACCGGGAGCAGTCGCTGGTGGCGGAGAGGACTGGAAAGCCGCCAACGCATCCGTACAAAACGTCAGCCTCAAGCGTGGGCGGTCACCCGACGAAGATGAAGACGGGAGGGTACGTGCTATCCCCTCAATTCAGTGACCTATTCTTACTTTTGAGCTGCTACGTAGGAAACCCGAGCAAAAGTTGAAGATGCAGAGTAGACAGCTGTTGTACCTGATGTTGCCTAGATCTGTATCGTGTACTCTGTGTCATTACTGGGTCTCAGGCGATCGTGACAAACTGGTATTTCCGGACCCCGTGCACAGGGGAGTATCAGTATATTATTCTGGCGCGAATGGGGTACCTCATGCCGTGGACTTCTGGTTCGTAGAACGTTTGGTGAAGTCGCCGGACTAGACGATGAGCTTCGGATACAGTCACCAGACGAATGAGGTGTTTGGATAGAAGACTGACAACCTTTTCTGGCCTTCAGACAGGAAGATGAAAATAGGTGAACGCGGGTCTCTTAAACGAAGCAAGGTTGAATACGCACGGTTGAATCTTATTAATCTCCTTTTCCTCCGCAGTGTTTCCTGCCAGTTTGAAGTTCTTCAACCACAGCTTGACACCTTCTGAGGTCATTTTCCCGGGTAGGCCCGTTATGACAACGTTCCGGCCATTGCCAGTTATGCCTGCAGAAGGCCCATCGCCAGTGAGAGCGCCGCGGGCAGCTGCTTCTTGGCGTCCATCTACGCCTCGCGTTCTGCGATGTGTCAACGGAGGAGGCGAAGGCGTTGCAGATATAGTGAAACCACCCATGATCGAGTCGTTCAAGCTTTCGACCGCCTTTGGCATGAACGTAGGGGAAGTAAGGGTGACATAGGCAAGACCTCTGGGCTCGAAGGCGCGGTAGTCAAGCGCGACTATGGAGTGGTGAGCGAGCTACATTCAATGACACAGCCCGCGTTACGCACCTCTCTTCACGTTTTCCAGCTTTGACTGAGCGCATAATCTCTGGACATCGGTTGGGAGAGCTGTCCGCGGAAGACCACGCAGCTGGATGTGGACCCTGTTCGCAGTCTCTGTGAAGAACGACGATGTCCACTGAGTCTCGACAGTGAAAAGATAGAACCGAACAAGTTTTTACCTGCGACGGCCCCGCGTACGAAGCGTTGAGTCGCCATGGGCTTGAAGGAGGACGGACGTTTCGGAAGGCGCGGGACCGCGGAACACCAGATGCGCGCTAGCCGGCCACGTGGACGTGGCGTGGGAATCTCGGACCAGGACGCTCGTTCCGCTGCTGCATTCTTTTCTTGCTCGACAGCAAGTTTTCTGACGGGCACAGGAGACACGTCGCGGAGAGGCTAAGTCTGGCTAACTTGGGCTGCGTCTGCTATTCTCATTGATCTCTGCCACCTCCATTGCTCGTACGACCTGGAAGCACAGCGCCACGCCCATCGCCAGCTCTCATCACCAGCTGCTATCAGTTCGCTCCGAGGGTCCTGCATGTTCCGGTTCACGCCTACCCCTCCCGCCGTTGGGCTATTCCAGACCGACCCCTAAGGTGGTACGGCCGACGCTGAAGCACCCCAATGTACAATGTCGCATGCTGCCCACGACCGTGTTTTCCACCGCGTATGCGTAGCTAATTTCCTGACTGTTGTGAGAACCGCACAGGGAACCGGTGACGTACGGCAAGACGGTCGTTCCAGGCGACATCACAATAAGAACGGACCCTCGTCATGGGTGCAAGCGCAGATGGCACGAATAGCGAGCTCTGGACTGACCCAGCTCCGAAGGCTGCATACTTGGAGGGTCTAGCGCTACCAGGCGCCGCCCCCGGGACGTGCAGGAAGACGGTGAACACGATCCGAGACATCAAACTCTGTCTGCGTCCGTCTTATTCTATCAATATTCGACGCTAGCGGGCTCGTGTTACTGCTCTCGCCGTCGCCCGACATTCGGAATTGCCTGATATGGGTATGTCCTATGACGTATCGCTTATGTTTTGCTGACGAGAGAACAGGCAATCCTCCGTCGATCACGCCAAGCATGTGCAAACGCTTCGAAAGGCCTGCCACGGTCGAGCTCTACACCGTCATCGAACACAGTTCGAACGGTGGCGAACCACAATCTTTCCCTTTCCTTCCAGCGCCCGCCGCCTTCGCTCGCATTCTCGTCATTTCCCCGGTTCCGTCAGTCCGACTCATCCCTTTGCTGACGAGACCCGTCGGCCTACGCACATGCGCGCGCACCCCCGCTTTCCTATAAAGCCCTACTCAGCATGCCCGACATCCCCCAGCACACGCTCACCAGCGCATACTTCTTTCACGACCAATACACAGGCGTCCCGCCTAACGACCCCCGCCCCTACCCCTATACCACTCACCTACTAGATTCCCAATGGCCGGCAACGAGGCTGTCCAGCTCAACCCACCCAACGCTCAACTCCACCTGTCCACCAATGGCTCAGACTGGTTGTGGGCAGCTTTCTGTCTTATGGCTGCGTCCTTCCTTGCCATAATTGTCCTTAATGTGTTGGTGAGTAGTCAGTCGTAGTCTAGTGTGATACGGTAGCTGACGCGCTATACAGAGGCCGAAGGGCACACGCGTATTCCACCAGCTCGCCTTGGTCGCCACCGTCACAGCGTCGATTGCCTACTTCTCCATGGCTTCCGACCTCGGTGCGACTGGCATCGTGACTGAGTTCCGCAGTGGCGGCGAGACGCGTCAAATCTTCGTAAGTAGCTGGTCTCTCATGTGTTCGATCGTTGTCTGACCCTATCCTGTGTAGTACGTACGGTACATCCAGTGGTTCATTGTCTTCCCGACAATCCTTCTTGAGCTTCTGCTCGTGACTGGTCTCTCCCTCTCCGATATCACCACCACGGTGTTCATGTCACTCGTCTACGTTGTCTCCCTCCTCGTTGGTGCCCTCGTTCACAGCACCTACAAGTGGGGTTACTACGTCTTTGCTGTTGTAGCCCTCTTCTACATCTGGTAAGTTGCCTCACCTAGACACTACATAGTCTCGATACTCATACATCTTCCCCAGGTTCGTCCTCCTCTGGTACGCTCCCCGCGCGCAATTCCCCGCGAGCGAGTCGCTCCGTATGAGGTACTACCAGGCCGCAGGCTACTTCTGCTTCATGCTCATCACCTACCCTATCGCCTGGGGCTGCGCTGAGGGCGGCAACGTCATCACCGTCACCTCCGAGATGATCTGGTACGGTATCCTCGACGTCTTCACCATCCCCGTCTTCCTCTTCGTCTTCCTGTTCAACCTCCGCGGCATCGATTACTCGGCGTTCGCGCTCCACTCCGGCAAGTACACCGACAAGCACGCGACACCCTCTGCCATCGAGAAGGGGCCCGCGCCCGTGGCGCCCGCCCCTGCTGCTGAGGCCACGCAGTAAGCAGCAGATGGTCCGTGTCTTCCGAAGCGGCTCGCCACCCCCGACACCCGGGCGCGGAAGCGAGCAAGCATAGACAGGTTCCGATGACCCTAAAATATGACAACTCTCACGTCTCTTGTTACGATGGATTCACGTCAAGTTTACTACGACACTTCACGACCACTTTAATTATCTTCGCTTCACTGCACCACACCCTTTTGTACCCCTGTAGTTTAATACCTTTGTATTCCGCGTTGTACATCAGCAATGTACATAATCTACTACTGCTACGCAGTGTTGTACTTTCAGTCATTTAATTGTGTAATACCTTCGTTTGTTCCGAATGTCTAGTGTGTGAGTGTAGATGAATACACTTGGAAAGATCTCTAGGGTGAGTGGGCTACGTTGAAGCAAGATGTCTACTCCCCTCGCATACTGTTAGCGGTTACTTCTTCCTGAGGACGACCACATAGGTCTTGTAGGGATACTCAAACTCGCCCTTCTCCTTGTCGCTCCATACGAGCCCGTCGCCGTGCTCTACAATCTCCTCGACGTCCTTCTTCACCTTCGCTTTCTCGTCCTCAGGCAAAACAGCGATGTAGCTCTTGCTGAACGCGCGGTTGACAACAATCTCGCGGGAACCAACGAGAGGATACGCCCACGTCTTCTCCTCTTCCTTCTCGAAGAGCTGCGGGTAGACGGGCAGGTCGAACGTCGCGCGCCACAAACCGAGGCGGAACTGCGGCGTGCCATGTTCGTGCCGCTCGATGCGGTCGCGGAGTTGCGCGACCCAGCCTGCGGCGTCGCTGCTCGACGAGAATGTATCGGACAGGGAGATCGGAAGACCGTAGCGGGGCATTTTGTAGAATTAGCGATCTACGTACGGCAAATACAGCAAGAGAGCACGTACCGGTCCTCAAGGTTCCACACAAGCACGACGACGCCGTCCGGCTTCAAGATGCGCGCAAATTCGCGTACGCCCTTGTCATAGTCGGGGCACCAGTGGTATGCCTGTCCACAAGCACCCGGCCGTGTTAGCAGTCCTCTTCGTGCCTCTGCGCTCTGCGCGCCGACAGAGGAGACGCACCTGCGCGATGACAATAAGGTCGGCCCAGCCGTCCTCGACGTGCGTATCGTCGAACGTGCCCTCCGCGACGGACACGCGCGCATCGTGCACGGTCCGCGCGAACTGCTCGCGCATGCCCGCGCTGGGCTCGATGGCGCGCAGCTGCGCGACGGTCGTCCCTGCCCAGTCCGGGTGCGCGAGCAGCGCACGCGTGAAGATGCCTGTGCCGGCACCGAGTCTATGAGTGGCGGAACCGTTATTAGCGACAGCCTTTCATTAGGGGAATCGTAACAAGCGCACTCGACGATATTCAAAGGCGGCGATCCGCGCACGGAGTTGCGGATGTGCGTGAGGACGTCGGGGCGGTAGGACGGGCGGGCTCTGTATTAGATCGATGTGTGGATCGTTAGTCAATTCATAAACCGGTCGCACGAGCTCGCACAACCCGCACGCACCTATCATACAGCTCGTTCGTCCCCGTCCCAAAGCCCTTCGCGGCCACCTGGTGCACTGTCGGTGTTGAGGTCATATTTACAGCAGTCGTCGATACTGCACGTTTGTCTCTGAGGAAAACCTGAACGGGCCTGAAGCGCAGCGACCGCGGGTAGAGTGCACAAGTTCGAGTCAATCGTGCGGACAACGGGACCGCTCTGGGAAGCATGGAGCTGCTACACGATTTTGTGCAATCAGCAGACCCTGTGCAATATTTAGCAATTGCTCACGAAGACGGCGCGACATAGCGGGCCGGTCGGGTCTCTCGCACGTCGAGCTCGCCGACCGTTCGGCATCGTCAAAACATATCGAGTGGAGTTGAAAAAAGACAAAAATAACCCTCGCGGACTTCCCTCGACCGTCGACCGTCATACTGGCACAGTCACAAAGCTCTCATGATGAGAGAGGTAAAAGGGTATGACATTGATAGGCATAGACACAAACAGATAAGTGTTAGAACGACAAACAAAGAGGCTAACAGAAAAAGCATGTCCCGTCTCATCAAAACGTCATCCCTGCGAGGCAAAGAAGGTAGACGATCTGCTGGGACGGTGAAGAAAGAAGGTCGGACGACCTCTAGGTTCCAATTTTGCCGTGCAGTTTAACGCCATACAGTGGGTGGCCGATGGAAGACGTAGATAAATCACGGCGGGATATACGAGTCTCAGCAAAGAACGTATTTATACGTAATTGTGCGCATAGCTTTGAAGATGTACGAAAACGACGTTTCGCGTGAATGAGAAGGATATGATTGTGACCATATCATTCTAATCCAAGCCAAAGGCCGTCACACGACACCTAACCAACTGAGAAAGCGAGTATCAGAGACTATACCCCCATGCATCTGTCAGAAAGACTCACCGAAACCACACACGTCGAAAGGACACAAAGAGGACGAAAGGAAGAAAGGTCAACGAGACAAAGAGCGACCAGCGCCCAAAGCCCTTTTTCCAACGCCCCGGCAAACACCGAGCCCGCTTTAGCGCACAGACCGCGAAGAACGCGTGCGACGCGCCCCGTGCGTCCTACTTTACGTATAATCAATGTGGCAAAGACGCGTCCGAGTGTGGGATCTAGGGCGTATATTAACCACCAGCTGCCGTTATCTTGACGTTACAAGGCTGTACTCGAACCACGACCCGCGCACGACGACACAGACCCGCAGGCAGACGACCATGGCGACGTCGACGTCCCAGCGCGAGATCCACCCGCTCGACGTGCTCGAGCACTACGCGACGCTGCCCGACGCGGACATGAAGGACGTCGTCGGCGGGCTGATGCACTCCTTCGACGCGACGACGCTGACGATCCAGGACGCGTACCCGAAGGCGAAGTACCATCTGCTCGTCCTCCCGCGCCCGCACGACGGTATACAGACGAAATATCTGAGGAATCTGAAGGTGCTTTTTGCGGGAGATAAAGCGCGTGCGAAAGCCGTGTTGGAGGACCTTGGGCGGGCGGCGGAGAAGGCGAAGGAGAGCATAGAGCAGGATATGCTGGAGCGGTGGAAGTTCAAGTGGGATGTGTGGATGGGGTTTCATGCGATACCGTCTATGAGGTATTTGAGTCTCGCTGTGTCTAAAGAGACGGGTTTTGTTATATTATTTGTCTGCAGACATATCCATATGCATGTTATCTCCGCGGACTTAGTTTCAAAGTCCCTGAAAAATAAGAAACACTACAACACCTTTCATCCCAAGCTGGGTTTCTTCCTCCACTACAAAGACGTGATGGAGTGGTTTGAGGCGGTGCCGTCGTACTGGGAAAGGGTGAGTCTCTCCTCAAACATTGCGCTTGGATATCATTGACTGAGCCTGCGCCAGATGATCCAATTCAAACCGAGCACCTACGAACCACTCCTCAAAGAAGATCTGGTGTGCTTCCACTGCCATCGCGAGATGAGGAACATACCCGTCCTCAAAGACCACCTCGAGAGGGAGTTCGACGAGATGAAGGAGCGCGGACGAGAGCGGGAGCGCAATCGCAAGGCAGCGTTGGAGAAGAAGCGCAAGCGCGAAGAGGAGAGAGCAGCGAAGGCAGAGGCCGAGAAGACCTCTGCGGAGACGTCGCCAGAAGCGTTTCAGTCTCAGTCCCAATCCCAGCCTTTTGCGACCGAGGACGATGCGCCTCCCACCAAGAAGCAGGAGACACAATCAGACAATGTCCACTAATCACCCCCACTTCCCAACAGGCCGCAGTTATACATCGCAAACCCATCTATCGCATCTAGGACTCGGATACCGCACATTTCATCAATCTATTGCGCTTTCATCTTTCTTGCTTTGCATTTGTACATAGCTTTCGTCTGCTTTCTTTCGTACATGCCGCTTGGATTCCTTATGCAAAAGTCCCTTTGTTTCGTTCGAGTTCCCCGTGGTTCAGCCTGAGCTGTACGTAAACTCGGAGTCCCTGATGCTGTCCGTCTGTTCCGTTTGCAAAAACTTGCTATCGATAACGCATCCACGTTCACGCGGTGCTGGTCCCGACCTCCTTCTTCACGAGCTTGCGCGACCGCTCGCTGGCCTCGCGGATGGCCCAGGTCAACTGGTACGACTTGCACGCGTCTGCACGCACGCATGACGTCAGCGTCCCATCAACTCAAAGCATATCGATATCGCAGCGCCGCCGCGGGGCGCGCAGAGTCGTGCTCACCTTCGTACGAGCACAGGATTTGGGCCGTCTCGGGGTCCTCCTCGATGTCCTCGATATTGTCGATGAGCACGGACACCTCCGAGAAGAACGGGTCGTCGTCGGGGAAGTTGTGCGTCTCCTCGATGTCGCTGCCCGGCCGGCGGATGTACAGGATGGGCTGCACGTACGGGTTCACGAGCCTGCGAGGAGAAAATGCGGTCAGTATACGACGATGACGCATGCGAGAGGTGAAGCGCCCACTTGAGCTGGTACCCGTCCGCGTAGACCTCGAGCTCACAGCTGTAGTTGTGGCCCTGGAGGGCAACGAGGTGCGTGAAGCTGCCCACGGCGCCGCTTTCGTACTTCCAGGTCGCGGCTGTGACACGCGGAATGCGGTTCTCGGGCGGGATGGCGGACTCGTCGATGACGATCTTCGAGAGCTGACCCGCGTTCTCGTACCACTCCAGAGAGTGCGCAGAGACGGTCGACATGTCGACGTCGCCGCCAAAGTAGCGCGAGAGGTCGCAGAAGTGCGTGCCCTGCTCGACGATGGGTCCGGCACTGGGGAGTAACGTGAGTATCGCGACCCTCCGCGCACTGCTACACTTGACTGACCTCTTGGACTTGTCCCACCAGTCGGGCTTCGCGATAGCCTCGTAGGCCGTCGCGTACCGCGCAATGGTCGACATGACCGTCAGATTGTTCTCCTCAATAATTTGCTTCATCATCTGTACGGCCTTCAGGTAGCGCAACATATAGCTTTAACGACGTCAGAGAGTAAGTGCTCGTCCTGACCCGCGCACATCAGGCATCGCAGTACGCACCCCACCGAACAGATGGCTCCGCTCTCCCTGATAGCATCAGCGACCTGGAACGCCTCCTGGATCTCCCTCGACGGGCCCGTCGCGATGGGCTTCTCGATGAAGAGCGCGGTGCCGGGGAAGTGCTTCATGATCTGCAGCTCGATGTCGCGCCCGGGCTGCGTGGTGCCGCGGAACATGGGCGGGCTGCCGACGACGAACGCGCGCGGCGTGTCCTTGCGCGCCATGTTCTTCACGAAGTCGTCGAGCGTGCGGAAGACGCGCGTGTGCTCGTACGCGGAGCGCACGAAGGTGTCGCATTTCTTTTGGAGGACCGCCGCGGCGCGGTCGACGGCGGGGTCGATAAGCGCGACGACCTTCAGGCGCGGGCCGAGCTTGCTGCGAGGTGCAATGAGAGGAGAGGCGTCAATCGTAAGTCACGGTGCGGGCACGGTGCACGCGCCGCGGGCGTGATGATCATGGACACGCACTGTTCAAAACGGAAAGAGTGGTTCCAGGGGCCTTCGTCCGACCCTGGAGAGAAGCGCAGCGCGCATATACGTCAGTGTGATGAGGGGATCGCCGCGCGAGGCGCGGGGGCGTACCGAACATGATGTTGCCCGCGCCGACGAAGACGACGTTGAAGTCGTCGCCGCTGCTGCCGCCTGTCGCGGTCACCCTGAGGACATGCCGTTAGTCGATGTTGCGTGTATGCGCGTGAAATGAGATCGGACGGTGGGCCGACGCGTCGGGGGACTTACTTGTGCATCGGCTCGAGCCTCGAGGGATCGATGGATGCCCGTCGGGAGTCGGGCTGTCCGCGCGAGCTGGTGCGCTGCGAGCGCATCGAGGGTCGACGTATGTCCGCCATCGTGAGTGAGCACTAGAGATCGGGAGGGGGAAGGTGGTGGTCGAGAGCAAGAGCTGCTGGCCGACGCGAGAGGATGCTCGCCGTATAAGAGCGTGATCAAATAGGTCTGGTGGAGCGAGGGAGAACGCTTCTTGCCTCGCCCTGAGACTTTGCTGGGGACGTGCTCGACACGGTTTCTCCCATCGAGCTCATCGACCCCCAAACGCAATCGCGATGAACGTGAGTTCCGGTCGATAGAGCGAGATCAAATGATATTGAGCGGACGATGTCGCTGTTTGAGGGTGGTCATGGTCATGGGTGTCCCCGCGCACGCGCATGCCACACACGGGAGGCGAGATCCGTGCGGGGCTCTAGGGGATTTATTATAGCCTTGTACAGTTTATGATATCCAGCGTACCGTATGAAGGATGACTATCTTACAATGAGTGTAGCAATCTGCGGGGGGCAATGCGAGAGGGTATGGATGTATCACGGTCTATGAGCTCGCGCCTCCCGCCCGCTGCTTGAGCTCCTGCTGCTTCTTCTCCGCAGCCTCCAGCCTCTCGTTCATCGCTCGCAGCTCTTCTTTAAGCTTTTCGTTCTCCTGCGACAGCTTCAGAACATTGCTTGCGCGTTTCTGGACTCGCTCGACCCTGGCAAGTCGCGTCAATCATACGTTCCGGCGCGACATCAATTGGACACGAGTAGAAACCGCTTCGTCGGGGGGAGCACCGCATGCTCACGGGAAGAAAAAGCGGAAGACACAGACACTTACTCGGGTTTAGCAGCGGGTACGACGACAGATTCTGACTTTATAGACTCTGACAGGATGGATTCAAACGTCGTGGTGAGATCGAGTTCGGAGTGTGGCAGATCGAGGTCGGGCAATCGGGGCTCTGGGACAGGTGCGAGCGGGACGTCTATAGACGACGTGTCGTCGAGAGTGTCATGCTGGACGTCCAAACTCTTTCTGCTGTGGTGGGAATGGTGACTGGCGTTGGAGAGGGCGAGGAGGCGCAAAGCGTCAGAATCATCCGAGCTAGTATGATGGGAGAGGACGGACCCCAGGAAGTGGTGTTCGGAGTGCTTGCGCGGGTCGGATGCGGACATGCTGGGCGGGGCGGGTGCGGCGTCGAGTTCACGGTCGGGAACGACGAGGAGGACGCGGTGGTGGTTGTCGAGGACGGTGTTGATGCATCGAAGGCTCGCGCGTCGCGGTCGGTTGTTGCTATGGGCGTCTCTTTGGCGGCGACGGGTGATCGGCGGGGGGATGTCAAAATAAGCGTGAAATGAAGGGCTAGGGTTAGGTGCAGGGATCTCGGCACCGTCTCGGGGGTAAATTAATTTGGAGCTTAGTCAGCGGCTGTCTGCAGATAACACATGGACAACCCATATCGGAGACCAATTTTCCGGGCGTCTTTCCGGATATGGACGCGGCGCAGGGTAGTTTCCATTCGCACTCGGTCCCTTTGCCTCAGCTGCCCCTGGATGAAATGAATATCGCCGTACGCTTTCCGGCCTCCGCGTGCTCAGACTCTGCCAGACACCTCTCTTCCTCTCCCTCATCCTCCCTCCAGTCCTGCTCGTCGTCGAGCACGTCCCCGCCGCCGCCATGGCCGCCGCGCACCACGACCAGCACCCGTTCATGCACAACGGCGCCGCCACTTCGCACGACCTGCAACCTGAACAGTATGACTATCGCCCAATCATCCACGCCTCTTCTGCAGATTTCGCTGCCCATCTCCAGATGCCCCACATCCCCTTGCCGCTCGAAACGCCTCTGCCGCCCTCGTCCTACGATTTCACGTCCCAGGGCGCGTTCCAGCTCCCCCACGCCCTCAATGGTCCTCAGGCTCATCCTTTGTTCGAGGGTGTCATGGCTATGCACCAGGCCCTCGGTCATGAGCTCAACTTCAATTGGTCTGACGTGAGCCAGTGTAGTCAACCGTCCGACATCGCGTACAACTCCCCAGACTCGTCATCGTTCCCGTGTAACACACCCTTGGACACCTCGTTTTCGCAATGGTCGCCCCCAGGCTCTATCCTCGACTCGACGCCGTCGCCCATCGACTACTCGCAGCCTGCGACCCCAGAGCAGCCTCCAGAACCCATTATCGAGACCCCGGTAGCGGAGGAGTTTCCCCCTGCCGTCGCCCAGCCGGCCGCGCAGACCTCCTCCTTTGCCATCTTCCCGCTCGTAGTTAGCGGCACGAAGACGCACGAGCACACCATCGCGTTCCAGGCCGATGTACGTCGTCGTCCTGCCCCTTTGCTCTGTGTGCTCACCTGAACCCATAGCGGCCCAAGGCTGAGAAGGGCAGCTCAAAGCTCGACCCACACGCCGCTGATTTCATTCGGGAGAAGCTCGGTGACCTGCGTTGGACCATCTTCGCTTCTCGTTTGGCCGAAAGGCGCACGACTACTCAGAAACCCAAGAAACCGGATGTTTCGTCTGTTACGCTCTCCAGCAAGCTCCTCGACGCTTTCAGTGGCGACAAGGGCACCGGTGCCTCCGCGATTGACTTTCTCGTTAAAGTGGAGGTAGTGAAGAGCGTACTGCGGACCTACGTACCGTAAGCACTGCAAGCGATGTCCCGTCTCATTTCCCGAGTCTGACGTAGGGTTCACCAGTCACCCGTACAATCCCCTTAAAACCCTGACGCACTCATACACTTCAGCGCCTAATGGGCAGGTCACGCTCAGCCGATCGACGATATTAGCCCTCTCAGGGTGGTCCAACACGCAATTCTCCTATTGGGCCCGCCGCGCAGAGGCCATATCCGTCCTCGCGCCCCACGACACTCGTCTACGGACAGTCGCCGCCGCCCTAGAGCACCGACTGAGAATAGCAGGTCTGTCTGAGTCAGACAGCCGACCGTCCTCGCCGTCCTCGTCACAAAGCTCACCCTCGACCTACTACAGCGACACGCTCCACAAAGAGCTCGGCATGGAGCCCGAGGACTGGGTGCGCATGTACGTGACGGGCAAGGGCCTCGACGTGATCATCGACGAGGTGAAGAAGCGCACGGGCGTGAGCCCGTTCCTGCGCGGGAAGCACTCGAGCCTCGACCCGTTCGGCAGCGCGGGCGGCGAGGCCGAGCACGAGAACGGGAAGAAGGCGGTCGTGTACATGCCCACGTTCCAGGCGGAGAAGTACGTGCACGAGGTGCCCGAGGTCGACCCGAACGTGCGCCCGCGCTCGCTGTCGAGCATGACCGCGGCGGGCGCCCGCGCGGGGAAGCGCAAGGCGTCGTCGCCTCCGCCGGAGTGCAGCGATTCGGACGACATGTGGCTTTCTGCGGCGAGCGACGCGTCCGCGGAGGACGCTGCGACAAGGGCGTCGAACTCGCCACCCCTGAGTCTGTCGCCGCCGCTATTGTACCCTGAGGAGAATTTCTTTGCGCCCATGCAACCTTCGCCGACCGAGTCGCAGTCCTCGCCGACGCACACGCATTTCCTCGAGGGCGCCGTACCGCCACAGGCGACGCTCCCGCTGCGCCCGCCTCTACAGAGCCAGAACAGCCGGGGAAAGAAGCGCAGACTCGCCCCTGCCTCACAAGATCCTCGCATGCCCATTACGGAGCCCCCGAGGCTGTATAACAACCATTTGGAAACAGGTTGAGTGATGTGTGTTGTGCGATGTCCGTCTTACTGACAACGATGTAAAGAACTGTGGCCTGCTTTCGTTGGTTCTCTGTGAGTATGTGTACATTCTGCTATCCCCGACAGCCAATTTTCGAACGAACACAATCATCACCGCGCACCCATCTGCCGCCTGTATATTCGTACCATTCGTATATTCTCGTCTGCACATTTTACTCACCGCCATGTACCTTCAAACGTTCAACCTTTTACACCTTTCGACGCGAACGTCTCGTAAGCTACTGTCGCATGTCATTCCCATCTTATCTGGATACCGTCAATCAATTTCAAACAAACACTGTAATCAACCCAGCGTGGCTAGTGGCGAAGTCGCTGTCTATTTCCAATAACACGATGTACAACAGGTAAGCAAGGGGGAAGGCGAGGTAATAAAACATGGTACGTACTACATTAACAGCTGCCGCATATGAGCGTGGAACATCGACGGAGAATACGAGGGGAAATAAGGCTACGGATAAGGATACATGGCGGCTCAGCTGAGAAGAGAAGTAGTGAAGAACTGAGAAGCGTGCAGAAACTCAATCAGACACAGCGTTCGTCACAAGAAAAGGCAATCCACCGGGGAGCGAACAGAAGCCAGCGATCCACTCGTACTCAATACGCATTGGCAGCACGTTATGTCAGCTCCATCACGGACGTCTCCAAGATCCTGAACTGCTCGTGGTCCTTGGAGAGCTCCGACCACTGCACCTGCTCGCGCCAGTTGAACGTGTTGGCCTCCTTCTCGCCCGCGCCGTCGAACGCGGCGAGCTCGTCGTCCGTGAGCCCGCGGAACATGAAGAAGAGCCGCGTGAAGTTCACGTCGGGCGTCGAGATGCTGATGTCGATCGCCTTGCAGATCTTGCTCGGGCTGAGGAAGCGGTACGCGATGTTTTTGTGCGCCTGGAAGAGCGTGAGGTTGTTCCTGGGGAGGGAGGGTTTGATGAGACGAGAGGGGAAATGGGGTGACTAGATGGGTACGGGATAGACGCACGTTATGAAATTCGTCCGGCCCTGGATGGAGAGCCCGAGCTGGTCCATGACTCTGGAGATGTGAGGCACGAAGTCTGCGCAGGACATCCCGAAGCTGTTTCGTGGCGAGATAAACTCCTCAGGGTGGAGCATGCCGGGCTCGGGTCTGGGTGTGGTTAGCACGGAGCGTCATACGAGGTGAGGTGGAACCCACATCGCTTCATAGTATAGGGAGGTCGTGATCGTCTCTGAGTCAAAATGTTCTATGGCACCGCCAGGATGCACACGCGTGTTCGTATACACGACTCTGTTCCCATCGATCATCGGCGGCGGCCAGCACGTGCCTATTTTCCAGTACGGCGAGAAATTGAGGGTGATGTCACAGTACTGTCGCGTCGGCGCGAGGATACTAAGATTGCACCGTGCGATGGCGGGTTTCGAGGCCATAGCGAGCTTGCTGATCACGCGCGAATCGATGAGCATGTCGGGCGAGATCTCGTCTGAGTTGATGATGCGGGTGCCGCTGAATTCCATCTCGTGGTTGTCCCCGTCGTGGACGATGTTGAGCTTGCCCCAGAACTGGCCGTCTACGGTGGTGCCGTCTTCCATGCGAGCCATATCGAGCTCATCTGACGAGATGATGGTGTCTAAGGCTATGAGCTGCCCCGGGTTCAATTCCAGATTGAACGTAGCCGGCATTTCCAGCACAGGCGGCGGGCTACATGCTTGTCTCAAACAATGAACATCAGACATTGTTGCGTGACACTTACGGTGGAGGCCTATCTCAATTTAATTAGTATGGTCGGACGACGCAATGAGAGAATCAGCGGACTTACGGAGGTTCATCTGGCGGTGGTGGCGCATCGGCGACGATCTCCACTCGAAGACCTTGCACATTCATGATGGCAATTTGATACGAATCTTCACCAGTTAACTGCGCCACATGTTAGGGCATAAAGTTTCATAAGTGGCGGCGGCGTGCGCAGCTTACATATATGTAAGGTCCAGAGACCATGCGCTGTGAGCATGCATGTTAGTGGACGTATGTCAAGACAACAAAGAACGAGTACCGCTGCATGGATCGAGGCATATTCGACTGGTACCCGCATACCAAACTCCACACCGGGTGGGGGCTTGACCCAGTCTCTCGCCAGGGCTTCCAGTTCCTACGAAGTCATCGTCAGGCTTATTGTGGACAAAGACCAACCCATGGCACATTAAGCGTACCACAAACGTCGAAGGAAGCTGTAACGATGTTAGCTGGGGTCATATCACGTTCATACAACGAACTCACCATCCGAATCGTTTCCATCTCGCCAAAGACGAGGGTGAGGAGTTTTTGTCTGGTGAGGGCCATGGGTGGCGGAGCTTGCTTCAGGTCCATCTGGTTCCCACCTCTAGGCGTTTTGAACTTCTGCCAGAACGACTGCGATGGAAGGCTGGCATTGGACCCTCTGTGGAGGAAGAGGACCATAGATGAGATCGTTGATCGATACGAGGGTAAGTGGCACGCACGTAGGGGATAAGAGCATGGATAGGGGAACGCGAGGAGAAAACGTGTAGTAGGGTCGCGGTGTAATAGGCCTGTGGGTGAGGGTAAGAGGGAAAGGTATTCATATTACGGCTTGACTGGGATGAGTGGCTGTAAACACGAGGCGTCCGAAACACGAGGCGGCGGCTCAGCCATTGCTGCTGTATTCAGCGAGGGTCGATCGTCCATGGGGCCTCCTTCGCAGCAATGAGGCTGTGCTTATCGATGAGCAGAGACGCTGTTCGTCGTCGTGGTCGTCGTGGTCGCGGTCGAGGACAGAGACGACGAATAAATGAAGCCGTAAATTCGTGAATTATTTCCCGGCGCTAAGTCGCGCTCGAAGCGTCATAGATCCTAACCCCGATCGCACCCACGTAGCGCCCAAAAACCTACCCCGCACCGTGAAGCCGTTCCAGTCCGACCTCGACTTTACTCTCCAACATTCACTATGCTCCGGGCAGCTGCATACTCATCTCACATCGCGTCCCGCAGGACCTTTGTGTCCACCGTCCTTCTTACCCGCAACTGGGAGAATGAGTCGATGAACGTGCTCAGGAAGGAGGCGAAGACCCGAGGCTTGTCCCAGTAAGTCCAACCTTCGTCGCGTCTGTCGGCTCGAATAACGCGTGCTTTCCGCATTGTAGGTCGGGTAACAAAGCCACCCTTATCACTCGTTTACAAAAGTACGAACAAAAGCAGCAGTACGAAGCACCCACGCCCGTTGTACCCGCGCAACAGCAGCAAGTCCGGCATGCTTCTACGACGGAACTGCCTGGTGTCCCCTCGACTTCACAACCGTCCCCTATCCCCTCACACTATCCAAAAGAGTTCCTGAACGTAACGATACCAAGCGCGTTCCACCCGGTTCCTGAACGCGCTGCTCAAGTGGTGAGTGTGGGATGCTACGGTCGAGAGCTGCGCTCATAAGTCCCTGTGTAGCCGTTTGTCCCGGACCTGTGGGACTCGTCCCGTATCAAAGCTGAATCTGCACCTGCCGGGGCTCCGGAGCCCTCCAATCCCAAGGTTCTTGCCGTCGGCGGTGAAGTCACATACCTAGGAGGCGGACCCTCACATGCACTCTACCCTTCCTCCTTCGCTTCCTCCAGCCGACCGCCCAACCCGAACCAGGGCTTTTGGCGCGATGTTGCGGATGACCTACTCATACCTACTTCCTTCAAGCTGTCCACGAACGACGTCCCTCAGGCGCTTCTAGAGGGTGTAGCTGAGACCACCGAAATGTCCGGACGTAAGTCCGATGTCCACTACTCTCGCACCTTGGACCAGGACGAGCGAAGGGGCCTTTGGGCGCTGTTGGGTTTGCTTGCGGGGTCGTGGGTAGTTGCGGGAATCTTCCAGGCTCCTTCAGCATTCGCTCCTGCGAGTGAGCCTGCAGTCGTCGAGGAGGAGGCTATGATCCCGAACAAGCACTAGCTTCTCGTGGCGGTAGTTCATCCTTACTATCTACTTTGTTTACCACATTATTATACTTGGACTATTCCACATGACACTCTCGCTCTTATTGCCGCAAGCAGGCAGGTTGACCTACAAATGAGTACTGAGTTTGAGCGGCTCATGAACTGTTCCGCACACGCCGTCTGTTTGACTCACTTCTCACGAGTGCTGGCCATGCACAGTTTGACTGTGCACTCCATCATCCTTTGAGGATGTCTGCGCTGTGGCTTAGGGCGAGGAGACCGTCCGTAGCCGGCGTTGCATTCATTTCGCTGTTCGTGCTGTGCTTGCTGGCTCTGTACATCGGTTTCGAGACACCCATCAATGCGCCGATGACATCACTCCCCGGCATGGCGCGCCCTGCCCACAACCAGAACTATCTCTTCGAGGTATGTTGAAGAAAGCGTTGACCCCTTCGTCCCCGACTGAACAAATTGCAGACTGTTCCTGGTTTCTTTCACCAGACCATAGATGCCACGGATTCGGACGCTTTTGATCCAGTATGTCAATTTTGACGGGCCTCAAGTAAAGTTACGAGTTCTGAAATGGGTTCTGTCATTCCATTGTTAGCTATCGTCCAACCTTGGCCTCATAGATAACGGACCTTTACGATGGCATACGTTTAAAGCGAACATTTCGGGTACGTGGCAACGTCTAGGCAGGTAGATTCGGTCAGTTGACACATCACAGAACTGAACAAATTTGCGGGAGAGGGTGTCTCTTATCGTGTGCTATATATTGTGCGGCCATTTATCTCACCTTGTCTTATATTGCTCAACACCATGGTACATATAAGGCTCGCCACGGTGGTCAGTATTGGTCATCAATGATCCACAGAAGATATCCATATTTTGCTTTCTCTAACAGAAGGATATCACAACGTAGCAGAAAGCTTATACGGGACTACTGCATGGGATGACTAGTTGGTATCCGCTCCTTAGAGACTCATCAGTAATCTGATTCTATATCCAGCTGGTCGAAGCTCGACACCGATGGTACACTCGTCTGGGGACCGGATGCGCTACTCACTCCTCTGGGCATATCACAGGCACAAAATGTCTCGGTCGCCTGGAAAGCGCAAGCTAAGGCTGGTGTACCACTGCCGACATCGTTCTATACCAGCCCCCTTTCACGAGCCATGGATACGTTGAACGTCACCTGGGGCGACTGGGTACTAGGGACACAGGGCGCGCGCGGACCACTCGTTATGGAGGCACTTCGGGAGACTATCGTCAGTTTAATCACTCCATGGTGCTACTGCCAGCCTAATGTAGCTGCTTGGTCAACTAGGGCGTCCACACATGCGACAAGCGCAAGTCCAAGGCATACATTCATGACCGCTATCCCACTTGGTCCTTTGAAAACGGGTTTGCTGAGGACGATCCGTTCTGGACTCCAGATGACCGCGAGACTGCTGCAGCCCAACAATTACGAGCTCAGCAAGCCCTAGTCGACATCATGAACAGAGACGACTCTACTTGTACGTGACCCCGCCTGTCCGAAAGTCACCGCACTTACATGAACGATCTGATCCAACATTGCAGACATTTCGATCACTTGCCATGGTGGAGAGATAGCAGCATTGTTGAGAGTGATTGGACACAGGCCGTTCTCCGTCGGGACAGGAGGTATGTTTCTATCCTTGTTGGTTGAGTGATGCTGTTGACAAATGGTTACCGTCGTGCAAAGGCTTGATACCTACAGTCATCAAAGTCACACGGCTGCCCGCAAATTAGAGACATATAAAAGCAAAATATACTGACAGCTGCTCTCCATACTATCCATCCACTCACTTCGTATAGAACTCTTACAGGTGGCGTACTGAGTGCGTTGCCTAGGAAACCAAAGCCATCACGGTACCCCGGAGAAGAAGCCTCGCATAGCTTGTCGAAGTGTTCTGAGAGGGGGCTAATTTAGACACAGCGCCAGCGCACTCCGCTCGCTTCACTAGAATGGGGCGGGGCCAGTCAGGGTCTGAAGGAGCGAGTGGTCGGAGGTTGGTCTTTTCCAGTCGATTGTGATTGTGCTCGTCCACATAGTCGTTTCCCTCCCTCTCTTAGGTCGACTACCATCCGCTTGCTGTCTGTCCTTACTCCTAGTCCTAGATTAACATCCCCGTTCCTCCTAATCCTTGCCATGATGCGCGCGAGCCTTTCGTTACTGCCCACCATCGTTCTCTCGCTGTCCCTTATCGTGGTAACGAACGCGGATAAGCATGGGCACGGTACACGGCATCATCATGCCCAGCTGAATCGCCTCCCGACGGAGCGCGACGATCGTATAGGAAAGCGGTTTGACAATGCCCGTCTTACTTTCTATGAAGCAGGGCTGGGTGCTTGTGGGCAGACGAATTCGGACAGCGACTTCGTGAGTTCCTCGGTTCTACTCCTCGGGTGATCGTCTTTGACCTGCTGTGACCGAGGCAGATTGTCGCGTTGAACTCGGATGTGAGTATGAATGGTCTGTGAGAGTGCGTACCTGTGTGTTCTTACGCCGCGCTTCAGCAATACGACGGTGGCTCCCACTGCTTCGAGACAATCACAATCACCTACAACGGGAAGAGCACCCAGGCCCAGATTGCCGACGAGGTTAGCAAACAGTATGCTAGGATACGATCTGACCTGACCAGATGTCCGCGTCCACAGTGCCCCGGATGCCCATATGGGGGACTTGACCTCACACCCGGTCTCTTCTCCTACTTCGCGTCGACCGATGATGGCGTGATATACGGCGAGTGGGACTTCGGGTCGGGCGCCGCGGCTGCGACCACCAGCCCCTCCCCTACCCCCACGCCTACGCCTACCTCGACTTATGAGCCCCCGCCTACCACCAGCTCGACTCCTACGACGACATGGACCCCGACGACAACGAGCACGAAGAAGAAGACCTCTTCGTCGACTCCCCCTCCGACGACAAGCTCCACGCCGTCGTCCACATGGACCCCGTCTTCGAGCTCTACGTCCAGTAGCTCCGCCACGCCGAGCTCGAGCTCAGAGTCTTCTTCCAGTGCCGCGCCATCGTCCTCGTCGGAGGCCTCGCAGAGCTCTGACTCTGCCACTCCCTCTTCCACCAGTGCGAGCGCAAGTGCAAGCGCGAGTGCTTCGGTCGCTGGTGGATTGGCCGGGCTGAACCAAGCGTTTGTGCAGCTCGCCGCTATGGCTGCTGCCGCACAATAGATGGTCCAACCCGCCGTACATCATACTTCCAAACCCTCCTACAGACATTATACCCCCCGCCCCGACCCCACGACTCTACGATATGTGCATTTACTGGATTTCTGTCCGTGAGGCTTGTGCTTGTGGCCCTCGTAATAATGTGACACATGATTTGGCATATTCGCGTCGTGATCTATCATACACGACATATTGCGCGTGGAGACGCGACGACAACCCTGGAGACACGCATGCTGAGCAGTCATCTCGTTTGTTGTTAGCTTGAGGACGTGTGAGCATACCGTGAGCGACCCGGTGGCTTGCCCTGCCCGCCGTTGCTCACATTCGCGTTCGACCGATGTCCGCCATTTCTTCCAAGTCTTTTGTGGTTTCTATTCTCCTGATGGCTGCCAAGAAGGTCCTCTCTGTCGTCTGATTGGTCGTTGATCCACACCGACTCTTCCCGTTATGGCGGTAGTGATTGTCGTGTATTTAGGCGCCCTGAATAAAAGCATTTCGCGGTTTGTCTTGCCCGCGAATTTAGCCACCCTCGCGGCCCCGCTTCCTTCGCAACGCTCTTGCTTTCCTCCTCCTCCTCCAGGCCCTCCAGCCTCTGTCACTCTCTTTGCCCTCTACGCTCTTTTACTGGGCTGTTCGGAACCGTTCTACGTCCTTAACCCCCGCAAAACCCTCTATAACACTGCAAAATGCGTTTCTCGGTCTCTACGCTGTTGCTTTCCCTGGCTCTGCCTTTCGCCGCCCAGGCTGCCACCCATGGTGCTCCCGGTCACCGTCATGACGCGCTCGCTCGTCGGGCTCGTGATGATGTTGCTCTCTACAAGAGGGAAACCTATACCAATGCGCGGTTCACATTCTACGACGTCGGCCTGTGAGTTGAGGAGCCAGACCGCAAAATAGTGCTTTGACGCGTATCATCATCATAGGGGCTCTTGCGGTCAGACCAACGTTGCTAGCGACTTCGTGAGTAGATTCGCCAATGCGCTTGACGCGTTCTGACTGATGAACTTCCTAACAGATCGTCGCTTTGAACACTCCTGTGCGTGATATCCACAGCCTGGCTGTCGCGTCTCCTTGTTGACCTCGACTGCAGATGTATGGAAGTGGATACCCGGGCCCTCACTGCTTCAAGTCGATCACCATCCAGTACGGTGGCAAGCAGACCACGGCTACCATCATGGATGAGGTATGTCTGTTCCCCCGATCCGGTCCGGTCGCCGTCTGACGCGTCGCAGTGCCCCGGTTGTCCATCTGGTGGTCTGGATATGTCGCGTGGTCTGTTCGACTTCTTTGCCGACGAGAGCGTCGGTGTGCTCTACGGCACTTGGTGGTACAACGACGGCAGCGACAGTGGCAACGGGGGAGGTGACCCTTCCCCCACTCCCACTCCTACCCCCACGCCTACCCCGACACCTACGCCTACGCCCACCCCGACGCCGACTACCCACACGACGCACACTACCCCCACGACCACGTGGACCCCACCCTCCAGCACCTGGACCCCCCCATCCAGTACTTGGACTCCTCCCACCACTTCGTCGACGGAGGAACCCTGGACCTCTTCGAGCTCGTCCACCCACAAGTCGTCCAGCTCTTCTGAGGCACCCAGCTCTAGCAGCTCCGCCGAGCCCTCTTCCTCCTCCAGCAGCAGCAGCGTCGTCCCGACGTCCTCCTCTGAGTCTGAGGTCCCGTCCTCGTCCGCGTCCGCGACCTCTGAGAGCGCCTCTGCCACGCCCTCTCCGTCCGCCTCGCTCGATACCTTCGCAGCTGCCAACCAGGCACTGGTTGGTGTTGCTGCCATGCTTGCCGCTGCTCAGCAGAACTAAACGGTGTCGAGCTGAGCCCGCCCCGACGTCCGGCCCTCCCGGTCGTGGCAACACATACCGTATACCCTCCTAACTTTTAGTACTACGTGCTGTTTTAGGGCTTGCCGGACTGTTGGGTCGCTGTGGTAGCATTTGTTGCTTGTACTCGCGTCTTCTCCTCTTGCAAGGTCGTCTTCCGTTTCTCAGTCCAAGGCTTTGTACATAATCTTTGCTGTGCATAGATGTTACCAAGCGATATACCTCGTTTGTTTCCAAAGGATCGGCAAAGTCTTTTTCAACGCTGGTCTTTCAATTTGCTTCTTGTGCTTCCAACAGTTTCGTTATGCGCACATACTATACCGGGATATTCAAGTTTGTGCAGCAGATCATAGCTGTGTATGCAACACAGATGGATGTGTAGCGAAATGACGTAGGTCAATCGTTTCGTGCTGAGAGCGTTCATTGTGCATCATGAGCGACTGAAGATCGCCCGCCACTGATATTGGATATCACCGCCTTCACCTGAGTGAGTTTGAACGAGCGTCATTGCATGAGCGTCCGCTGTGGCAAGGGGTCGCAGCGCTCCTCTTAGGACCAGCTATCGAAAACGATATCGTGGCAATAGATATACTTTCTTATTCACATCCTTAACCGCAGTATAGTAGTCAAAACAAGCTCAAATGAAAGGTACGAACGCTGGTATCTATGATGCTGAGCTGAAGAAAGATTCTGGCATATAGTAAGTACTAAGAGCAAACCCGCGACCTTGTAGTCCGACACACTGTAGAGGGCGACTTCTAATGACGTGTGAACGTCGACATCTGAATCGCCTCGGTCTGACGCGCAGCGTCTTGTGTATCCGCTCGGGCCGTATCTCCGCGAACTCGCATCCGCAACAGCTGCACGGCCAGGGTGCCCGTAACACCGAGGAGAGCTGCGTGCCAGTAAGGAATCACAGACTGTGCGGCAGTCAAGCCCAGCAGCCTAAACCACCATGATCGGACCACCAGTCCCATCGGCATCATGGACACGCCGGTGACGAGATCCAAGGTGAAGCGTTGGATGGTTTGGAAAGTTTTGGAGGCGTCCATTGCTCGGCGCATGGCGGAGGGCTCGGGCTCTAGGCCACGGGCGAGACGGCAAATCGTGTGACCGAGGATGAAGAAGTTGAGGACGTACGCCATAACCGCGCCGACGGCGAAGCCGCCAATGGCGGTCATCTTGAACTGCGCAAGGAATGCAGGAAGGACGGTGTCGAGGGATGGGATTTTCTCGGTGAGAAGGAGCAGGGTGGAGGGGTCGGAGAGCCTGACGGACGGTAGCGTTTGCAAAACGTTCATGAGAACGTGACCCACAAGGCCAACGGCAAAGCCGACCCCGAAGACCTTCAGAGCCCGTTTCGTGAAGTTGAAGCCCATCGGGAGCATGAAGGGAATCGGGATGAGGAGTTGCACGAGAACGATGATGGCAGCGTGTTGCAGATATTCCATGCTCAAAATCTCCGGCCCGGCCTCTGCAGCTGCCGTTTCTGCTAGAGCCTCTGCTGCGGCGATTTTTGCCTTCAAGGTCGGCGGCTCCTCAGATACGGGGCTTGCAATGAAGTCCGAGAAGTCATCGTCGGATGCGGCGGGAGTAAGAAGCGGTGTATCAGGGAAGTCGTCCACTACGAAATGTCCATGAAGGTCCTTGTGAACATCGATTATTTCGATGTGGTGCACTTCGCCTACATCCTTGTGGAAGTCGTCAAGCAAGGGAACGTCTTCGCAAGTGAAATAGTCCATGTTCTAATTTTATAGGTCATTATTTGGACTTATACAATGCCGAGCGTTCTCACCTTCACTAGACACAAATGTTGCAAGTTTGAGCTGGGCTAAGAAATGACCAGCACTACAGCAGAAGCTACAGTCTTTCTGGAACAAAACAAAGAAGGCTTTGGAGTCAGTCAAAGCGCACATTGAACCAAATGGCACATACTAGGTGCAAACAAGTGGACGCAGTAATCCGAACTTTGAGCGTATGCTGGGGACCTTGCAACTGGATGTTCGCCATAGGAGAGAGCTTTATGAATACTCATTCCAATGTGAACAACGGTGGAGATACTGGAAAAGAGACGAGTACATTGCGCACAGCGTGGCGTCGGCGAGAGGTTGCTCAGTAATCCGGACGAGAGTAAGGACAGCGTCGACGTGCGAGACCCTCGCCGCGGTCCGTTGATCGTCCCAAGCGCGCGCCCGAAATCCCGACGGTTTCCTGATTTGGGATAATCCCGCCCTGCCTCGGGTGAGGCGTCATCTGAAACAGGGTCACTGACGCCTTTGCTGTCGCTTGTGACTTGTGCACTGCCATCTCTATAAACGCCGCTGTCTATATTGTGGTTCCTGAGTCCTTGAGCTGTCACAGACTTCTTCAACGTTGCCAGCTGTCTCTCACAGCACTCCACTGGCTGGACAGCTTCTACAGCTCAATACCGTATCCTGAACCTCGAGATGACACTTGGACGCGGTGCCCGTCTCGTATTGTATGGCGTGGCCCTTACGGGTCCTCCATCCCTCTATGTCGGCGCATACATCCGCCGTCTTGAGAAGGAGTATCCGCCATTACCCCCCGATCTCACTAGTACACCTGCCTTGCGCACACCTGACAAGCAAGGACGACACACGGCATATGTCGACATCTACGTTGCACGCATTCCACGGGCAGCCCTCTTGGCATCGGCCAGAGATGTCAAGCAATCTGCGCCACCAGTCGACGCATCACAGGAGCCTTGTTTGGAGGAACTATGGGCACGCTTGTTCTTCAATACGAAGGCGATCAGATGGGAAGGAATGGCTGTCAAAGGCGGGTCGCTTGACCCTGACGATGTTGGCGAACATGGCTTCAAGCGAGGTCAATCACTGTTGGGTGGGGCAATGCGCGTAGTAAGAGCACCAGAACCGGGCTCACCTCTCATGGCCGATTGGCAGATGCCATCGCACATCGTCGGGTTTTTCGAGCGCATTGCCGCATGGGGGTATCCTTGGCGGATGATGGATGGTGGCCGGCACGAGTGGTGCGTAAAGGGCATGGGCGAGACGGTGGAGGTGCGCTTTGCTGCGGCGCATGACTACAAAGTCGTAGCAGAAGAAGGTCCGGAAGGGAAGATCATACCTCGTTGGGTACAAAGGCTTCATCGTGCCTACGCTCGATTCCTGCTCGACCAAGCAGTCAAGAGCATCCAAGCGCAAGCAATATGACCGGTTCCGTACTAGTTGGGATGTTGTTGACTTGCAGTAGTCCTATTCATAAGAACGTTTCGCTTCGTACGCGCGAGGTCTAAATGTACTGACTTAGGATAGCAGACGTAGACACCATTGAGAAGAGCTCACTTATGGACCCCGCTGTACTATTTTCTTTTGTTAGCTAGCTACACTCTAAGAAAACACAGTGATAGATTGAGTATTTTTGGTCTATTGTTGCTTTATAGAGGAGGCCTGGACTCACATAATACGATCCATTTCCATCATGATAACATCATGGAATTCACTCATTTTCCATGGGTCCGCTATCGTCGTCCTCATCCTCACGTTCCGAGTCGTCCTCACCTTCGCTGCTTTCGTCTTCGTTCTCGTCGTTATCGGCGTCCCCTTCTTCAGCTTCTGCACCAGGCTGCGGAGGTACCATAGCTTGAGTCTGGGGTACAGTTTGTTGAGGATTGGGGTGGCTGGAGGCGATTCCACTCGCCATCTTGCGAGCGTGTGCAGCCCGTTCGGCCTCTTCTTTCTCTTCGTCGACCGGCAACAACAGATCAAGAGCCAGGTCTCGCCATCTCAGCGAGCCGTTGACGCCTCCGCCTGCATATCCCATGTCCTCAAAAAGTGCTCGAGATGATGGGTCCCAAGGTCTCCGTGGCCGAGATGCAGGATGTTTAAGGCTATTAGGGTTGCCAAAAGGATACGAGGGATGGACCTCAGACGGAAGTACTAGACTCAAATCAATCTCTGAGCGATACAGACGGCGTCAAAAATACTCACCATCTGAGTCGTCGGGATTGGGTGGTCTCATAAAGCTCGGTACGTCAATCTCTGAGAAGTACAATTAGTGTCGTGGACATCTATGCGTAGTAGTCAGTTACCTGTATCAGACAGATCTCCGGAGATATAATCTGGCGTTCCAATAGTGTCCAACACCTCCAAATCCTGTGGTGTCATGTGTAGGTAGCAGAAAGTGAGATCCTGGTATGACGAGTGAGTGCTAGTGAAATCATAGTGGGTCTCGTCACGTACAGTCATTCTGATATAATCCGGAGCAATCGCAGGCTTATTATTCGTGCTCGTCGAGTGTAGCTCGTCACAGAGAGTGTGAGTGGATGATGGATGGTCTAGTCAGTGGAACTTGGTTCAAGAAGGTGATCATGGCAGCGGAGACAGTTTGAATCGGAGTTTGAACGCGTTTGTGGCGCTGCCGCAGCATCGGAATTGGACCCTCTTTACTGAGTTTCACTGGATAAAAGTACTTGCCAGCTTAAATACACTTAGAATTGCTGTGCCTTGAGTAGAATATGACTGTTTGCCGTCAAGTAGTAGGACGAGCTCGAATTCTCGCAAAAGAACGAAATAAATGAAAGCCGGACTCGAGCACCCATGGCACTTGAGCTACTTCGTAGTCTAGACAAGCTCAAATATTATAGAGCGATTGATATATACTGTTATTTCCTGGCCTTGTCTCCTGAGATGCGTCTTACATGGTAAAATCACAAGCAGTCATTACTTCCCGTAAATGGAAATTCCGAAAAGCGTTTGGTAGGATTCAGATCTTAGATCCATCAATCGGGTGCTGAGATAAGATCGCTGTCTTCGCGAGAGCGTCAACTCATATTTTTGAGTAACCGATCCTGCTTTAATCCACTACGTCGAACTGCGATCCTCTATCCCTTACCTAGCAACGACTATCTATTCTACTTTGGACTACTTGATAGACGATTAAAAGTGGAAATGTCGACAGATCCTACTATACCAGTCACTGTAGCCAGTGTGACCGAGTCAGTCGCGCAGGCTTCACTCGAGAGGTACGATCTGCAGTCTATATAGTCCACTTACCCCTCTTACATGAATCTCAGGTCTGCACCAGCTACTCAAATCAACAAGAATGAGCCAGGATCTACGAGTGCACCTGCAATTAAGCCCTCCGCTGGTGCTGATCCACAAGAACAGGTCGTCACTCCCTGGGATGTTCAGGGCTCCGTCTCTACAGATGGAAAGCAGCTTGCGATTGACTACGACAAGCTGATTCAACAGTTTGGCACGCGAAGAATCGACCAGGCACTGTTGGATCGATTCGAGAGGCTCACGGGTCGTAAGCCGCACATTCTCCTGCGGCGAGGGATGTTCTTCTCACACAGGTCAGTCTGATTACGACACCAATAGCGGATATACACATCCTCATCCTTTTCATAGAGAATTCGACAAAATCTTGGACCGTTACGAGCAAGGGAAGCCGTTCTACCTTTACACCGGACGTGGGCCGAGTAGCGATAGTATGCATCTAGGACACATGATTCCATTCATGTTCACGAAGTTAGCTATACATGTTTCTCCAGATGTGTCACACCACTGACTACGTGAGAAGGTGGCTTCAAGAAGTGTTCGACGTTCCATTGGTCGTGCAACTCACAGGTGAGCATGCAGCTCGCGCATCATTTTATTGACACTTACATAATATGTAATAGATGACGAAAAGTTCTTGTTCAAGCACGAGCTGAAGCCAGAGCAGACTCATGACTTTGCGCTGCGCAACGCTCGCGATATCATTGCTGTTGGTTTCAAGCTTGAGAGAACCTTCATTTTCAGCGACTACGACTTCGTAGGCGGCGCGTTTTACCGCAACGTATCGAAAATTTCGCGTCAAATCACAGTAAACGCAGCGAAAGCTACGTTTGGTTTCAACGATTCGTGAGTCTTACGTAGATTCTTTATGTCTTTTACTGACGGGGCGTGGGTATGTCAGGGACAATATCGGAAAACTGCACTTTGCGTCTATCCAAGCGGCTCCGTCATTCTCAAATTCATTCCCTAATATCTTTGGCACGAAGAGTGACATACCATGCCTCATCCCGTGCGCCATCGATCAAGACCCATACTTCCGTCTTACTCGGGATGTTGCTGTAAAACTGAAGTACCCTAAGCCGACGCTTATCCACTCCAAATTCTTCCCGGCCCTGCAGGGACCCCAAACCAAGATGAGCGCCTCAGATGTGAATTCTAGCATCTACATGACCGATACGCCGAACCAGATCAAAAACAAGATCAACAAACACGGTTTCTCGGGTGGGCAGGAGACAGAAGAGGAGCACAGACGCCTAGGTGGTAACCCCGATGTAGACGTCGCGTATCAGTATCTAGGGTTCTTCCTCGAGGACGACGAGGAATGGGCGAGAATGGGCGAGGTACCCATCCATCTGATTATGCGTTTCCTGAGCTAACAACATGCCACAATTCCAGGAATACCGTGCCGGTCGGCTACTTACTGGACAGCTGAAAAAGAAATGTATTGAAACCCTCCAAGAATTTGTAAAGAATTTTCAGGAGGTGAGCCAGGGTTTTTGCTGGCCACGGAATGTAGCCTTGATACATGTATGACTCGTAGGCAAAGGCTAACGTTACAGAAGAAACGCTGCGCGCGTTCATGGACCCGAATCGGCAAATTGTCCCACACTTCGGGAAGGCCGCCAATGTCGCTGCCTCCAGCTGAACGTGCTACTGAGTTGTCCGTGGGAATGCGGAGGTGTAGAGAGAAGAATCAATTTCCAGGTGTTGTAGTTTTAGATTCACGTTGCTGTATAGTCATCGCCCGAGTTCGTGTGCAACAGGGACTGATAGTTTGGTAGATAAAGCACATCCACGCCACGCAACACCTGCTCTATCACAACTTATGCGTGACATCCTGCAAATAAAAGCGGCATATCGTAGCCGATGCCCGCTTGTAAGCGTGTGGTACTGCGAGTAGGTTTGATGTATCTGAGGCAGTGCGCTGGTACGAACGACTCGGAGTTGCGTGCTGTCATGGATGCCAGCCGGGCAGCATTTACTCAAGCGGTTCCGTGCCAGTGTCCGGATGCACGACACGTTTCATCGCGGGTAGACCACGGGCAGTTCGGCGTATGGAAAATGAAGATAGGTATCGTTGTAAGTTTTTGTAAAATATACAAAACTACATGGTCACGTAAACACTGCGCTCTAGGATTAGAATATCTTTTATTTGGTGTCGGTAAAATACTTTGCGCGTAAGGCTGAGTGCCACCGGTAGAATCGGTGATTGATCATTTGAAGTATTGAGTAGCTTTTTTGGAACCAACCCATTAGAATTAGCGGATAAATTAGTTCGTCAAGCAGAAGCTCGCATCCCAACCAGTGTCTATCGTTGTATCTTGTCACTGATGCATCGCGAATCAGGGTGCATATAGGCCAGCTCCTTCCTGTACTGCACCATGCGCCCATAACCAATAGTATGGAGAACTAGACGATGGAACGACCGCGGCACTTCATAATAGCCATAGTCGAGAAGACCATCATACACGGTCACGGTGATGAACTTCCGGTCAGTCAGCGACTATAGCGCCATTCTTCGAAACGATAATCTGATCATGACATGGTACTCTAATATTCATACAACGGAGTCACGAACCTTAATCTTCCTTTGTTCCTCAGAGACGACATAGTATGTTGACGCAAATATGTTGTTATATCTGATTGCATTTCTAGTTGCGATGCAACACGTGGGAGCCCTTGGGGGCCCGCCATGCAACTATTGAGGTACTGTTGTGTATTCAACTAAACTCCGCGTCGGTGCTTTCTGTGCTTACCAACATAGGACAGCTTTCTGTTTGATCCGTGCGTTTTCAGCCACTGCCGTGTCGAGCGAGCCAACATAGGTTCTCATCCTTCTGTAGATGGTAAGCCTGGGGCGCAGTTTGTGCCCGAAATGTACGGATCGAATGCCTATTGGTAGGCACAGACGCAGCGGAAAGTGTCGAGGCTGCAGCTTAGATTCTTTGGTTTCGTCCCATTATCAGCGAGATGCATCCGCGCATCAGCCGACGGTCACTGTAGACTTCATGGTTATAACCGCCTGTTCATGTACGACGTGGAGCCTCCTAAAGATGGAATACCATGATAAAGTGATGCAGGGTATCGTCATGTATAAGCTTGACAGGTAAACGACCATGCAAGTAGTAGCAAAGAAAACACTCACAATAATTAAGTAAGGCGCTGCGCTGTATACCGCCAGCGGATAGAAAACTGAGAAATGCTTTCTTCATTTGGGTCGTTGAAGGAGAACATGTCACCAGATGTGCCAAATATGTGCTAGCTAGCTCTGGTTGCAATGGACGCGCGCAAAGCGGACTTCAATGTCCACTAACGAAATGGAAGAAAAGGTGTAGTTGCAGCCCTCTTGTGAACAATCCTATATTGTCAATAGAAAGAAAGCCGAAAAGGGCCGCACCTTTATTACCAAGGGGTACTAGAAGGGAGCTTACACCCTCGCGTTCGATAGAAAACCCGTGTAATGGAACGGACCTTGACATAACATGCGCTTTGTGCTTCTGCCTCATTGTTCTACGTGAACGTGGACTGCGTGGGAGCGTTTGTGACAGACTTGCGTGGGAACTACCGCTGGTCCGCTTAGCGACGGCGTTCGGGTCAGATAGCAGTGCGAGAAATATTTATTGGGTGAATGCAAAAGCATAGCTCGGAAATGGGAGGCGCGGCGACGACGAGACAGCCATGCAGAATGGTCGGGATGACCGACGACGATGAATGATGAAGCAAGTTAGAGAGGGCGCCCAAACTTGCATCATGTTCGACAACGGTCAGTTACGGTGCAGCACATTCTCATTTGGGCGGAGTGTTGTTTCTGACTCGGGTTCTACACACTCGTGGCATACGATCCGGCTTCCCTATCCACATGCAAGAATGTCGAATAGCGACCATAAACCGCGTTGTTGTTACGCCTCGGCGCTCGCGCCTTATTGTCCTGGGCCGTGTTCCCGTTTTGGCGAATCTTGTAGTACTGGACCCTATATTCGGACAAGGGGCCTTCCACCGAGTACCTCAGCCCAGAACCGTTATATAGAACTCGCAGGTGCCCACCTGCCCTATCAACTTCGCTCTTCTTCGTCCTCGCCTTTTCTTCTCCCCCTACATTTTTTGTCGATTGAACGACACATTGTAAATATGCCCCGCTCCTACGCCGCTTTGGTAGTGAGTTTATAGCATGGAATATAAGAACATCGTCGCTTACAGAATCGCGCTCTCCAGGACCCCCCGCACAGCCCATCAAGCACAGAGAGCTTGTTGGAAGCGCCTTCTGACAAGTCCATCAGAGTGAAGTACCGCGGGGCAGGACTTCACAGCCCACACGATCTTTCCATCGATTACGGACGTAATCCTGTCGATGTGTCGCTCGTCTTGCCACATTTCAGGGCGCGAAACCAGCCTCTGGGCCATCGAATGAGCATGTTCGTTGGTAACGAGAGCGATGATGATATCAAAGTCAAAATCGTAAGTCTCATCGCGCTTTTACTAGGACGATCACGGAGCCTGTACTTACATTGTCAACGGCAGTGTCGCAATTTTTCGACGGCGCGGTCCACCAAGTTTCATCTGGAGGTGCGCTCTTCGGGCGCGAACGTCACTGTGTGGCTACCCTCCGATTTCAAGGGCCACATTCATCGCTCATCGCACTGCAGACGAGTGGTCTTTTCCGCAGGGTTCAAGAACCGAATCATGCAGAATGTCCATCTCACGCAGTCGAGACGTCCGTCCGTCATCTCCGCCGTTCTATCACCCTACGACGAGTACCAGTACTCGGACATTTATGTATCCGATCGGCTTCCTCAGGACGAGGACAAGTTCTATTCCATGACCGGTGAGGAGGAGGATGAAGTTTTCGTCTACACCTCCGGCCAAGTCACGTTCCGCATGTGGGACATTGATCGCGGCGAACCGGAGGCGAAATGCAAGGAGGCTTGCAAGCGGATGTTTGGCTGGTGTATGAAAAGGAGCCCAGAGACCGTCATCGACTGGGATTTCCTACTTGAGGACTAGACTCTCGGCTCTCCACGTTTCTTTCCTTCCTTCGTCGCCACTGCTATCGCTGTCGCATGCTTCCATCGCTCTTCACACACATCCGTCGCACTGTACCATTCAGCATTTTCTAGATACCACAGCTAGTCGTTGTTATGCACTCACTGTAGCCATAGCCATATTTCACTCAGACTTACATCTTCACTTCCGCTCTTTAGTAGTATATCCGAAGATGTCCAGATTCATTATTATTTCGCGCAGCTGCATACATATGCATAATTGTCAATAAGATATGTGGACCAGAACAACACTCTCACGTAGCGGATAGTCTTCTGTGTGTAGTATTTAATCTACATTTTGGCGTCCTGCAGTTGAAAGACATTGCTCCAACACCTCAAGAAGAGCAGGGTTTTCCAGCGCTGCTGCGACGCGTTCCTTGTCATTGAGTTGCTTGTTGACTAGGGATCATAATGGGTCAGTCTGAAAGAGTCTTCGTTAGAATGTGACATACGAGCTTGTTCGCTCTGGTGAGATCCTGGCTTGACTCGTATACGGATTTTGTACCTAGATGGTAGACTACGCAGGAGCCGTACGCGTATCGATAGGCCTTCGGTGCACCATGAATAAGCAGACAATTGAAAGAACAAGAAACAAACCAATAAAAGTACTCATGCCACAGTGTGGGACTGTAGGCGTGAATTCCACGGTTACCCGCTCAGGCACTTTGTTGTCGAACGTTATTTGCGGCGCAGAGACGACTGCCAGCTGCTCTAAAGTCATGCTCCGATGTTCTGGGTCTGATATTGACCTGATGAGGTCTGAACAAGGACCATATAAGGACTATCGAAACATATTTGCCGAGCAAGCCTACCAAAAATCTCATCTTGGTCAATTGCTTCCACTTCATTCTCGTCATCCTCGTACTCTTGCTCAAGATCGGAATCATGTTCTTCGAGCCACAGAGAATGTGGTTTGGCGAATTGAGCGGCCTTGTGTGCTTTACTGGTAATGAACACAGTTGGATTTGGGTTGAAGACTTCCATTTTTGTTGATCAAAATGTGATAAAGAAAGTGAGCAGGATGTCGAACTGGTCGTCAGTGATCAAAGAGTCTTCGCAGAATCGCGCCGCCGGAAACGCTTACGATATGGGCGCTCCGGTAATCCGGACCCTTGCCACCGGTGCTCAACTCAAGCGAGTCGCCTTGTACCAAACTCTACGAACTTGGCTTACCGGCAGCACGTATCACTTATACGTCGCAGAGAGAACAATCTATAATATTTGCACGTGGTGCAGCTATCGTCACGTCTTACAATGTACATACAGGGCGTGTACCCAGCCTGAAATTAGCAGTGCCCAGTCGTATAGATCCTCCATAGCTGTTCAGTTCATCAAGTTGAAGATGTTGATGGAGGTTCGAGTGGCTCCAGACGAAGCCACCAAGAGGTTATCCTAAAATATTGTCAATATCTCAATGTAATCCGCTGATAGCGTACTTACAGCACAGCCAGATCCAAGGTTTGCATTTCCTATCCAGCCGGGTTCCCAGTAGACTGCATCGCAGGTGAGACTGACACCTGAATAGAAGATATGATGAGACTTACAGATTCCTTTTCCATGACCCCCGGGAAGCCCGTCGAGAACAGATGCAATGTCCTGGATCCAAGTCTCCTGTCCTGCTGCAGACACCGGGATATTCGGGGCAGTGAGCGAAACTCCGGAGCACGTTACAGGCCAGTCCGTCTCTGCGACAACGATATCCTTTCCAAGCAGGTTGGCAAGATTGTTTAGGGAAGACTGGAGCGCGGAGAGGGTCGCCCCTGAGTCATAGAAGGGATAGAACGAAACACCAATGATGTCAAGTTGAGACGCGTCCAACGCGCCCGGGATGAAGACACCGGTGAAGAACGAATGTAACCCAGACCAGTCCCATCCATTCGCTAGGTGTATCATGATCTTGGGTGACCCAACCGACTTTGCACCATTTATAGCGGAATGGAGTAGTTGAGAAACAGGGTTAATACCGTTAACTGAAATCTCTCCAACAGGCCAGAGCAAGCCGTTGTTGATTTCATTTCCAACCTGCGTTTATGACGGTCAGCAGATAGAATTTGAACAGTTAGCATTTTGTCTACCTGTAGGATATCGATAGGCGTCCCCTGATTGGAGAAGCTTTGAACTATGCTTTGGGTGTAGCTGTTTCGTATGCATCAGCCGAGAAGCCTTTTTACCTAGTGGCGAATACTTACGTATATACTTGGGTATTAAGGCCGCTTAGAGTAGTAGGCCAACCAGATGGAATGGATTGGTGCCCTGGGTCAGCCCCTAGAGGATATGTGAGTAAGCTTCCTAAGACTAGACTATTGACGGGATAACCTACATGTGTCACTAAAGTGCAGGTCGACGACAAGCGTCATGCCAGCAGCCTTGACTCTCTTCCCCAGAGCAAGCGCATAATTCAAATTGTATTGTCCCGCTGTCCATATGCGAATGCGTGCCGCATTCGCACCGTGAGAGACGATGATGTTCTCGAATGCTCTGGTCTGTCCGTTATCGGTGTAATGGACGCCCGATTGCTCGACGACTGCAAGAGACGAAATATCAGCCGCTCGGTATGTCAAGGCGCGTCCATACTGTAGTAGGGACACGATCGCAACAAGCGTCAAGCAGAGGAACCGCATGGCTGAGACAAGGTTTCGTTATTCAACGAGCGCAGACTTTATATGTTTCGTCCTGGGGGAATATCTTGCCTTCGCGAAGGATAAATGATGCGTATTGCGCGATCATCAGGTTCTGTCGATATCCACCCGGTGTTGCCCCGAAAAAGTCGCCAAATAACAACCTATATCAATGGGGAAGTAGATGCACACGGACAACCTTGTGACTGCTTGCCATCTGCGACAAATATTGCGGGCAGCGCAAATGTCTAGAACGCATGTGCATCTTTTGCCTGACTGGATCCACACCACAGCTGATCAATGTGGAACGTATCTAGAAGAGCGTTGCACATTCTGGTCACAAGGTGGTCACCGGGTCCTCGACACAGAAACTGCCACTTGCCTTGTGGAATCGCGCCTGTACGACGGACCGGTGGAAACCAGTGAGCATGACGTTGACCACTTTTCCCACGAAATTTCTATGAAGCGTTGCCTGTTCTGGCGGTCCGAGCCTAAGCGATGCTGGAGGTTTGCGTCAGTTTATGCGTACCGCTTCTTCCCTAGGTTTCCGCATTCTACGGCAGATTCAAAAACCTGATTTTGTGGGATGTAACGCAGATAGAGGATTTTACGGTGCTCTCTTCGCCGAGATGATGGCAGAAACAGCGAGTGTCGTCCGAAACGCGACGCCACAAAGATTACGAGCGCTTGCTTAATTGCCCGCTTCGGGTCCGACTTTCAGGCGCGTCGTCTTTCGTTCATCAACCACCACATTACGCGTCGTCCGCCTGTACGAGCTCTAGAGCACCTGTTGAATAGCTCGAAATGCCGCCGAAGGTATAGGTCGTATCAGTTACCAATGTCCATTCTTATGATTGCCTTTTTTCCAGAGAAAACGCACCGAGGAGGCCACAGCTGCCGCTCCGAGGGCGACACGAGCTTCGGCGCGGAAAAAGAGCGATGCAGGCTCGGAAGATACAACCTCGAAGGCGAGCGGTTCAACGAATGAGGTGTGTGGCATTCGCTGCTCGCCGATGTTGTTGCTGAACTTCGTGCCATCGATGTGCTCGGGCGTAGGTTCCAGCCGCGAAAAGGGCAAAGAAAGCAACTACAAAGAGTACGAGAAGCAGGGGCACCAAATCCTCAGCAACAGAGCGAGCGAGGTGAGCAGGACCTTTCCTCGTGTTTGAGTCGTCCAAGGGCTGTCTGCAAGTGGCTGGTCGCCGGCGCCTGCTTACGTCATCAGGCGCCTTCCTCTTACGGTCACCAACGACCGGGCGCTTGGTCCAGGCACTGAGGTGTACAGCCCGACGTGCACCTTCTCCTCGACCGCAGAGCCGTGTCCGTCGACGGAGGGTACCAGCCTCATCTCAACCTCGTTTGGCCTTCATCTTTTTGTTCAATTTCCTCTGCTCTGTGGCTGGTTCCCCGAGTTGTTACTCGCGTTGCTCTCAGCCGGTCGGAAGCACCGCTTGCTGTTCTCCGTCACGAAACTGTTCTCAATCTCATGAAACTGACTAAACTGTTTTCTTGCTTCTCTTCACGTGCTCTTCTACCCAGTGAAGATCTGTCAACTGCTTCCAACAAACTCAATGACACCAACGGACCTCCGCTCCCATCTCATGCCGTGAATACCGCGAAGCCAGCAAAATCTAGCAAGACTAGTGAAAACGAACCTTATTCGCCCGAACGCGTCAACGAATTGTTCGATACATATGCTGACGCAGACGACCCATCCGTCATAGGCGCAGATGGGTTCATCCAGCTGTGCACGGATACGAGCATCGCCATGGAAGGCTCTTTGCCTCTATTGCTCCACTGGCTCCTGAATGCAGAGGACATGATGAAGATTCAGAAGTCCGAATGGGACAAGGGTATGTCGGAGCTTCGGTACGTACCCTGGATAGCTGTCTGTATTGTTGCCATGACAGTCTTTTCAGAATTTCCTCTTTGACTGCGTTGTTAGTCGCTCTCAATGACTTCGAGCAGCTGCTGATAGAGAACCAGCCTGCACTGAAGCCCCCTATGGGAAGTTCTTCGACAGCAAAGAAGAAAACTGTCGCGCCAAGTGAACCATATAATCGGTCTCGTTACTACGCTTGTGCTGCGGATCCCAAGAGCTTTGATGAGCTGTATAAGTACTGTTTCAATCTACCAAAAACGGAGTGCGTCCTTTTATGTCGAAATCGCGAACCAGGCTGATTTGGAGTGCAGTAAACGGGTCCGAAATATTGAAATGGATGTACGTATTTGTTCCCGGCTCGTTCTTAGCTCAAATCTGAGACTGTGTCGTCTGTCAGACTGCTGCCGCGTTCTGGTCCGTACTCCTACTTCCACGATACCCACTGATCCAAGATATCTTGGACTTCATTAACGTACGTTTCTACCGAAATGGCTCACTTTATATAGCATCTAACGTCTCGTCACGTTAACAGGAGAAGAAGGACACGTATAAAGGTGTAAATAAGGACCTGTGGCTAATGGTATCTATGCGCCCTTTTTTTGAAAGGTGCACACGTTGACCCTATGAACAGGTCCTGGAGTTCTGCCGAACAATGTCACCCACGCTCCAGGATTATGATGCGGACGGGGTGCGTGATCATCTTTTGTTGCGACGTCGAGTATTTAATGACCGACTCTTATGCTGTGCAGGCGTGGCCAACGATGCTTGACGACTTTGTCTCGTGGAAAAAGCGTCAGATACACGCGAATAACGGAGCAACGTCTTTTAACGATTGATGGTCAAACCCATATTTTCTTCTAGTCGACATCTTTCAATATCTATATGCAATCTGCCGAGCCTTGTATCACGGCTCTCGAACACATCCACATCCCTGTATCATGATCTCCTGCTTTCATCGCTGTGCCACACAGACTCTCATCGTGTTGTTTATATGTTACTTGAGACTGATTTGCACATCCGTATGTCATGGCAATGATAATTATACAAGCATAGCTCCGGTGATATGAAGGTGTTATATCAGATCGTGGCATACTAAACGGTAAGATAGGTCATTATGTATCCGCATCGTCGATCACAACGGCATCTACGTCTGTAGGCTGCGATGCCTGTGACGATGGAGGCTTACTGGGCGAAGGTTCTTTCACGTCGGAAGCACCTGCGACCTCTGACGCCGTACCAATGGTCTTAGGGGGTCTACCTGACCTTTTCGCTGCTTCGGTCAACTGAGCAAACATTGTTTTGTGTGTCTCCTGTGACGTTGTCAGATACGCTTATACGACATTGCCTGTCTCCAGGTACCTACCTGATGAGCGGTCATGTCCAAGTCTTTGCGTTTCACTTTCTTTCGACGTTCTTCGTTTTCTTCCCTCTTCCTGAGCTCTTCACGCAATTGGTTCGGTGTTTTGCGCTGCGACTCAGACGCATCCCGGTTCGCGTTGTACATGATCACCCATCTAGGGTAACACTCCGATGAGCAAGAAATGTATGCGGGCGAACGGAGCGTACCTTTGGTGTCGAGCAACCATCGCTGATTTGTCTCCATGAGTAGACAGGCCATGTTCCTGCAACATCTCTTTGACCCGTTTTGCGCTCAAGGTATCGTATGAAACTTTGGGTAACGGCTCGCTGAAGTCCTCGGATATCGGTGTTGAAGCTGAAGCCCTGCACACTCAGTTAGATACTCGAATTTGCTCTGATACGCTGTACTAACCTTGCTTTCCCTTTCGCTTTCCCCTTAGAGCTGCTATGCGAACTCGAAACCTTAGAGCCCGAGAACACCTTGTTCCACTTCTCTTTCTGGTTTACTGATTTTGTCCGCTTCTCAGGCGTCTGCCCGCTCTCAGAAGGAGTAGGTGAGGGACAACCTTTGTCTATGTGTATCCATACGGAACCGTTGCGGATCGACACAGAACATACGGGACAGTGAACGAGCTCGTCAGGATCAGCCACCACTGTTAAGGAAGACAGAAATCAGGTCAAGTCGTGCAAAATTGAATAATGTGATTACCTTGAGAGGCCGAAGGAGCGGGGGTAGAGCTCCTGGATAACGGCAATGATTCCCCACGTCCCGAGACTGCATAGTGGTAACTACGTATGTCTAGAGCTGTGCGTTTCGAAACGTACCAGAAACCGCCATTACTTCCTCGTCTATCGCTTCTATTACAGGATCCAATTTGCGCCTCTTTCTTGGAGTGTTTGGCATAGAACTGTCGATAGTTATGCTGCTTCTGGACGAGGACGCTGTGGATCCTTGGGTGGTTATAAGGCCTAAAACGTACGGCCTGACCGAACGATGAAGCCCCTCTGTCAAAGGATACAAAAAGCTTTGACATTACCTAGCCTCCTTCCACGCTTTAACTACATCTTCCATCGACTGATTTCTCCGAATTTGCGTGTCACTGATACTTTCGCGACAGAGAGGGCACACGGGATCCGCCGTGTGAGCTGTAGTAGTTCGTATACACTGATACGTGTCAGCTTTGACAGCAAATAGTATCAATATTACTTACTGCTGAGCAGAAGCAGTGACCGCTTGGACAGTTGACGGTGACTGGGGCGAAGAAAAGTTCCCGGCATACACTGCACCGTAGAGCATCATCCAACTGTCTGAGACCAGGTGCGGTCAGCGGGAAGTCAGTGGGATCTGGAACGTCTTCATCCAAGAAAGTAATGGCATTCATTTAGCAGAGTATATGGGGGGTTGAGATAGGGGTTGAGATGATGGCAGAGCTAGAGAGGCAGCGTGAGTCGTTCGCGGCTCGGACGCGTCTGGGGCTGTGCACGCGTTCTTAGCTGACACGGTCACGTGGGACGCGACAATGACTGTACTGTATTACGCGTTCAAGCTGAGACCAGACAGTTGGAGAGGGGAATTGTCCTTGCAATATTTCTACGACGTACAGCTAGTGCTAATAAATCCCTCAGTACTCTTCCTCGTCTTCCATATTTGTCAAATATGTCGCCATCCGTTGCACAGACCCCTCTAGCCGTGTAGCCGCCTCCCGCTCCTCTGCCATAGCATCACCTAACTTCTGCTCCAGTTCCGCTGCCGTCAAATCGCGTTCGGCCCCGTCTTGTTCCACCGTGCTCATCTGCTCAAAGTATTGAAGTGTGTTTCCGATACGCGGCATGAACCCGTGCGCATCCCACCCATTGTCGTTGAAGGCTAGTACCGCACGGACAGCCGCCGTGTTGATGTCCCGATGTAACTCTTCAAGCTTCGAGAGCTGAACTTCCATCCAGCGTGCTCGACGTTCAAGGGCTAGAGTGAGCTGAGCTACCTCATCATCTTTGCCCTGATTGACTTGCTCCTCACCTCCATCCTCCAGGAAGTCGTCGCCTTTGAGCATGTCGCGCAGCACGCTGTCAAAAGACGAGCTATCGTCCCATGTTGTACGCGGGAGTAGACGCAGAAGATCAGATATCGTTTGCGTCAAGGTTTCGAGCAACTGTTGGAAGGACGAGACCGCGTTATCGATCGAACCGGAAGGCATGTTGTTGGCGAAGGAACCACCGCCAACTGAGAGCGCGGAGAGAGCATGAACAAGAGGTCCGTACTCCAGGGGCATCTTCGACGATGGGCTGATCTTCGAACTATCGAAGAAGGGATGCTCGTGAAGACGCATCCATGGTTGCTGGATGTTGATGTCAGCCAACAACTGCTCTAACGACTTTGGCTCGCTGCCCGCATCCACCGATTGGGCGCGTGAATTATCGTTGGAGTCACCACGCATGTCAGGAAATTGCGGGGCCTCGGAGTTCGTAGCGGATACAAGTGTTGAGTGAATGTCATGCTGCGAGTCTTCCTTGGGGATCTTGATAGGCTTTGCGACGGGCTTGTTCTTCTTTGGCATCTTAGCTAGGATGGGAGCTTGGTTAACAGGCTCGACGGGAGCCGGTAGTGGGGCCGGTTTCGCCTGTTGCTTCTGGCGATTGATTTTCGGTGTCTGCGGGGTGGAGGGTGTGGGAGGAGATGGAGCGGCCGGTTCACTCTGTTTGGCAGTCTTAGGGGACGCTGCCTGCCTGCTCTTAGCGGCAGCTTTCTCGGCTTTCTCCTTTGCAGCTCGTTCTCTCTGTTCCCGTTCTTTCTCCAGGCGGGCCTTCTCAGCCTTTTCTTTCGCGGCTCGTTGAGCCTCGGCTTTTTCCTTCGCCGCCTTCTCCTGTTCGATCTTGAGTGCAGCAGCCTTTTCTTTCTCCGCTTTCAATGCAGCCGCTTTCTCTTTCTCTGCAGCCTTCTCCTGGGCCAGGCGCTCTTTCTCTGCAACCTTAGCGGCGGCCTTCTCCTGGGCAAGCTTCAAGCGTGCAGCGGCCCGTTCCTCCGCAGCAACCTTTCTCGCGGCCTTCCGGTCTGCCTTCGCTTGCGCTTTGCTGTCCATTACAGGAGTAGACGGCTGTGGGCTGTCCCCCTGCTGAGAGTCATTGCGCGAAGGAGGGTCCGCGGCAGAAAGAGCGGGGAAGTCCGAAGAAGACAAGGCAGGTGATGCGACAGCAGAGGATTCGATAGCAGGGGATGCAACAGGGGAATTGGAAGCGGATACTTGATCAGGCAAGACACAAATGGGGAGGGCAGAGAGCAAAGGATAAGGAACATGTCAGCGTCAACGCTTACCGGGAGGGATAGACAGGTGCACAGCGAGGGACAGCAAGATTCGGAAGAGATGACCGGGCCGTTGCAATGGCATATATCATGGCCGATGATACAGTTTCCGCACTGAAAGCACGGCGCTCGGTACTCTGACCTGGGACTCCCTCCCCTGATAGTGGAATAAACGTAACTCACCATGAGCTGAGCCCGCCTGTGACATATCCAAACTCGCTGGAGGTACACCCCCCAATCCCTGACCTTGCCGACCCGCCAAAACGTGGTTGGGTGCTATGCCTTGTGGAAATGCTAGACCCGGTGGGGGTCCATAGGCAAGGTGCTGGGATTGGTAGTTGTCAAGGCCCGAAGGAGACGTCCCGTATCCGGCATCTTGCATGGGACCAGGAGATGCCAGTCGTGCAGACATAATAGCTGGGTCGGCAAAAGGCTGGCTTGGGCTGAACCGAAATTGTTGCTCTAAAGCATGTGTATGAGAATTATGCACACCGTGATACATACCGAGCCAAGAACATACCGTTGGAAGGGCGCATTGATGCTGCACGATCGCGGCTGGAGTTAATAAAGTCTCTTAGCTGAGCCTCGCTAATCGTGCTATCAAAGGGTTGGAAGCGAGGCTGTTGTTGTTGCTGCGGTGGCGAGAATTGCGGCTGTGCTTGCGCGTACTGAGCAAGAGGCGAACTCATCGAGGAATGTGACTGGTGAAGATATTCGTGGTTAGGGTTACGCGTTGCGTAACCCCACTGGGGGCTGGCATGACCAGAAGGTGAAAGTACTTCAGAGGGGCTATAATATGCAGCCGGAGATGATGTTTCACTATGGCTGAGCGAGGCAGCCACATGTAATGGAGATCCAAGGGTAGCCGGGGAGGAACCCTGTCTTCCACGAGCGAACGTGAACCGCGAGACCTTTCGTTCTTCGTCCAAGGATGCATACTGTCTGGTCGAATCCTCTGCGGAATCAGGCGCAAAAGGATCGAATGAGCCTGTGTAACTAGATGCGGTGGATGGACGGTCTGTTGCCGGTGAACGGGTCGCTGAGAACGACTGCTCGAGGTGTGGAGGAAGGCCGAGCCCGGGCGGGCCTGCTTGGCGAAGACGAGGGAAAGCGTCTATGAAGGAGCCGTTGAAAGGCATACTTGGATCGGCACCAAAGTCGGGCAAACCCAGGTTACCATCCTGATCTTCTTCCTCGCCGGCGAGCTTTGGGTCTAGATTGAAACTGAAGCCATTGTCTGTGGCTGTCAATAGCTGCAGCATGCGATCGAAATCTGGGAACGGGCTCGGCCCGCTTGAGAATGAAGTTGCCTCTCTGCGTGCCTTGACATCTTCCAAGAGTGCTTGAGCTTGTGTTGATATTTGATAAGGGCCCTGTGACGTCTGCACAGGCAACTGTGGAGACGAATCCGTGGATAGCGGCGTTCTGGTGGGCGGCGGCAGACCGGGAGGAGCGGGTAATCCCGGCGGCAGGGCAGGCAAACCTGGAGGTACAGCAGGTGAAGCCACTACTGCTGTCACAGCTTCCGGCGATAGAGGTGTGGATGTTTCTGGTGGTGTAGAAGGAACATCATGTGAAACCGATGCAACGTCTGAATCGACGCCAGCCGGTGTGGAGGGCCGCGACGAGTTTGGTATGGTAGCTGTGGTATCCTTTTGTTTTGTTACTTTCGTAGTTGGAGGAATACTGCTGACAGAGCTGCTTGCAGGGGTAGCCGGACGTGAAGCGGATGCTAGAGACGGTGCCTTCGTGGATTTCCTTTCTCGACCAGACGAGGTGATTGTATGATTACTTGTCGTGCTGGATGTCGAACGTTGGGTGCGAGTAGTCGATGCCGAACCAGGTCTCCGAGATTGACGACTCGAGGCTACTGCTTGATTGGCATTGGTACTGTTGAGAAGCGCAGTAGTCGCGACATTGTTATGATTCTTGGCAGCCCAAGAAGCTGCGCGAGGCAGTCCAGCTAGACGCATATGAGTCGTTGTATACGTGAAAAGACGAAGCGCACCCACCATCACCTTCATCTGCCTTCTTGACCACAGTAACTGTACGAGTTCTGTTCTCCGTGTCCTTCATGGTATGTTTCCTGTGAGTTAAGATGTGAGCGTACGAGCCTAAAGATATACGACGTGACTAACAGAGTCGTTAGATCCTCCTTAGTGAAACAATCATTTTCGTCGCCCCACTCATGCAGATTCATGCAGCCATGGTCCTGACAGCTTACCCCTCGCAGGAAAGCCATACAATACTTTGTAGTTCCATAACTAGCTCTCAGTACTTCGTTCCCACCACTAGGCGACGGAGCACCGTCAACAGCTGTAATGCAACGGGCCGCATCTTCACGCCGATGGAACGTAATGTAAAGTCCAATGATAGGTGCCCGGCCTCCAGGTGGTGTACGTTTAACGATCATGATCTTGGAGATCTTGCCATACTGTCCAAAGTATTCGTGCGATCTCAAAGTCGGAATCAACTATAAGGACATCGCCGATGAGATCAATGCGCATTCATGCACTGCAACTGATACGCACCTCTTCTTTAGCAAAGCGAGGCCCAATTCCAACCACGTACACCACATTTCGCTGCACTACCCGTACGTTGGCTAGCTGTCGTCGACCCAACGCATCCAATTCCTTGCGCTCCCTTTCTCGCTGCTTCTTCTGCTGGGTCAAGCGCTTATGACTAAGGTACACCGAGGGCGTAGAATGGTAAATTTCATTGGATTAGCAAAGCGTGAGGCTGAGATGACAATGCGTACGTACTCCTCTTTGTTAATAGGCTTGAATTGTACGGCGTCGTCGGTGTACTCCCGCCTACAAGCCGGGCAGCGACCGTTGAGGTTTTCCTTGATGTGATGCCAGCAGAAGCGACAGATCTAGAAGGATATTTGAATGAAGTGGGAAAGCATTATGTATTACAACCTAAACTCACTTGATAACCGCAAGGACATGGCTTGAAGTTCAGATCGGATATGTCCATCTCCTCCAAGCATAGAGGGCATTCCGTATCTTCCTATTGAAGTAGAGTTGTTTAGGATTTTCACCGATATTCTCAAGATATACTTACTGCTTCATCGTCGCTCCAATACGCGTCCTGCACTCCAGCTAAGACGTGTGACTTGGATTGAACTGTAGGCGTGCTAGCGCGCATTGCAGGGGCCGGTAGCGGCGAATGGGGATGGATTCGATTAGACATGATGGATTATGTCGCTACTCAAGAATATAGGACAAAGAACCTATAGGCAGATGGACGACCAGGAGAAGGTTGTGCGCAAGACGGAAACGCGACAATAAAGCGCTTGCCAAAGCAAGTTTTGCCACGAGTGAGCCGGTAAACAAGGACAAACAAATGCCGTTACCAAGGCTGTTGGCGACTCGACTGTATTTATACGCAAGCAACTCATTTCATCATTCGACATGGAACGAGACATCCATTAATACTACAGTGTGCGTAATATACAACCATGTGTAAGACAGGACCCAATGAAATATAGATCTTAGTACAGATAATCAGCTTATTCGAACACTGCAACAGTAGCGATCCGTAGAGGGCGAGATCGCGAGAGGATACAAGATGGGACCGCTAGGCAAGTACTTCTTCTATACTGACCGGTGCCAAGTCCTGTGCAGGCGCGGAGCGAGGTGGCAATTCCGGTGTCTTGTACGAGAACAGCATAGCAGTGTAATCGTATTGGGAATCCAAATATGTCGTATCTCTGGGTGGTAGAGTCGCCGGGGGACTTTCGACCTCTTGCACGCCGCACGTTTGTACCATGGTGTCCACAAGCATCTTGGAATACCGATCTGAAACAAACAGTCAGTCACAACTCATTGAACTTCTAGGTATTCTAGACTCACATGCTAATGGAATTCGTTCTCCCGCCTTAGCGAGCATGGAACTGATTCAAACTCAGTCAACTATGTCTTCTACGTGGCTGAATATGAACTCACCGTAAGAAGGTGATCTCTGCCTGCAAAGGAGCGACCTGATCGTGTAACTGAGCATCTTGAGCAGCCTTCAGGAAGCGCACAAGCACCCGACCCGCCATGAACCAGCAGAGCTGCGAGCGACGTTTGTCAGACATACATTTGCTAAACCGATATCGAAACACTTACGAAAGGATATAGATCCAGCGAAGAGATGTCGTAGCTGGTTGAACTGACTTGGTGAAGGAGCTCCACGATTGCTCGGGAAGAGCTGAGAATCTTGTACGCAGATATACACGCATAACTACCCGGCCTTGCGAATGGCTCATGTAGCAAAATTTGTGCACTGAGCGGTGTGAGTCGTGAACCAACTGACAGCTGAAATAGTACGTACAGATTTACCATGTTCAATGTCGAATATAGATACGGATCTAACTTGTCATCTGTCATAGGACTCTTCATTTCCGACGGGAAAGACGATTTGAACGAGTTCAATAGCTCGTCGATATCTCGGAATGCTCTTGTCTCCTTCGGATTGAAATTTTCGAGACCATTGGTCAAAGGGCTAGTTACGGGCGGTAGGACAGAGGGATCGCCCTGATATGCAAGAGACTTGAAGCGTAGATTGAAGTTCTTCACCCGGGAGATCAGCATACCACACTTTACGTAGAGAATAAAAGAGTCAGTCTGATCCTCTCGATGGTTCGCAATCACGTCTTTGTCGTTAGACCATTGACGGCTTGGTGGAAGGACCAGTGTCTGGTCAAGTATCAGCATCCGTAGTACATTGCTACATACGTTGAACTTACCCCTTTCACGAATTGTTCTAGTTTTAATGGCAATAACTGTGCAACATCCCGGTCCTCCAGATTCATAGCCCAACCGTTTCCAGCCCCTTGTTGACGCTCCATGGAATACGCTGGGAGGACATGAGTGATGGAGTCATCAGAGATGATCTACACATACCGATCCAGAACGTATTACGCCTGACTTCGTCCTCAATGACGGTTTTAGCAGAAGGCAGAATGGTGGGTGGTTTGCTGTTGAATGGCTGAGAGGCGGCGATACCGTGGAATGGAGGGCAAACGTTGAGTGCGCATGGAACGCAGAGCCTAGTGGCCGTAGCAGTTGAAAGACACGCTTCGACCCATCTGCGATCAAACGAAGTTGGTTCATGGTGTAAATACCCGAGAGATTAGCATACCGTGCTTGACTGTAGTAGAACCATGTTAGAATGATTTGCGCTACCGACACGTTAGTCAATGCAAGTGCTGATGGATGAGTTGACTTACTTTGTAGACACTCGAACAGCTTCTCACCCAAGTCGATGTTCTCCTCAATCGCGCTCTTGGCGTATTTGGCCTGCTGATCGCCAAAAGAGATAACTCGGGGCGCATCTTTGAGGTGCTCTCCTGTCGACATGTCGACTGGGTCCCATGTGAGCTCTGAGCCTGAAAGAGTAAAAGACGTAGACGTACACCCATAGCCTCCATTATTGCCATTTGTGAACAAGCCACCCGTATAAAGACTACCTACAGCACACATAGCATGGATTATAGCGCGGTTTGGGAACTTTAGGTCCGTTGGGTGCAAATCCAGCGACGCAAGGAAACTCGGCTCATGGAAAAGGCGGGAGGCATGTATATGGTGCGCGAAGAAAGACTGTATCCTGGTAACAAGAATCAGGTCTGGGTAGCTAGTCATGCTCTGTGGGAAGACTCACAAGTGGCGGGTGGTGAGGATGTCAGGAAGGTTTGCAGGCCAAGACAGATACAGTAGGCTGAAATCCGGATTGCTTTGTGGCGATGTAGTAGACTGTCCTTCCGCGGATGGTGTGTCGCTGGGAGAAATGCTAGATATATGCGCTGTTTGCGGAGGTGTGTCGGCGAGGGAGGTCTCGATACCAGTGAACGGGTCCACGGAGGTAGCGTCGCCAAAGGTAAAATCTAGTTGTGCTCCGTTTATGTAAAAAGGCGAGATGTCGATGGACACATTATCTGTGGTAGTGCTGTTACCATGGTCTGGCAAAAGACCGAAGTCCGTCAGCTCGGATAATGTGCCTATTGTCGTGTCATTGTCAGCTGGAGGAGAGGTGGACGTGGATGGCGACCCCTTATCCTTCAGCAGAGATTCGAGCTCATCTATGCCAGTCAATATGCATGTGACTGCGTGCGAGCGATGACACTTACTGATACGGTTTTCTAGCCGTTCATAACGGCTCTTGGGGGCAGGGGGGGTCGGGTCTACTGGAGGTGCAGTGGAGACTACCTTGGACATTAGATAGACCGTAGTACGACGAGATACCATGAGCTTACCCTCATCGTAGGTACAGTCAGGATGTTCTGGAAGCGCAGCGCGTTCGCCTCCGGATGTATGTGCCAGGGCATAAGAGTGTGAACGTACACATGTAGAACATGGTCGCTTCGCATCACTGAAAACATTAAATTGAAGGACATGAATAATTGGTTCGGTCTTCGGAAACCCCCCAGAGCCCGACCCACCATTTCTGATCAAAAGAGGTCAACATGCGGCCTGCGTAACGAAAGAATGTTATAAGCTTACCAGCTTACGCTTCCGACATTGATGGCAGGCCTGTGAGGTATATAGCTCGAGTAACCCGACCGGCACTCAATAAACTACTGAAACTTACCTGATTTCGTTTCAAGCTATGAGCGTTGTTCTTGAAAGGGGTGGAGGGTTGTGGGTGGGTCGGCACAGAAGCAACCTTGGGCATGGTACAAGATTAAGATGGTTTCCCCCTGTTCACCCTGACTTTCGTTATGAAGACGGCTATGCCGCTAATTCTCGGGCCTCGCTGGCTACATGTCTTCTGAGCGCTACACAGCGAGAGGAGGCGCGAAGATCACTCAGCAAACTGCTAATCATGGAGATTCGGACATGCCTAATTTGGTATGCCCGAAGTGATCTCGACTTTGCCGCGGTCTTCTTCGGGAAATGCGTTGCAGATGTCGGAAGAGCCGTCGAGACAGATGTGGCGAATCAGGGAAGACCTGTACAAGTAAACCCGTAAATGAAATCACGATACTCAACGGATTGTATCTTGCTGTAGAATACAATCTGAGCGGTCCCATGGCGGACACGGCATGGTGCGGGCTGCTTGAGAACTACATACATTGTCGGTGCCTTATGCAAAGTCAATCACTAGTTGCACCCTGCATGCTTCAAAAACAGTATTCGCTTGCCAGAAGACCAAAGCGCTAGCACTTCTTGCATGTGAGTTTTACGAATGCGATGTCGAATGACTTGACTGCATGTATATATCCCCATAGACTTTACAAGACTCAGACTCAACAAAAGCCAGGGTCGGGTTGAATGAAGTTGAAAACAAATATGAATTATGGTGTTGATAAGATGCATAGTACTGAGCGAGCCGTATCAAGGTTTCCTTAGAAATCGTCGTCGTCGTCGTCAAAGGTGCCTCTCCGTCTCTGATACTGTGACACAACAAACATAAGATGAGCGATGTACTAGCCGCAAGAGATAGGGGTTATACTGACCACGATAGCACCCTTCTTTGGCTGCACACCCGAGCGCGCATCGTCGGCCTTTATACCAGGTGAACACAATGTCCATACGCCAATACAGGATACATACCTGTTCTAATAGTCGGATTAGCTGGTCTTCCGATACTTTCGTCATTTGACCCATCTGGAACATGCGTATAATGATACTTTCAATCTGTCGTGCACGTTCCTGGCTGACAAGTTCAATACGAGCAACTGCATGTTTAACAAAATGAGATGTATTGCAAGTTTAAAGTTATGTCCAGTCTGTAGGCGTACGTCGTTCACGAGCGGCAGGCTCTAAAATCCTAGCTAAGAGGCTACGCCTCATCTCATCTTCTGCAGCGCGCTTGGCCGCCTCGTCATTATTCGCACTTGGTGCTGCTGCAGGCTCTTGTGGTATCGGATTCATCTTTCGTCAAAGCAGTCGTGGATTCTGTAGCACCGACAGAATCCGAGTCGTAGCCGAGCGAGTTGGGTGTAAGGACGAACGCAGGGATCGTTCCTAGATCATCAGGATAAGCGCTCATACATTGCCATGCATGATCGGATAACTCCGACGCATCTTAGCGACACCGCATTTGCTGCACCGTGCCGCGTCGCCTTTTATAAAGAGGCGAGGCAGACAACAATGGCAACCTCTTCGTCCCATATATCCCACACCTCCTCTCACAGTCTTTACGATGTTCAAATCTATCAAAGAGAGATTCAAGAAGAGCCCCCTTGCTCAGGATATTGTTGACGACGTCGTTGATGATGTTCAGAAGGCACTTGGACGTTTGCAAGTCTCATCAGGTTCTGGAGGCCACTCAGAGCCGCACTCACCAGGTTTCGTTGGGGGTTTCAATGAGAATTTCATGCATAGTGCCCCTTCAAACCTCGGTGGGCCGCCGCCGTCATTTCCGCAGCCACAGCTGAACCCATTGCCAACGCCTCCCAAGATTCGACCCGCGTATGCACCAGACTCAGAGGTTGGCAGTTCGCGGACAATGCGCTATGCTCGTATGGCTGAACAAGAAGCTTTGCAGCAGACAAATGGTGGCTTGAGACCGCCTGAAGCCCAGGTGCCCCACCGTCCTTACTCGGATCCGGCCGTGGCACAGGCTGAAGAAGAGACTATTTCCGGTCGACCGTCACGTCCGCGACCGGTGAACGCGGCTCGTAGGGCTTCTGCCAGCCATGTTCCTGCAGCAGCTGTCAGCGCGTCACCAACCCCGCGTGCAAGGCGACGAGCGTCGTCCACTGCGTCGTCACCACCGTCAAATACTGCTAGTGATGACAGAGTTCAATGTAGTGGTACTACTAAAGCTGGCAAACGATGCACTCGATACTGTAAAGTTGGCCCGACGGTCGCGGGCATGGACCCAGATGTTGAAGGCGAGATTAAGCGTTTCTGTCATCAACATCGCACCGAAATTATGTCGCCAACCGGATTCTACGTTCGTACTCAGAATAAGGATGTCTGGGTCAAATTTGAAGGTATAGCTCATGCTATGTTACGTCCTGATTGTATCTTATGTTGTGAACATATAGATTGGATTCCTGACTACTTGACTCAAGACACTCAGGCATCTCTCCGAGAAGTGATGCAGAAACCCATTTCCAAATCAGACAAGGACGGGTACATATACGGCTTTGAGATTAGAGGTCTTGATATTTCACTCTTCCTCTGTATGAAGTTTGGTCTCATGAGCAGTTTTAGACGACAACGTGGATGACCGCATCTTCCTGAAAGTTGGCCGCACTGTGCACATTGTGAAGCGTATGGACGAATGGAGCAAACAGTGCGGCTCGAAGGAACAAGTACTGCGCGGTTACTGGCCGAGTGGGCTTGACGACGATGAGGGTCCCATGATGCGAGGCATGGTAGCACCTGGTCCGCCGGGACCTTTCTGCTATCGTCTGGAACGTCTTGTGCACTTGGAACTTGGAGACATATCTGTCAATGCGCAGTACCTCCATAAGGACTTCCCTAAGAAGACAGCCGCCTTAGGCACCAGCGACGTGCCGCGCAATGACAGAAAGAAAGTTCGATGTCCCGACTGTGAGTATTCCCAACTATTTGTCTTGAAAGAGACGATGAGCTGTCGGATATAGGTCAGAAATTCCATCAAGAGATCTTCCCTTTCGTCCGTCCGACAAAAGGTCGATACGAAGGCAAGGAATGGGAGCTATTAGTGAAGCCAGTAATTGAGAAGTGGGGAAGTTTCCTCGAGGCATTCTACCTCAGTCAGGCGTGACATGTACATTGCTAGGTGCGTTGGTAACTTTCCATCATACTGAGAGGAACCCGGTCTGAACCTTGTCGAACACAGCTCATGTTGTAAAGTTGTGATATAGCGGTCCTTTGACAGCGTTTATGTACCAAGTTCAATGATGCCCTGTCATTCTCTCGACGATTTATGTTGGAAGAGGGGTTTAAGTCCCGTGTAGGTGCACTCTATCAGAAACCTCGCGAGTTGCGGCATATACGGAGCGCACTCGACGTGAGGAACGTGCCTAGATGCGTTCTGGCTGCGGTATGATTCCATGAGCAGTTGATCCGTGGTTTGTTTGCATGTTCGTGGATGGGCGTACATAAAAGGCTGTCCTCATGTTTCCATAACGCGTTTCGCCCCTCCCCCAGATTATTTCCATTACCGCAATCCACATCCCCGTGGCACTACACACTTATTTTACTAGTGCTTCTAGATCTTGTTTACACGGTCTTCAAGTCAAATATTGGCAAAATCACTCTGCAGCATAAGACTTTCAGGACTGTGGCCCGATGCCTCGCGGTGCTCAGTGGCGTCTCTGGCTCTTTCTCTTGTTCGGAGCGCTTTGGACCGCAAGAGGCGCGGACTTCCCAGTGACAGTTGGAGGTCCAGGCGTCCTCCAGTTCACGCCGTCGACCATCACGGTACGCCCGTTCATCGCTTGCTTGGCTTCGAGCTATGCCTGATACCCTATGCCCAGGGTGCAAACCCAGGCGACACGGTCACCTTCACCTTCAAGCAGTCGAATCATACCGCGACCCAATCCACATTCTACAGTCCTTGTCAGATGGCGCCTGACGGTTTCGACACAGGATTGTATGTGCCTGCACGAGGTCTATGTGTGTTGACAGTAACTTACTTTGAGCAGTATTCCTGTCCCGGATAACAACACGGACGGACCCTTCCCGACGATACAATACACGGTGCAAGATACTAACCCCGTGTGGGTGTACTGCAGACAGCTAGACCACTGTTTGCAAGGCATGGTCTTCGCTATCAACCCCGGCAACCAGTTCCCTGCGTTTCTATCAGCGGCGGCCGGGGGCACTCTTCTTGACACCCATTCGTCGACTTCCGGGCCCTCATCTCCGTCACCTTCACCTTATACTGTCAACCAGACGTCCGCCATATCTACATCGCCGTCGTCTTCAATACCAACAGAAGAAGCCTCTGTGACTGTGACAGCCGCCAGTTCGGGGCTACCTCTCATCGTCAACTCAACTAGTTCAGCTGGTACAGTCATACCCTCAAATACAGCCTCCAACGCGTCGTTACGATCCGCGGCGTGTGATGCCGCCACTCTCATCCTGGCCCTTATGGTGACTATTGTCGGCTCATGGCGATCCTAGAAATTCTGTTACACATTTCGACGGAGTCTTTGTTACAGAACGGCTCCGGTTTCATTTGCTCCTTTTGTACATTCAGGCCCCTGTTGTACACGATATCGTGTTCTTTGAAATGCCGTCATCAACCAGTATACCCGTCATTCTCGCTCTCTTATGGATTCTTAGTTGTACGATCAATTTCCTACGCATTATATGTCTTTTTATCCATAAAACAACTCAACAAACTACCTGGACCAGTAACGACAGTGTTTATTCATTAACGTAGAGCATAACAATATTCGAGAACCATATTTGATCATAGCAAACTCAAATATGCAACCGCTCGTAGCCTCTTATCCCTTCGGTCAGCTACCTGAAGGAGGGTATAGGGGTATCGGAAACCTTTGACTATCTCACGGTGCCACATACTCAATTTGTACTCAAGAAGCTTCAAACTGACGGTAAATGCCTCCGTCCTTAGTGAGCACTCATAGCTGCTGCATCCACAGCAGCTAACTGCACAAAGCCCACGAGGAGCTGTTGCAGCACCGATTGAGCAGTCGGCGTCGGCGTGGCGGAGCTCACAGACTCGGATGTAGCCGAAGAAGCTGTCGCCGAGGGGGTGCTACTGGTGGAAGAGCTAGCACTCGACGAAGAAGGGATGCTGCTCGTCGTTGGCACCGAAGAGGACGTATGCGGTACCGGTGTGGATGTCGTGGACGGTGTGGGCGGAGGAGTCCAAGATGTAGAAGTCGTCTCGGGAGTATGAGAGTGTGTAGTAGTAGGGGGAGGCGGCGGCGGCGGAGGAGGAGCGGAGGAGGTAGGAGGCGGCGGCGGTGGGGGAGGCGGCGTCGAAGTAGTAGGGGCCGGCGGTGCGGCATCACCAAAGTCCCAGGTGCCCCATATGTAGCCCGCATCGAGAGAGCCCGCGAAAAAATCGAAGAGGCCATCAGTGAGGTCAAGTCCTCCATACGGACATCCGGGGCACTGACGAGCATATGACGCATCAACGATACAGAAACTTCCACATGCGATTGCCTACTCACTTCATCTACGATCGTGGCTTGGGTCGTTTTTCCTTGCCAGGAAATTGTTATACTTTTGCCGCAATGCGAACCGCCGTCGAATTGCTGTCATTCCGACTCTTAGTAGACGGCAAAAAGTAGTATGAAACAGACTCAACGCACGTCACCGTTAAGGGCTACCACCTGTACAACATAGTGTGAATACAAATCTTCACAAATTCATAGTTGGAATCATTACTCACGAAATCTCCAGGCTGGTAATACCCTCCACATGCGACAGGACCGGTTGTAATGTCATAGTTTGAGTACCTAGCGTTGTCAAAAGTACGTTTCGACAAGACAGTGGTGTCCATCGCGTTCACGCCATGATGTCTACGACCTGGGCCCCTCTTTTCCACAGTATGTCGGTCAGCTGAAGCGAGGGCAAAGAATACACCTAGGACGGGGAGCAGTGAGAGAAATCCTGTAAAAGTGTGCATGATAGAATTCTTTGCTCGATAGCCAGAAGAAGCAGAACACCAGAGATCGCCAAAGGAATGGAATTACTAAAGAACGACGAGTACGAAGGATGGGACGGCGGCACTGTGGTGGTCAAGCTCCAAGAACGAACAAAAAGCTTTGCTGGCAACGAAGAAGCGGTCGAAGAAAGCTGGAAGACCCCGTTAGTATTACGTTTTACTCGAGATGGACGCGCATACATGCGTGATCAGGTGATCGCGAATCCTTGCACATGGTCGTGAGTATGATGAAGACGGAAGACTTGGCTGTCTTGTACTGCATACAGCTACTATACTATTATCGCGTACATACAACGGAAAGACTCTCAAGTAGAGTCTTATAATAAATGAAAATACAATTGAAATGGGTATACAGATATCGATATATCAAGGGTATGATTTCCGCTTCAGCGCGAGCATCGTTACTGCGGGTGGTCGACAGCAGCTTGAGCGGCATCAGCTGGAGCCTCAGTTAGCCTGATGTAAGCCAGATACAGCTGAGCCAGTCCACTTTGACTGGAAGGGGTTGCAGAAGGGGCAGCGCTGGAAGTGCTTGATGTCTTGGAGGATGTTGTGGACGTGGCCGAAGAAGAGGCTGACGATGAAGAGACAGAAGACGAGGATAGAGAGCTGGCGATGGAGCTTTGAATCGAAGAACTGCTCTTGGTCGAAGATGGCGAGTGTGACGAAGTGGGCGTGGCACTCGAAGAGCTGTGCACCTTGACAGGTGGAGGGGTCGAACTGTGATGCGATGTCGTAGGAGGAGGTGGGGGTGGTTTAGGAGTGGACTTCGGCGGCGGCGGAGGTGGAGGAGGGGGCGGTGGCGGCGGGGCTGCATCCGCGAAGTCCCATGTGCCATAAACGACCCCAGCATCAAGTCCGTTAGCCAGGTAACTGAACAAGCCGGTGCTTAAGTCAAGGCCTGACCACGGACAACCGGGACACTGGGGTGCGCTTAGTCGCTGCCATAGGTGTATACTAGTGAGCAAACTTACTTCGTCCACAATAGTCGCGGTCGTGGATTTCCCTTGGTAAGAGATGGTGATTTGTTTACCGCAAAGAGAGCCGCCGGCAAATTGCTGGGAACTGAGGTCAGACTACCTGTACTTAACAAGACTTCGTTGACGTACTGCGCTGTTCAAGGCAACGATCTATGGATACAAATAAGACGCGACCACCTCGCTGAGCATAGACGTTACGTACATAGTCGTTCCCGTTGTACCATCCACCGCAAGCAACTTGAGCGACGTCATCGTAGTAGTAGGTGAATCTTGCACCGGAGAAATTCCGCTTGGTCAAGGTGGTATTTGCGACACCCAAAGAAGTGTCGGCGGCACGACGATGCTTTTCCAACCTGGCTACACCGGCATGCCCACTTCCACGTGATGCCGAGACTGGGTTCGAAAATAAAGCTGGGATGGATAATGCGACCGCGAAAGCGGCGAATATTTGCATTGTAAGGATTGGCCTGTTAAAGAGAGGACTAGGTAGAGAGCGAACACCGCGCACGCGGCAGGGGAACGAAGGGGGCCGCGAATGAGTGAGCGACCGCAGTTTGTGGGGTTTTGAGATGAGAGTTCGGGGGGAAAGCGTAGAACAGCGATTCCCATGCAGTCTGCAGTCCAACTCGAACAAAGTCCGGTGATGGTTGCAGCACCCGCGCTGACACCGGCACGAGCGCCGATCAACAATCGTTCCGCATAAGGAAAACCAAACCACACATTCCGAACCAGGAAATCTGCGGAAATTTGTGGTATTAATATGCATTCCCATTATTACCAAGGGTATCCTAGAGTGGTTACATGTACTGCAAGACGTGACCCAATCAGCTGATGAACAAGGCCAATGAGGCATGAGCATACCTAATTCAATGCATAATAGGCCCGTCCGTACATAGTATAGAATCCCCTACGCTCCGCGCACAGCGGCAGCATTCAGAGCCATGAACTGCGCGTATCCGACCATCATGTCATACAGTACAGATGATGTGACAACAGACGCTGCCGCTGAAGTGGAACTGGGAGCCGAAGTGCTGCTGGACGTAGCAGATGAGAACGTGCTGGAGGACGATATAGTTGTGCTGGTGCTTGAGGCTGACCACGAGCTAGAGCTCGAAGATGAACTAGAGGCCGAAGACAAAGACCAGGACGTAGAGCTAGAAGACCACGTGGACGAAGTCGAGGTGGGAGTATGGGTGGAGGTAGTGGGAGGCGGGACCCAAGACGACGTGGAGGTAGTCTTGTGGGTTGTGGAGGTGGTAGTCGGAGGGGGCGGAGGGGGTGTGCTCGTAGTTGTGGTCGTGGCAGGCGGCGGAGCCGGTGCCGCATCCGCATAATCCCAAGTACCTTCCCAAAGATAACCTGGGTCAGTAGAGCCAGCAAAGTACACGAACAGCCCGCTTGTCAAGTCGAGCCCTGCATATGGGCATTCCATGCACTACAAATCGAACATAAGTATTTCGAAGCAAGTGAGGGAGATGAGACTCGCCCTATCCACAATCGTAGCTGAAGCACTCTTCCCTTGCCACGCCAAAGTGATTTGCTTGCCGCAATGCGCGCCGTTATCCCATTGCTGCAAAACAACCATAAATCGGCGAATGATGCTCATGAAAAGACTTCACGTACAGTGTTAGTCAGCGCGACGACCTATCATAACTTCGGTCAATAAGTCGTATATGTCATGACGTATAACAGTGCTCACAAAATCACTATCCTGGTAATAGCCACCACAGGCAGTCTCTCCTTGAGTTATAGGATAGTAGGAGAAACGCGAGCCATCGTAACGTTTGCTGATGGCATGGTCCCGATTCGCGTGGACGATGGAGTGGCGTTTTTCGATCCTCGCAGTAGCAAATCCAAGCATCAGACACACCGTGAGCCCGTAGGAAAAGAGTGGAGTGGTCAGCCGCATTATTGACAAGTAAAGACAGACAGAACGCGAAACTTGAACTTGATGACGGTCGGGAAACTCTGCAAAGCGTCAAGAACGATGGGCCACCATATAAGAGCTCCTCGAAGGTCTCCATGGTACTCCCGATCAGCGACCATGTGGCACTATAAATCCATCGGAAGTGCCTGTCTAAGGCCAGACAACGCCGAACGGCTGGATGTGCCTGAAGAAAGTTGAGCTTGGCGGAACGACCCGGGGAAGGTGATTTGCCGGTCAACGAGTCGTGTTCATCGAGCCAAGATCTAAGGACGTATATAGCATAGGTAAAGCAAGTATAGGACGGTATAGCTTGTCTCAAAGACTCACAGATAGTATCAGGGCTCAGGAGGGGTACGAGAGTTATCGACCCTGCCATCCTACGCGTACATAGGTGGACAGATTTATGGTCGGATTATGCGCGGTTTGCGTTGTCATCAAGATCTATCGCATCTTCCTGCACCGCGCCGGTAGCCTTCGTCAGCCTTGTAATAAGCAATTCGGCCAGCATAATAACCCGATGTTTCCAATGGCGTCGCCTGTGTTTGGTGAGGCCCTACTTCGATCTGTTGGGACGCATGATTACACGTACGCGGATCATTTCAAACTGAACTTGAGCACAAGTTGCTTCGTGCCCACAATCAAACTGCTTCAGACCTCGATTCTCAATTCGACAGCCAAGGACCTGTAGGACTTGTCGAGCTTGAAGACTGTAGACAACGAAGAACACTCAACGAGGGCACTCACAATCGAGTTGACCGAATGTTCGATAATTCCTTATACAGTACGCCATGCTCTCCGAGGCTTTCGAGCTTCACACGCATACATCATCTCAAACGTTATGCCGTCCCAAGGTCAATGAGCATTGCGAGTTCCTCGACGGCAGAAACAAAGCAGCAGCGATGATGATGATGGAGTGTAAGAACAACCTACATAGAGGCCCACCCCGAGTCGTCACAGTGGCTGACACGTGCTTACAACCTTAATTTATCTCATCATGAATGCACTCTTGCTGGTTCATCGATTCGACTACCCGACATTGTACAGGAAACAGAAGAGTCTAAGATAATGCTTTGTGGACATTCAGTGCGACCTCTAGTATCCAAAGCTCTTCGTCTGCGCCATCGCACAATGCTTTGTCTGCTTCTGCAATAGCCAATGCACTCCCCGCCTTCTGGCGTGCAGTGAGAGTTGGATGTTCTACAATAAGGTCATGCAGCTGGGACAGTAGCTGCGATGCCGAATATCCTTCGCGCACGATTTCCTTGACTTTCTTCCGGATGATATCGAAACCAGCCTTTCTTGGTTTCTTTTGATCCATGTCCACATCCATACTGTCATTTGCAATACTTTCGATTCCAAGTGTTGCGGCAAAGTCTGTGATAATCCTATCGGGGACGACACCGGCGATTTCTTGAATATCTTCCGCGGTGATAGGGGCGGGAGGTTGTGAGCTGTGAGCAAGGCGGGATGCTGACTGAAGATAGGTGATTGAGCGGCGCAAATCGCCTTGGGACGTGTTAATGAGCGTGGTGATGACTTCGGGAGAGACGTCAACATGCTCCGCGGTAGCTATGTAGGAGAGGCGACTTGATGTTGACTCGGGGTCGAGAGGTTTGAAGCGGAATTTTGAGCAACGCGAAGCTAACGGCTCGATGATACTGTCGGATAAGTCCCCTATCTATAATCAGCTACAGACGGACACAGGCAGAAGGCTACGCACCGAGTTACATAGTTGCAAATGAGACAGAACCGCGTTATCCGCGCGTAGTTCTCCATGATACGTCTCAAAGCAGCTTGTGCATCCTGTGTCATAGAGTCTGCTTCGTCGAGTATAATGATTTTATACGGGGGACATGGGTATGTTTTGCCATCGGATGCGACCGCTTGTGCTCGTGGTGTTTGTCTTGCGAAGTCCTTAATCTTGTCGCGAACAATCGATATGCCACGCTCGTCAGATGCATTGAGTTCGAGAACTCGCGAACGGAAGTTGTCTGGGCTAAACAAACGATGAGGCTAATTGGACTATTACGGTAGACTATGCTTTACCCGAACAGTTGCCTCGACAAGGCGAGTATGGTTGAAGTTTTGCCGGTACCTGGAGGGCCGTAGAATAGCATGTGCGGTAGCTGAAGCAAAACGTTTGGCAAGTACAGGAAACATGAACGTAGGTGTACCCACATTCGTAGACGTGAGCGTCCTGCGTAATACCGCGACGGCATGATCTTGTGCGGATACATCATCAATCGTTTTCGGTCTGCTATACTGATGTTAATCGAATGACACAATATATGAATAAAACTCACTATTTCTCAACCCATGGCTGCAAGGATGCATCTACAGAATGCTTGGCTGGTTCTCCTCGTGTAGGCTGGAAGAAAGACATTGTGTACGGCGAAATGAACGTTTAAATTCTATATACGACCACTATTTCGGTGTGAAAATTCAACGGAGCTAGTCTCGAGGATGTTTTGATTGTAGAACGCGACAATAATTGGGAGGGGCGGACGCGATACTAATGTACGCGTCGTGGTTGTAAGAGAAGCTTGTTCGGACAATTGACGCTCGAGCTCTCTGGGAACTACGTGCCGGTGGGTTTGGTATCTGCGATTTCAACGTTCAGGAAGACACATGTCCTAAGCCTTTATGTCTAAATCACTGTTCGGAGTTAAATACGAGACCTTTATGATGAATTTTAATAGCCTTTCCTGAGTCCTCGAGGCCGTTCGACCTGGGCAGACCCTAGATTATGGTTCTATGGAAGCGCTGAGCTAGTCGCGACTCGCGACCGGTCACAGCGGCCAGGACACTTGTCACGGCACGCGCCTTGAACCCGACCACGACGACGAGAAGCTCGATCCCCCCACTACCCCCCAAGACCATGTCAGTCATGGCGCATACAGACATGAACAGAGGTAAGATTTCTTTTATTTCCACCGGAACGCGACCTAACATCGCAAATATTTTCCCAGTCGTGTCAGAACCGGTCACCCAAGGTATGAACGTGACGAAAACAATACGGACACCTACTTACAAGCTCTCTATCTAGTTACAGAGGCGAAACCAGAGAGAGTCACTCTTGTAGAGTTGAGGAACGGTAAACTTGTCTTCAAGCAGAAACCCATGTCGTTCGAGAAGTTGTCGGAAACCATGCAAGGTACGTTCAAGCCCTGTTATACTATACGTACTATCTCTGACACGATGTCACCAAATAGAGATAGTCAAGTTCAGAGAAATGCTTGAACAGAGAATTCAAGCTAACTCTGGCTCATTGGCTGGTATACCAGATGACCACAAGCCGCTCATTGCAAAACTCGTTCATGAAAGGTGCGTTCCCGAGATTATCCGTCGCGGACAAGTAGGTCTTACGATCTATGATCCGTCCATATCCATTCCATCAGCGATAAAGGACTTCAGGCACTATCTCGACACATTCAGCAAGAGCTCTTGCCCGCACAAGACGAAGACGATGAGGAAGCTTGTAAAACTGTGGCTCAAGCGCTTCCTTTAGACGCAGTCGAAAAAACTGTCAAGTCTGTGGCCTCTCGACAGAACTATGGGTTGGACAGTTTGAACAGCGGTGGAAAGGTGCCTGCGGCATGGCAGGTCTGGAGATGGGAAGTGAAGGACGAGTACCGTTGCTGGTTACCGAAAGCAGCTCAAGAGAAGGTTCAGGCGAGGTTCCTCGAGCGACAACAGGTACGTATATCTACTCGTGTGGTTTCGATCTCGCCAACTGAACTCCTAGTAGGCCAAGCAAGACGTGCTCGGGCTTTTCCAGACACTCTCCGAGTCCGAACAGCGATCTATTGTAGGTACAAAAGCACCTGCTAAAACAGCAGTTGTACCTGGAAGGGATATGACGGGGCCGATTCCAGTGGGCTCTGCGCATGTTGTTATTGATGCGGATAACACAGTTCACGGGGTTACAGCTCAACTGCCCCTAGTTAATGCGAACGTGCGTACTATCATATTCCTCAGCTCACAGATGTGAAGTATTGAGTCCAAGTTTAGGCGGAACAACAGGTCGAACATGGGGGTTCCCCCGATAAGAAAGGCCCAGGCCGTCCGAAGAAAGCTGCTGACCCCGAGAAGGCAGCTAAGGTAATTCATTCCTTCAGTCTTATGTATGCTCATACATGACCTAAACCGCCGGCAGGAAAAGGAGCGCGAAGCACGGAAGCATGCCAAAGCCGAGAAAGAAAAGAAGGAGAAGGACGCCTTCAACAAGTCCAAGAACATGTTTGCCAGCTTCTTTGTTAAGCCTAAAGCGTCCGGAAGCAGCAGTAGGCAATCCTCAATCCCCAAAGATGATATAAGTATGCCAGCGTCTCCCAGTCCGTCGAAGCAGGTACCAGATTTTGCGAAGACCTTCAGACCGTTCACGCTTAAGAGGGGTGCCGAACTCGCACCTATAAACTGGTTCCATGAGGCTAAGCAGCGTAACAATAAGGCGAAATGTAGTGAAACTGTACCTCATCGAGTCGAGGGTAACGTCATCATCATTGAAGACGATGATGAAAGCATGAACCTACGACACAATGACGGCGACGTTGAGATGCAAGATCTCACAACTACACAGCCGAAACTCGACCTAGGTCAAATGACAGCTGCAGGTAAGCTGCTTTCATTCACCGCTCACGTGCGCGGCTCACACTGTCTCGAGAACGACTTCAGGACGTTCTCTCCACTATGCCACGCACTCGTCTCCCGAATCCCCCTCGTAAACGACCACATCGAGAGTTCAAATCCTACCATCCTTATCCAATACGCACCATACTGACACAAATGAACGAAGCGGAGATTGCAGGCGACGATGAGGCCGTGCGTAGACTCCTGGCACTTCTGCGAGACCGGTCTGTCATTCCTGCGAAAGTCCTCATCTTCTCGGAAGACGCACGGCCTGGGTATTTCGGCACCTGGACGCGCAACAGTCGCGAAGTGGGACCTCGCACGCCCTTCGCGCGGGATGTCGTTGCAATTGACTACAGCTATGATAGCGGCGAGGAATGGGAGGAAGAGCCTGGGGAAGCTGATGATGTTCTTGAAGGCGAGGAAGAAGAGGATAACGGGGAAGAAGCAGACTCTGATCTCGATAGCTGGCTCGTGGACGACGACGACGTAGCAGATCCTGGGACACCTATCGAAGAACGTGCCGGTTCGCCCGACTTCTTCGATGTGGATCTTCCACCGCCTCCACCGAAAAGAAAGACCAACGACAATGAAGCCAAGATCACTAAGAAACGCAAGGTTGTGGTTCCACTGGTACCGTTTTCCAAGGGCCCATGTTGGGAGAATGTCATCGGTCATTGTGATTACGAACCCTTCACCGGTTATCAGATACAATTCTTCAATGGCAAGTACATCCCTGCGAAAAGATAAATGTACTGGTTGCTGATGCACCTTTTCAGATACCCCATTCCCCATCAATCCGTTCACCTTCGTCTCAGCGCCAGAAGAGAAGTCGCAGACGCAAGCGACGCCACATAATGCGCATACAACCTCTAACGTGGTGTTTGCCGTGCCAGCTCTTCCTTCTCATGTCACTGCTTCATACAGCCAGCCAGCCTCGCTTACGGCTTCTACTGCGTCGGTACCCAAGCGTACGGCACCACCACCACGGACGGTCTTCCCAGATCAGCATATACCCCTACTGTTGTCAAAGATTGCATCGCTAGAAACCGGCAATCTCACCTACCTCGTAGAGACGGTCCACAAAGAGCTGACGGAGTTCAAGGTGAAGAAGAACTCTATCGAGGCTAAGATTAAGGAGATTGGGGAGAAGAGTAGGGAAGGCAAGAAAGTATGGGTTGTTAAGCCGGAGGTGAAAGTGAGTCCGCTACTCACAGTGCAATATTGAGGTACCTAACGTGATATGCAGGCTGTGTACGGCATTGCATGAGTTTCGAGCATGACCTATGTTGTTCCGAGCGAAGCTACTGATCCAGGATGTTACTCATCATTATTTATGCACTTTTGTATTAACTTCTTGCTGTACATATGGGATGCTAATCATCTTCTTCGATCTTATAATACACACGCAAACGTACATCTGAGAGGATCGAAAGGTATGGCGGAAAGCATTGGCTATGAAGAAGCCAACTTCCATAGTAGCTGAGCAGTTTCTTGGGGAGACTTGTCGTCTCTTAAATTCACGATATGGGTGTCGACGTCTTTGCCTAATATCCAGCTTAGCGCATATAACCGCAGACTTTTGGCATTTAACGTACGAATTATGATCTTGACCATTTCGTCGTTCTCCATGATCGGCTCGAAACCCATTCCTTTGTAGAACGCTAATCGTAGTCTATGAAACCCAAGTTAGATCGTCGAAACCTTTGTCGTGGATTTCACATACGCTGTACCGTCTAGCTCGTGTTCTGTGGCTGGATCCGACTCTTCTAGCTCATGCAACGCTTCCCTAAGACGAGCCTTCTCAGACTCTTTGCTGGCGAGGGAACTCTCCATCTCATTTATGGCCTTTGCTAGCGACAAACGCGCGTCTTCGAGCTTGTTCAAGGTCTTTGTGTGGGCCTCGGCTGAAGGAACAGAAGCAGGTCTTGTTGAAGATATCCGTGCCGCCTCTAGTGTCTTTACCAACGCTATAAACGCGTTTAGCTGACCTCGACCGGGCGTGCAGGTTGGTGAACTTACCCTTCATCTTTGCTCGTGCTTCGTCTATCTCTTTCTTCCGTGCGGCCTCTGTCATTGACATCTGTTCTTCAGCAGATGCTATGGTAATATATTCTTCATCAGGGTCCATGATTTGGACGGACTCCTTGATGGCTTTGCTGCAGTGTACACGGGATAAGCGGAAGGTTATGTTTTACAGACATGGCGGCACACTCACACGGCATCCTTGATGTCAATCGACATAATGCAGGATTATAGCGCTACACAAGTGTATTACAGTAACAAACGATGTGCTACCGTCGTGACAGAAGATTCATGTGCATAGCCTGAAGATGGTCAAGAGCAAAGAGCGTCGATGTGACAGCCGCCAAACTTCGCGCGACGCGTCGCGCGACCGTGACAGAGTTTGTTCTGGCCTCAGGCCTCAGGAATCGTATCCAAATCGTACCCACATCCGCAATCGTCAGTCAAACGATTCACCCGTTTCAATGCTGGTACAAGGTCTCCCATTGCCGATCCGACATTTCTCACTGGATACAAGGTTGCAGTTCTAGAACAATCCGTCATGCATCTCATTCATACACTTGTGCAGCAGATGATAGACAGTACAGGGGAGACTGGGAGCAAATAAAACTTCAAGATTGCGGGAAGAAACGACGCGACAGAAAACGAAGGACAAAGAACGTGACAACAGCAATACCACCACAACTCCAACGGGCGATTTACCGCATACCGGCAGTCGCTTTTTGGAGGGCACGCTTGATGCCCAACTGTGCTTTCCTGAGCTCGTCAGCAGACGAATCCTCGATCTCGAGCTTCTCGAGCGCACGCGCAAGCTCGGCCTCAACCTGAGCCTTGGCACCGCGTTTGAGCTTCATGGAGAGGTCGGGCGAGGTGATGGTGTTCTCGACCTGGTGGATGTAAGCCTCGAGGTCGCTCTTGGCCTCATGCCGCGCAGAGAAGTCCTTGTCAGCCTGCTTGAACTGCTCAGCGTCCTTGATCATCTGCTCAATCTCAGCGGATGAGAGACGACCAACGGAGTTGGTGATGCCTAACGAGAGTATGAATATCGATTCATTCTATTATGAGTGATTCATGGACTCACTGATCTGTGCCTTGCGGCCAGAGGCACGGTCTTGAGCGGTGACCTTCAGCAGACCGTTGGCATCAACCTCAAAGGTGGTGACAAGCTCCGCCTGCCCCCGAGGCATGGGAGGAATACCGTTGAGCTCGAACTCGCCGAGCAAACGGTTGTCGCGGCACTGTGTACGCTCACCCTCGTAGCTTGATAATGAACGAATAATTAGCACGATGGAAAGGACAAATATGGCTAGAACTTACACAGGGAAGGTGACAACAGTCTGGTTGTCCTCGACGGTGGTAAACACGCGGGACTTGCTGGTGGGGATGGGGGTGTTGCGGGGTACGACAACACCGAAGATGTCGCCCTGCATGGCGACACCGAGGGAAAGAGGGGCAACGTCGAGCAGGAGAAGGTCAGCGGTCTTGTCAGAGGTTTGACCAGTGAGGACGGCAGCCTGGACAGCAGCACCGTAGGCAACGGCCTCGTCGGGGTTGATGGACTTGTTGAGCTGACGGCCACCGAAGTACTCCGAGACAAGGGACTGGATCTTGGGAATACGGGTAGAGCCACCAACGAGGACGATGTCATCGACCTTCTCGCGGGAGAGCTTCGAGTCCTTCAGCACACGCTCGACGGGGTCAATAGTGGACTTGAACAGGGTAGCGTTGATCTCCTCGAAACGGGCACGAGTGATGTTCGCGGTGAAGTCCTCGCCCTTGATGGGAAAGTATGTTAATAGTCTGATGCGATGTAGAAACGACGGATTCAATTACCTGGAAGAGGGAGTCGACCTCGACAGTGGTCTGAGTGACGCTAGAGAGAGTGCGCTTGGCACGCTCGCAAGCACTGCGGAGACGACGGATGGCGCGAGCATCGTCAGAGATGTCGTGGCCGGTCTTCTTCTGGAACTCCTTCTTGAAGTGGTCAAGAAGGTTGTTGTCGAAGTCCTCACCACCCAAATGAGTGTCACCAGCAGTGGCCTTGACGGCGAAGACACCACCAGTGATGTTGAGGAGGGAGACATCGAAGGTTCCTCCACCAAGGTCGAAGATGAGAACGTGCTTCTCAGTGGAGCTCTTCGAGTCAAGACCGTAGGCGATAGCAGCAGCCGTGGGCTCGTTGATGATACGGAGAACATCAAGACCAGCGATGGCACCCGCATCCTTGGTAGCCAGACGCTGCGAATCGTTGAAATAAGCGGGGACGCTGTGCAAGCATGTGAGTCTCGATACTCGGGAGGAAAAGTACGAATTGCATACGTGACGACGGCCTTCTTGACCTCCTTGCCAAGCTTGGCCTCGGAGATCTCCTTCATCTTCATGAGGACCATGGAAGAGATCTCCTGAGGACTGAAAGTTTTCTCCTCGTTGAGGTACTGGACCTTGATGAAGGGCGAGCCGTCCTTGTCAACAACCTCGAAGGGCCAGTGGGTCATGTCCTGCAAAAGACGCAGAAATATCAAAATTTTGTTGTAACGCCGCGCAATCGACGTTTAACAGACCTTCTTCACGTCGGGGTCACTGCGCTTCAAGCGTCAGTAAGAAACATAACATCGAGATGTGTACGCACTCGAAGCGGCGACCAATGAGACGCTTCGCGTCGAACACAGTGTTCTTGGGGTTCATGGCAGCCTGGTTCTTCGCCGCATCACCAATGAGACGCTCCTCCGTGGAGAAGGCGACGTAGGAGGGCGTTGTCCGGTTACCCTCTGTTTAAGATGTCAAGATTTCATCACATGGCGATGTCGAAAAGTGCTTACGGTCGTTCGCGATGATCTCGACACGGTCATTTTGCCAGACACCGACGCAGCTGAGGACTCGACATCAATAAGGCGTCCTAAAAGCCTGTATAGTCCAGAATCTCACGAGTAAGTGGTACCAAGGTCAATACCAATGGCGCCTTCGTACACGTCCTCCATTTTTTTAGTTAGAAAAGAGAGAGTGAAGGGGAGAAAGGATGAGTGGGTGGTGGTGGGTGGTGGGCAACTTGGGCACAAGAAAAAGTTGAAAATCGATGGGAAGCTGCTTATGTCAGCAGCCTTCCGATTAGGCGCCGTTTCTCCGCTCTTCCGAGTCCTCCAGTCATGTCCAGCCAACCTCTGCGGCAGTGGTTAGCTCCTGCTGCTCGATGCCTCAACCGTGCACATGCTAGACAGGCCACGCGCAACGCCAGGAGACTAATAGCAACATGGGAACACGGTGTTAGACCTCTTGAAACCCAGGAGGACTGGACAGACCTCCAACTTGACCGCGCTCACTTCAAGACACTTGGTTCGTCTTCTCATAACGCCTCTATGCACTCCATGTTCAATGTATAATTTATAACGACATAACAGTCGAGACATTCTCTCAATACGGGTCGACCCAAACGCGCGAAAACACGTTCCAACCTTTTCATTCCCTCCACAGACCACCACCACCGGACCAGGCCACTGTATCAGCACTACTTGCAGCGGGAGCTCATTTCGGACATGATAAGTCCCTCATGAACCCGAACTTTACACCCTACGCCTACGGTGTCCGCGTGGGTATCACTGTCATCGACTTGGACACAACGCTACCGCTGCTCCGACGAGCAGCACAGGTCGTCCGAGCAGTTGCTGCAAAAGACGGCACAGTCCTGTTCGTCGGCACAAGACCAGACTTGCGTGCCGCCGTCCGCAGAGCAGCGGACCGGATGGGCGACCAAGGATACCACGTCGGAGAGAAGTGGCTGCCCGGGACGTTGACGAACAAGAACCAGATGTTCGGTTCGGAAGCCGTAAAAAGTACACGCATCGTCCCAGATCTTGTGGTCTTCCTGAACCCCATTCCCAACATCCACGCCATCCGGGAATGTGCACTGGAGCATGTACCCACAATCGGCATCGTCGACTCGAATGTCGACCCACGCATCGTCATGTACCCTATACCCGCAAATGACGAGAGCACAAAAACTGCGGAGCTCATAGCCGGGATCCTCAGTGTGGCAGGACGGGAAGGTGTTATCCTACGGCAAGAAGAGGAGGCGAAGGCGGAGGAGCGGAGGCTACAGATCAAGCGGCAACGCGAGCAAGTATAATATATATTTACTTAGTATATACACACTTCCTTCTAGGCATTTTCCTGCGCATTCTGGATGTCATACCAGTACTCTGTAGGCTGCGTTAGACGTGGCCGATATAGACAAGGTTGGACATACGTTCTGCTTGTTCGAGAGCTCGAACATTGCCCCTCAGCTTGTTAATGGTTTCCACATATTCATCTTCCTCTACACTGTCGAAGACGATGCCTCCTCCAGCTTGCAGGTAAGCGACACCGTTCTTGAAGGTCATGGTCCGAATAGCTATGCATGTGTCCATCTCGTCTTCGGCGAAGTCAAAGCGACCCACGGCGCCAGCATATACGCCTCTTCGGTCCTGTTCGAGGTCGTATACAAGTTCTATGGCCTTGATCTTCGGAGCTCCCGAAACCGTGCCTGCTGGGAAGATGGACCGGAATGCATCGAACCTATGAAGTAGAACAAATTCAGCCTCAGAAGCCAGTACTACCTCCAGAACTAACCTCGTTTTGTCTTGACGGAGAACACCAGATACCTGGGATGTCAAGTGGATGACATGGCTGAATCGCTCCAACCGCATGAGATGGTCGACCTTCACGGTCTTCGGGTCGCACACACGGTTGACGTCGTTCCGAGCAAGGTCCACGAGCATAATATGTTCTGCGCGATCCTTTTCTGAGTTAAGCAGCTCTTGACCAAGCCGCTCATCCTCTGATCGTCAAAATGGGTCATGATGAATCAGCTATGTTCTGATTCAGAATGACACTGTTTCACTCACCCTCGGGTGTCTTGCCTCTTCTGATAGTCCCAGCGATGGCATGATTGTACACCTTGTTCTTCTCAACTTTACAGAGCGTCTCTGGACTCGCGCCTACTATCTGCAGATCGCCGCAATTGAGGTAGAACATGTACGGGCTGGGGTTGACCCGACGGAGATGCCTGTATGCGTTGAACGGATGGAGGGTAGTGGGGCGAGCAAGCCGTTGGGAAGGAACAGCTTGGATGATGTCGCCAGCAATGATGTGCTTCTTCAATTGTGTGACAAAACCCTCATAGCCTTCTTTCCCGACATTAGAGACAGCTTCTTGTTTGAGTACGATAGGCGGTTGGGGGATTTCAGGCGTTGTGGGACAGAGAACGAGCTTGGCTAACCTCCGAGCCTTTGAGACGGCTGTCTGGTATATGAATGCAAGGTTCGAGGCTGGAGTGTTGTCTGCGCAGAAGACGTGAGAGACGACCTTCACGGTCTGGAAGAGGTGATCGTAGATGAGTAGGGTATCCACAAGCATGAACACGGCCTCAGGAACTCCCAAGGTATCCTTAGTCTCGCGTGCAGTCTTGGGTTCGAAGTGCTGTATACAATCGTATGCGACATAACCGATCGCGCCTCCGGTGAAAGTGGGGACCTCGGGTATCTTCACGTAACGGTGCACAGAGAGCTCCTTTTGCAGCACGAGTGTCGGGTCGCCTTTTGTGACTTCATGTGGACCAGTTTTTATGACCTTGAATGGATCTACGCGTAATAAGCGACTGCAGATCAAAACGATTGAGTGAAGCTGCGCACCTGCACCCACAAAACTATAGCGAGCCAAGTTCTCTCCATTCACCACGGACTCCAGCAAGAAACTATACTGTGAATCCTTTGCTATGCGCAAATACGCTGTACAAGGCGTAAGGAGATCGCCCGGCAATTCTACATAGATCGGTACACAGTTGCCGCGCTTTTCCTTTAGGATCAACTGCTCGACGGTGGCGAGCGGCGGATAGGCAGGGAGTTTCTAACAGCAATAAAAACAGTGAGAATAATACAGATGCTTTACCAACACAGTTTCATACCTCTGGGTCCATGGTGAAGATGGTAGCGGGAGGAAGTGACTCGGATGGAGGGCTTCTTATGACTGCGTGCTCATCTCATCGCTGTGCGGACCCCGACCTGCATCCGAGCGCGTCTCGCCGCCGACTCTTGTTTCACCTCTTCCACCATCTCAAAACCTGGCAATCAGCCCGGGCCAACTCACTTCGTCTTCTGCGTCATCATACACCGGCGACTTGACTGGGAGACTCCTTACGTCTATCACGGATCTCGTCAAATTGTATAGTTGCAGCATATACCGCTCGCAGTGATCCGACCACGAAAAAGCGACTTCCGTCATGATTACACCGCGCTTCTCGTGTACGCAGACCGAAGAATGCGTTGTTGTATCAGTGTATTGCCCCTCAGTGCGAGTATGTCGGTCGTCCGATCGTCTATCTATCGGACTAGCTGTGCTCATATACCGTTTACTGGGAAGTAGGCATCGGATGTCGAGATCCATGTTGACGGGTCCTTGTTCACCTTACACATCAATCCATACTACCTACGCCTCACATTTACGCATAACTTGGTAGAAGACGACGAGGCTTCAGCCCGATACGACCCCGGTTCAGGGTACCTTACCATTACCTTAACCAAAGAAGTTCCTGGTCAACATTTCGAGGACTTAGACCTTCTAGCCAAGCTTCTTGCCCCACGTCCTCCGGAGAGTGAGCCCCAGGCCCCGCTCATTGAAGTTCTGGACTCCCAGAACATCCCGGTCGATGAGGAGGAGGAACTTATTTCGCGAACACAAAACTTATCGTTAGATAGGCAAGAAATATTAGAAGGTGCGTGACTACCCCATTTATATTAGTGAGATCGTCCTCATGGGTCTTGTAAGCTGCACAAAATGATTGGCAGCTGAAGCAAGAAGTTCCTGAGCCAACCATTAAAACTCGAGCGGAGGTGCCTTATGGGTTCTTGTCCCGGTATACGGGCTATTTTCGGCATGTTCAACATACTGAGAACGAGGTCAACGAACTTGGAGCGGAGGCGGAGACGCTCTCATTTGCCGAACGACGACGCAAACGGATGGAACACGAAGAGGAAAAATGGGATGAGGAGTATTATATGTCTGTCCATGTCGCTCGTACTATCAACATACTCTCATCTCTGTTTAGGGCGGACTACGCTGATGACGAATATATACAAGAGCTCTTGCATTGGACACATCCGTACTCGAATTTGCCTAAAGACTTCCAGTACGAGGAGAAAGAAAATATGGCCATGCTCAAGCTGCCTCGAAAAGAATGTATGCTACTATTTGTGTACACGAATCATGCGACACTCACAAACCCAATCACAGACCTCGCCACTCCGATCCAGACGCACAACCTCTATCTGACGTTGTTGACATTACTCTTCTCATATGCATACGATTCGCGCACCATGCAGCACGAACCTACCCCAGAAAGTGCATGGACCATCTGCGCACTGACTCCCGGTTTCGCGGCTCTTGATCCGCCTCCATACGGCACGTCGACGGCGAATGCTGACACCGACTTGTTCACGGCGTCAGAAATCACCGCGACACTCGCGCAATCGTACCGCAGAGCACTAGCCTTTCCATTATACCGCTCGTTTGCATTGGCGGAGAAATGCAGACAAGATGTTGCATTGTTCCTGAAGGGCGGCAAACGCGTCGTGTTTCGCTGTCTCCTGGAGCTGAAGGACATTCTGGACCACCACGATGTGTACTATGTGTATAGCAAAATATGGGTCGAAGACTTCTGCCTTTGGATTCAAGCATATGCAACGTACGTATTGAATTCATCTTGTACTGCCCGAGCTCACGTGAAAACGTAGAGATAACGTTCTCCGAGCGTTGGGCAACGCTGTCGCCGCTGGTACGATCCCCAAAACATCAGTCGGATGGGATCTTGAATCGCTCGAAGCCCTGACCGAAGAAGATTCGGCGCGGACTGAAGACAGCGACGACGAATCTGAAGAGGAGGTCGAGCGTATGCTCCCATGAAGTGCAACGGCATTTTCGTTGGGCCGTCTGGTGAGCACAAATTCAATGGTAAATTGGCGCTCACTGAGTCTGAATGTACTGCGGACTGGTGATAAATGAAACCATAACATACTAGTAGCTGCTAGTCTATCATACATGGCAGTATACTGTCCCTAATTCTACTAGACGGTGGGGTCTCAAAGTATCTATCAGTGACCTTTGGCAGTTCGTCCGACGCCACAAGAACGCCCACACAACGCTGGAGGCACAAATCGTACGTATGGCGATTTAACTCGGATGGATGGGGCCGTACATGCAATTCAATCACCCCAAAGTCGTGCGATGAATTGAAGAAGGCATGAAGAAGGTCACTAAAGTTTGTCGGGAAACGGTGAGACATCGCGACATTCCGCGCGCGACGCGGGCCGTGCGATAATCTTTTCCACAATCTCTCACTCTGATTGGCCTCATAACATTCCTCGACTCTCGCCAGGCACGGCGCCGACACAGCATACAATGAGAAGTCTTTCACCGACGCTGGCGAACTGACTTTGTTGCCTAATATGTGCGGGTCCTGGGGTGCATAAAGAGTTGGGGGCTGGATTGTGCCGACATCCGCATACGGCTCCCCAGCAGCTCATCCTCTTCATGAACGCACACAGCAGAGCCCTTCGTCTCGCAGGCCGAGCACTGGCCTTACCTGCTCGCTCAGTTCCTAGCAACGTCCTACCCAGACGATACAACTCGACCGTGACCGGGGTGAACGCCGTGTTGCAGGCCTCCGAGTCTGGTAAGTCTTATCCATCGTGATGAACATTGATAACAAGGAAACGAACCCTACGACGCAGGTCCCTCGCCACGGCCGACACTCCTGACGAAAGAGTTTAACATCGACGACAGGGTAGCCCTCGTATCAGGCGGCAATGGGTCCATCGGCCTCGAAATGGCTTTGGCGCTGGTTGAGGCGGGTGCTCGCGCGGTGTACTGTGTGGACCTGCCAGAGAAACCTTCTGAGGCATGGGAGAAGGTCCGGCGGCATGCGACGCGCATGGAGGGCAAGGGCGGCGAAGGACGGCTGGAATACATACAAGGAGACGTCACGGACCAGGTGAGTTCGTGTTCATCGTACGCCAAGGTCGACGATTAACGTCGCATGTAGGCACACATGTGGAAGATTGGCGAGAAGATCGGCGACAAGGAAGGTCGTCTGGACATCGGTGTTGCCGCCGCGGGTGTCTTCAAGCCTCCGATGGACCCACTGACCTATCCCGCAGACGTCTTCAGACACGTACGTGTGTTCATTCTGACCACGTCTTCTGCATACCTGACTGCTGTATCACAGGTCATGGACGTCAACATCAACGGCGCGCTCTACACAGCCCAAGCAGCGGGAAGACAGATGGCGCGCTTTGGCAGCGGCGGGAGCGTCATCCTGGTCGCCAGTGCCGCTGGCTACATCGCAATCAAGGTCAGTGCGGCGCTTATCCCGCTATTTCCGGGCCGACGCGGATGCTCATCCCGGCTCTGGCTCTTGATCCTCGTATCGTAGAACATCCAGCAGGTCTCGTACAACACGTCGAAGGCGGCAGTGCTGCAGATGACGCGCAGCCTGGCCTGCGAGCTCGCGCCTCAGAACATTCGCGTCAACGCGCTCAGCCCAGGCTGGTTCCGCACCAAGTACGTCGACCCCCACTTCCATCGCGTCCGCGTCCACTCTCGGAACCTGACATGACTCGGATCGTCCGCACAGCATGACGGCACAAACAATTGATGCCAGTCCCGGGTACTTCAAGGACATGATCCCAATGAGCCGCGTTGGCCTCCCGCACGAGCTGCGTGGCGCCACCGCGTGGCTCGCTAGCGACGCCAGTTCGTTCTGCACCGGCAGCAGGTGAGTTGGCGACATGCATCATATATCGCCGTGCCCTCTCTCACAAGCGCACAGCATTTTGATCGACGGTGCCCTCTGTGCGCAGTGATAACTTATTTACTAAGTATGCGGTATTGTATGACTAATTTGAACGGGAATACCAAGCCTTCTGGATTTATCATCTCTATGATGCAGGAGTCATGGCTCGACATATAGTGTTGTCCACGACACAGCAGGTATGTCTCAGATACTGTCTCACAATGGTGAGAGCAGGCCGTGGGTATTGCGCACCACAGCATATCCTACGGTCTGCATCGTAGTACCCGATCCCTCGGCAGCGGCCTCGTGCACAGGGTTTACGTTCCATGTTCGTCATCAAGAACGCTATTCAACACGCATAAATACAACATGAACGCTATCCAACATGCATAAATACGACACGATCGCTGCTTGTCAGTGCTTTCCGACTCTCACTGCCCCTTACACCATGGAATTCACAAACGCAGTCGTTGGCGTACAAGCTGCTCTGGCAGGCTCGGCTAAGGGTACATTCCTCATCCTACGCATTACTCATACTTGTGCTCATGCATGTACTCGCCTTCCAGATAGCGTCCCCACGCCACAGCTCTTCACGCACGACTTCTCCCTGAAGGACCGTGTCGCCCTCGTCACGGGTGCCTATGGCGGTCTCGGACTTGAAACAGCACTCGCATTCGTAGAGGCCGGGGCACGCGCTGTATACTGCGTCGGGCGGTCTCCAGAGCCCCCGGAGAACTGGAGGAAGGTACGCGACTATGCCGCGCGGATGGAGGGCAAGGCAGGCGAAGGCCGCCTCGAGTATGTCAGAGCGGACGCGACGGACCGGGTACGTGGGCTTCGAATCCTCCGTTGCGTCATCAATACGTCAATGTCAATAACTTAATGATCAACTTTTAATGTAGGACAAGATGATGCAAATCGCTGAAGACATCGGCAACAAGGAGGGCCGGCTGGACATATGTGTGGCGGCTCACGGCACGCGTGCCGATCCCACAGACTGCCTCGACCTCACGCCCGACGTGTACCACAGGGTGCTTGAGGTGAACACAGCGGGTGCGTTGTACGCCGCACAGGCGGCAGGAAAGCAGATGGTCCGATTCGAAAACGGAGGAAGCATCGTCCTCCTGTCGAGCATGGCGGGCTCAGTAGCCCTCAGGGTAAGCATACCTCGTTTGTAAGATATTTATGTCTTACAAAAAACGACAGAATGTGCAGCAAGTGGCTTACAGCGCATCGAAGGCGGCCATGATTCAGATGGCCCGTAGTATGGCTATCGAGCTGGGCCCGAAGAGAATAAGGGTCAATTCATTGAGTCCTGGATTCATGTACACAGGGTCAGTCACGAATCATGCTTATATATGCGCAAAACAACTGTCTGAATTACGGTTTTCGCTGTAGGATGACGGCTGCACACCTCGATGCCTTTCCAGATGCATGGTCAGACGAGAACCCGCTGGGCAGAACCGCAAAGGCGCATGAGATCCGCGGCGTCATGACCTGGCTAGCCAGCGATGCCAGTACATTTTGCACGGGAAGCGAGTGAGTTATGACTCGATTTGTTGTCGTAGGCATAAATCATTCTCACCATTCATTCATAGTATTGTAATGGACGGTGGGCATACAAGCTGGTAGTGGTTTACTAGCTCCTGGGTATTACTACTTCGTTTTGGCGTAAGCAGACTGGATCACGACACCAGATGCATGAAGGTAGTGCAATTTTCACGCATAAATGTATCGGTTTGTTGGAGTTGTGAGTTATGAAGCATTTTGTACAGACTGTAACTGGGACTGTAAACGTCATTGCAGTACTTCGTCGTCCGTCTCGCCGTTCCCGCGCCACCGCGCAGATCCAATCTCGGCAAACACCGAGCCAATCACTGATCGAATACATCAGCGTCTACGCTTTGATCCCGAGTCCCCCGCTTCTCTCAAATTCTCAGTCCGAACACTGATTGTAGGCTTTCGACAAAGCGCGACACATAACAGGCTCGATACATACTGCCCGCTAAGCATAAATCTACAGATGGCGTAGTAAAACTGTCAGTTTTGTGAATAATCCGTGATATCATAGCTCATATACTTTTTTGCAGAACACGTGGTAACGGCCGGCGAGCATCCCATATCTAATGCGTTACAAAGCGTATCTCCTTACAGGACGTGGAAGAACATATCACTTGCAATTTAATGAACGTCTGACGTCGTATTTCAACACGTTCGATTGACCGGCCTAATGGATTGGTTCCCGAGGCAGCCCTCCGATTCATGTACGCATACTACGATCGAGTCAATGATTTACGCATGCCGTCTTCGATGTCCGAAGGCCCACCGAATGCACAATTTCACCCGGAAGCACTCTCGGTTCCGCCGTAGGGACTGCATATATTGTGTATGATATATTGCAGCGTCGTACCATCATCACCTCTCCGAGAAACAATGGCATCCTCAACAGTCCCAGGCAGCGTTGTCGGTGTCGAGGCGGCACTCCAAACACCGCAGGGTACGTACATTCTCAGTATCAGCGCCGCTGTGCATTGACGAACACATACACTTAGATGTCTCTCCATCGCCCACGCTCTTCGCTCGTGATTTCTCGCTGAAGGGCCGCGTCGCGATCGTCACAGGCGCATACGGCGGCCTCGGACTCGAGTCCGCGTTGGCCCTCGTCGAGGCGGGCGCACGCGTTGTGTACTGCATCGGCCGCGCTGCAACACCGCCAGAGAAGTGGGTCAAGCTGCGCGACTATGTCGCCAGGATGGCCGGAAAGGGTGTCGAGGGCCGTCTGGAGTACGTTAGCGCGGACGTGACTGACAGGGTAACTATCAGTATCCTATGTTGGCCAGCCAGGATTTGCTGACGGGCGATGCGTGTAGGAGAAGGTGTTGAAGGTCGCGGAAGAGATCGGTAACAAAGAGGGTCGGTTGGACGTATGTGTTGCATCGCATGGCGTAGGTCCGACTCCAGTGGGATGCCTTGACTGCTCGCCCGATGTGCTACAGAAGGTCAGCAAAACCTAGCCCGTTCGCTAACGTCAAAGCTCACGAAAGATACAGGCTCTCGATGTCAACATCAATGGCGCCCTCTATGTCGCCCAGGCGGCAGGAAAGCAGATGATTCGTTTCGGGAACGGCGGCAGCATCATCCTGATCTCGAGCATGGCCGGCTCGATTACCCTCAGAGTACGTGTCCGTGCTTTGACTCGCCCATCTTATCATTATGGACTTTGAACTTGCCCACGATGTTCCATAGCACGTACCCAGTCTGGCGTACAACACCTCCAAGGCCGCCGTGCTCCAGATGGCTCGCAGCATGGCATGCGAACTCGGCCAGAACAAGATCAGGGTCAACTCGATCAGTCCTGGATACATGTACACAGGGTACGCCGCTCACCTATTCATTGTTTCGCGGCGCTCATCCCCCTCGTATGAATTTCCAGAATGACCTCTGATTTCCTCGACGCGGAGCCCGCGCGGTGGGCGAGCGGGAACCCCCTCGGCAGGACAGGCCAACCGCAGGAAATGCGCGGCGTCGTCACATGGCTCGCCAGCGACGCGAGCTCGTACTGCACGGGCAGCGAGTGCGTCATTCCCTCCCATACCTCCTTGTCTTCTTGTTCTTGCTGACATGCGCAAAATAGCATCACTCTCGACGGAGGTCACAGTGCCTGGTGAAGAGAATAAAACCCCCGAGGTAGTACGTGCTCGCCGTACTGCCCGAAGGCCCTGGACCGGCGGGTGCGGTACATGGGAAAAACGCAGATCATGCGTCTGCCCGCGGGAACACTTGAGTGTTCGATAGAATATAGACACAGGGACCGACGACCGGCCCAAAAACATAGCAGGCTCTGTTTATACTGGTGCCTAGCACACGTGTTGGTCACTTTCCCACCGTGCGTGCACCGTCGAAAACAGAGACTGTGCTTCTCGGTATTTTAACGCCATCTTTCGGCTTGAGTATAAGGATGTCCGCATTCGTACATTCGTCTAGGGCACATAGACTATCGGTGATCAGTGAATTCTCCGGGGTAAACAAGGATTTCTTAATGAGGATTTGTCCAAGCTCAAGCCTGGTGGGATTTTAATGCTGGTGGAAATGCCATTGCCGGACTGCCTGCTGTAGGACAGTGCTAGTCTAGCCCCTGGCCTGAGATATTCTGTTCGCCGGTCAGACAGGATAAACACTGGCGGCAGCAAAGAATCCGGAACAGAACTAGAAATCCTGGAAGCGCTATACCGGAGGATTCACCGATCTTCAAAAAATCCCGAGCGGTGGCGATTGGGCATAACAGCAGCAGGCGCACGGAAAGGTAGGACTGTGCGCATATAGCCCACCTTCCTTGCGGCCAGACTTCAGCTCCGACGTGGAACCATAGACCCTTGGAAGTGTGCGGCTGACCGAGTCTTACAGAGCTAGTCCAGAATTTTGAATGTAGGGTCCAGAGTTTATGAATGGCGAAGACTTCCGGAAGGCCGTCCGCGCGGGTGTAGCTCACAGCCAAGCGTATCAACACTATGCATTTGGGAGTACGGGGCCCGGTGGCTTGAGACACGCTACCGAGAAACTAACGGCTCTAAATCCAGCTCGGACCAAGCAGCGTCTTGAAGCAAAGCGAAGGCCTCCGCATATTCACTCGCTGGCAGTCAGATGCAAGCTGGGGTCAACCTGTGGACAAACAGATATTGATTTTCAAAACACGGCTATTCAACTCACATTGGCCTTCAACACCATCCTTCAAATAAGCTTATTGTGGCTGGGCCGCCCGTCCAACGTGACGCTTGGCTGCGATGCGGTATATCGACGAGTTCGTCCATTCGTGGGCAATTAGCGCGACAAGCACTGGCACATGATATCGGTCGCATAGATCCGCAACCTCCGCCATGGATGCCTTATTCTGCGTACGCAGCGTATGAGAAGTGCGTCCTCGCATTGGGTGTGCACATCACGGGAGAAGGGGCTCGAGCGTACGGTATCACCGAGAAGCACGGAAGGCGGGCAGACCGCCGCCAGATACAGCGGTATGCAATTGAGCGGGATGGCCCTCGGCGTGGCGGTGTGGGCGCAGAACGGACCTAACGCGACATGGTGGATGGGTGAGCGCGTCATGCGTAGCTAGAGTTGGGGGTTTACGTTACGCGACGGGATGCTGGGAGCCTGGAGATGCCTTTGGAGGAGTGTTCAGGGCATGTTATCTGGTGGCGCTGATTGTAGCTACCATGATATGCCCGCAAATCTGTTGGTCCGTTCTTTAGAGGGTCTTCGAGCAGACATGACGGTGTTTGACGCACAGAGCTAATTACGAGCTCGCTCGCCCATCGCTTCACAGCTGAAAAGTATCTGTCAGCTCGTACCAAATCAGGAATATCAATACGCACTATCACATCTGGTGCCGCGACGAGGAGCGAGGCCCTTTGCCGTCGTCGACAAAATTGACAGTTACCTGATCAATTGGCTGGGTTGTATCGGTGATTATGGTGGTGCATCATAGCACATCCAAGCCACTTGATATAACCACCTTTTCGTGAACCTGAAACACAAGCTTGCGGCCATGATATACTGTACCGATCCGACCAACAGTTCACGCCTTGTGACCCGTGACGGTGGGCCGTGAGTCAGTTCACAGTTCACAGACCAACCGTGACCGTGACTGCATGTCACTTTCGTAAGCGCCAGCACCTCTAAGTGCGTTACCCTGTTTTCAACAATGAGTATAATGTTCAACCGTGAAGAGACATACCATAGACTCAGCGCGACCCGCCACAGCTTCATAGTCCATCGAGCCGGAGACTTTTGAAATTAAGCGCCAACGTCACGCAAATTGGACCTTGGTTCACACTGCCTGTGTGACGCGGACAGCTGTTCACTGGACCTTAGTTCACGGTCTCCGTGACCGTGACGTGAACTCTTGGTCGGATCGGTACAGTATTCTCTCTGATGCTGCGAGAGAGAGAGTTCACGACAACCAGTCTGCCGTGGCTTAGATTCAGCCGGGGACTCACGCTCGCGGAGTTCGGAATCTACAACCTAGCGCTCGTACATGGGCTTCATCTTCTTGACATGATCATCTGCTCATCTCGACGTGCCGCTAAGCTTTTGACAGAGCCAAGTGGCAGATTCATGAGGTTATGTCGTCCTGTCAGATGTCAACTTCTCACTCTCTACGAGCCCAGCCTCGCCTGGGACATCAGCGATCCCAAATTTACTGCGAGAAGATCCCGCAGTGTCGCGAATGATAGACTGAGCTGGTATCGAACGTGCCCAGGAGCACATTTGATGAGCCTGAAGATGCATAAAATAGCTCTACACAGCCGCATACACCTGACCACCTTCATATGTACCGAACAGCCAAAGTGGCGAGTCGAAATATACACCACATCAACGCATCATTGGTACTTGCGCTAGTATCGCTGGAAGCCACACTAATCAGCCTCTTTCCTCCACTGCAAGCCGCAAACATCTCATACAAGTTATTGTCCCTCTTTTCGCACGCGTACATACCTGACTACCAGGGTTGTGCCGTTTGCATCGCACTTACCCGGCGTACCAGTAGCCTAGAGCCTCAAGCGATATCGATCTGATACGAACTGACTACAGCTCCATCCACACATCACAACTTGACCAAGCTTGAGCTTCTACTGATGCTCAATATGCTAAGCTGGTATCCAGCAGCAGCTAATCACCACATTCCCGCGGTCTTGTTCGGCGAACTACAGTCAGCTAGCTGCACATCGCCATCGTACCCTCGCGATCGAGCGCAGTCTTAGGAAGAGAGGGGACCCACTCCAGCGAGCTAGAAGACCAAAAGCATAAATCGCATTAGAACGCATCCCCTCTGTTGCCGCCGGATGAGCAGCTCTAGTGCGGAACGTGTCTTCGGTAGGCGTCGTGCGTCCATGTTCCCGGGCTTCTCAACCCAATCTGCTCTTCCGATCCCACGGCGTCCCATTTGCATGCCCAACGCCCGCTGCGTTGACGTCGTCGTGCAGCCTGCAACGCGCAGATCCATCGCCACGTCGAGCAGAAAAGAATAACGCCACATTGCCATTCTCGCGCTAGAACTGTGCTGTTTATTTCAACTCGCACATTCGGTGCGGCAGCCACGACCCCCATTCTTGCGCCACGTACCACGCTCCGTACGTACGTCCATGCATGCTAGAAATCTAACAAGCTCTGCGAAGCGCATTCGGTGGCGTAGCACCGCTACGAAAGCGAGCAGTCGCATCGTTCGAAAGTGGCGAAGACGTCGACGCTTCGCGGTGGAGCCACAATAATTAAAACGACGAACCCATCTCCAATTTTGCACTTCGCCACTGGCAATCGGCCGCTGTCGATCGAAGCGATAGAACAGAAGACTCTACGGAAAATACGTCCATCCGAGATCGTGCAAGCCCGACGTCGACGATGACACTTTCGATCGCAGACCCCCCAGATCTGCCAGCCTCGCAAAGCCAAACGGTCCGACTTCGATGCCGACTGCCCAAGTAAGTTAAAGTAGGGATAACGAATGCCCGTTCGTCATGCGGTGGCGGAACGGCTGTCAGTTTCCTGGTGCGCTGCCCGTGCACAATGCGCGATCGAACGCGGGAAATAGAGCAGAAGCTATAAGCTATAACGATGACCAAACGTGTAGGCTAACTCGAGCAAATCGTACAGCCAATGGGTTACTACACAGAAGCATGACAAGGTCCGTGTAATCCGTCCGATCCAAGCTTAAAAGAGGGGTAACGTACATGGAGAAAGACATACATGAGACAATATAACATACGGTACCGGTTTGCCGAGGGTTGCACGCCGAGCACGCTAGTGTGTACTCAGTAGACGGTGCGCCGGCTACGGCTGCCACTCAACACACCGGCCGCCAGCTCAGAACACGCGCGACCGGCTCGAAGTAGCACCCTGCCCATCCTCGTCTAATCCGTGCGCGTCCTCGCCGGCTGCTGCTGGCCGTGCGGGTGGGCACTATGCGGCGGGACGACGTCGTACCCGCTCTGCCCGAGGTCCGCAGGGAGGACCGCCGTCTCGTCGAGCGCCTCGTGCGCGAGCAGCGCGCGCGTCTCGTCGTCCACGTCCGCCTCGGACGCCGCGCGCGGGCGCAGGAAGCGGGGCGGGCTGACGAGCGTGTTGAACAGGAACGTGCCGTATCTGTCAGCGGCGTGATAGCCTCAATCAGTACCCGCACCGACGCCCAACCGTCGCAGAGGCACTCACACAAGCAGCCCGAACCCGCCGACCTGCAGCAGCGACACCGGCCACACGAAGCGCTCCCACCCGAGCCCCAAGCTGACGACCCAGATACTCAGCGTGCGGCACGTATCCGTCAGGCTCCGCGCCGTCGCGCTCACGTGCCGCGTCACGCTCAGCCCGAAGAAGTTGAAGAGCGCGATACTAATGGCGATCGCGACGCCGCTCCAGAGCACCGTCGGCGTGTTCAGCATCTGGTCGAGCCCGCGCTTGAGGTCGAAGAACGGCTGCGCGGCGGGCGGGAGCGTGGGCCGGAGGAGCGGGAGGAAGGGCATCATGAGGAGGATGGAGAACGCGCCGAAGAACCCTTCCCACCCGACGGCGACGAGCGGCGCGACGGAGTAGCGCGCCATGATCTTCTCTGTGGTGGGAAGGCCGGTGGGCGTGAGTAAATGGCGGGGTGGGAGGAGCAGACAGACGTACCTTCGACGACGAACTGCGTTGCCGTACTGGGAACAAGAGCACGGGGAAAAGGGACGGGGTCAGTTCGGTGCCATACATAGTATCGTGTCGTGAATCGCATGGATGACCCAAGGTCGCAGACGCGGAAAATCGCAACGCAACACGACAGGTGAAAATTCGCGTTTCCACCCACTGGAGCATGCAGGTGGAAATGGAACTGGAAACGAGCCACCCGCCAGCGCGCGCCACGCCAAACCACAAACCACAAACCACAACCCAAAGCGTGCGCGCTTCCCACCCGCAAGTCGCACACAAGCAGAACAAGAGCGAACAAACAAGGAAGGCGAAAAGGGTCTTCCAGTTCCAAGAGAAGCCTCCGCGAAGCCCACGCACGAAGCTCTCCAAACCGCCGCCGCGCACTCCCACACTCGGGGGCTCAGATCTCTGCCTCTGCGGAAACTTTGAACCTGCGAAGTGCTGGTCCGCCGGCCCACGCAGGAAGAGGAAGCAGAAGCAGAAGCGCGAGGGCGAGGGGTCGAGCCCTATTTGCAAAGCCTGCTGCTCTGGCCCGGGCGGCCACGCGCACGAGCGGGAGCAAAGACGCGTCCGAGTACGGATGTGAAGGAGGGGGCGAAGGGCGGGACGAGAAGGGTGCGCGGACGCCACCATCAGCAGCGGCAGCCACAGCAGCAGCGAATCACGATCGGCGAGGCTCGTCACCTCGTGGCCGATGCCAAACAGAGGGTAAATGCAAAAAATGCAAAAGAAGGGAGTAAATGAAATGAAGTACAAATTATGCAGAGCGATAGGGTGATAGAGATAGGGAGGGAGATGAGGATGAAAAATATAAAATAAAGAACAAAAGAAATGTCGGAAAAGAAGCGAGCGGGAATTCGTCGAACTGTGACGCGAGCAAGAGCGCGTCGAGGGCCCACGGGTCCGGACTGCGTCGGACTTGGTCCACGCGCGGGCGATGGACAGGATGCTCGGACGAGAAAAGCAACCGGTGCACCGATCGAAGACGAAGAGAGGACTCACAATATCTGCGCGAACAGCACGAAGAACACGCCTGCAGCGCACACGGACACCCCAAATAAACATCAGACAGAGCACGCATAAACCATACAGACTCTAGACGCACCGATGAGCACCCTAGTGACCTCCGGCTCCTCGATGGGCTCCGGGGGCGGCACGGGCGCGGTGCCGTTCGTCCCTGCGAACACGTACGCGGAGACGAACGAGGGCACGGTCTCCTTGACGGCGTCCTTGACGAGCGAGCCGCTGAAGCCGACGAGGGACACGCCCGCCATGACGGTGACGAGCGAAAGCCACCTATAGGATAGGATCGAAGGGCGCGGATCAGCGCCGCGGACGGCGATAAGAGGCGTGGTACGCACTGGTAGAGCCAGAGGCGGCGGCGGAGGAAGATAACGCTGAGCACGCCGACGAAGAGGACGAGCGCGCCGCGCGTCATCTGGTAGATGGACACGGGCGTGTAGAGCAGGCCGACGTTCATCAGCTGTCGCAAACTCACGTCAGTAGCCCGTACTCAGCAGCGTATACAGTCTACAAACGGGCGACGATAGTCCTTTCTGCCATGGGGCGCGGAAGCAGATCGCGGGCACGAGATGCCCAACATGTGGCGCAGAAGAACGCGAGAATGAACGATGGGATGTGTCAAGGCCGCGAGAACGATTACGCGCGTAAGCACATGCGTTGCAGCGACGCCACAGACGGCCGCTGCCACCGCGGCACCCTGGGCTGTGGCGGCCCGGGGCAGGGAAGCTGTCTTTGAGCACGACGACGGTGACGACGCGCAGTCGTTACAGGGCTCACGTGTCGAGTTGACGAGCAGGACGGACGGGCGGCGGCGAGCTCGTACGTACGTGCGCAGCAGAGACGCCACGGAGGGATCGAGCGTCGAAGGTCGAACGACGTCGTGAGTGCGTATCAGTCAACACGCGCACACATCCACGCGTGCACGAGGGCGCGCAGGGCTTCGTCCAATGCGAGGCGCGGCACGTGGGCGGCTTCTTGGAAGCTACGCAGCGAGAACAGAAAGAGAGTGATAAACCTCGGGGCCGGGACCGCGCAGAGACGACACGCTGGGGCGGAAGAAACTATGGAAGACGGAGATGGGCCCCGGAGCGGGTGGCGGTGACGGAGCAGCCTCCGGAGAGCCGTAGACTAGACGAAGTGGTGCGCACAACTGCTAGCGCGAACGCAAGGCGATATGCAGAACCCGAGACCGAGAACCCCATGGACAGCGCGCAGAAGTCACCGGAACAGAAGAGAGCACAGTTGGGAACACTCACAGTTGTGCCCGTCAGATCGCAGGCAGCGGGCAGCCAGAGGAGCATGTAGCGCCATCCATGCATGGGCTTCGCCGCGGAAAGGGCATCCTTGGGTGCGTGGTCGGCGCCATCTGCGGCTGGGGCGAGCAGGTCGTCCTCGTTGTCCGCGTCCGTCGGCAGGTGGACGGGAGGGGTCGATCTGGACACACGAGCGCGGTACTGGGCGGCGAGGAAGGAGTAGAGGACAGGAAGGAAGCCTGGATAATGGGATTAGGAGGCGGCTTCTGGCAAGGGAGGAAAGGACATACATAGCATCTCTCCGACTGGACCGGGGGAGTTGTGAGATCATGATGGGCGAGAGGAGGACGAGCACGTTGCGGGAGGGGCGGCGTATGAACAGACACGTGAGAGGAGGTTCGGGGAGATGGAGACGGAGACGGACGTACAGAACATCTGCAGCGTCTGCCACACCGGCTGCTCGTACAGGACGTGGTGGCGGGGGTTGGGGTCGTCGCAGTTCTCGACGCATTGCATGTCCTGTGCGCGAGAGGTTGGCAAACAATGAGGATGCGGGGGTGGTCGTACGCACCTGCCATTTCGACCACAGCGAGTTGCTGGAGCCCTGTGCGCACGAGTGAGTGTATGCACGACCTCAACGAAAGAGTACGTGCCGTGATGAGCATGCCAGCGATGAGAATCGGCACATACAGCGAGGACGGCATCGTGGTCGTTGCAGACACAGCGCCGCGGAGGAGTGCCGGATATGGGCAGCGCGCCGGGGGGAGGCCGGCCGGGATCACCGTGGAAGGGAGGACGGGTGTTTTCTGGTGTTTATGGCGATGATGCAGCGTTGATGCTTTGCGCTGTGGATATTATCCGTCGTCCGTCTGCACCAGCATGCATCTCCGTCTTCGTCTTCCTCCCTCTCTCCAGAGCTGCACGTCTCCCCGCGGGCCCCGTCCTCCTCGCCGCCGCCCGCGCCCTCCTCGTCGCCGTCGCCCGCGTCCCCCACGCCCGCCCTCGACGACGCCCCCGCCGCCCCCGCCATGGTCCGCCTCTTCCTCAGCACCCCCAAGGGCAACGCAGGCATCCGCCACTTTCCCTTCCAGGGCTACCTCGGCCTCACCCCCGTCCGCGTCGAGGGCGTCGTCCGCACCCGCACCGACGACGACCTCAAGCCCGTCCAGGCCTCGTCCCTCACCGTCTACGTCCGCGCGTACGAGTCCCGCCAGCCCCGCCTCGGCGCGCCCCACCTCCGCGTCGTCGCAGAGTACGCCCACACCGTCTGGCGCGCCCCCGACGCCGCCCCGTACGCCCCGCTCGCCGACTTCGACTCCCCGTTCAAGATCACCCTCCCCAAGCGTGCCCCCGGCTTCAGCTCCGCCAACTTCCAGGACTTCCGTACCTTCTGGCGGGTCGAGGCAGGTGCGTATTCTCTGTTTGACTGACCCTCGCCCCGCGCGTGCTCACGCCCTCCTCGCCCACCCCGTCCTCGGCTATCTGCCAATGCCAATCATCGGCTATTCCATCACCGTCCCATCACCCCATCACTGCGCGTCTCTCAGTCCTCGAGCACCTGCCGTCCCCCACCGTCGGCTCCCGCATCGTCAAGTATTTCGAGCTCCCGCTCATACGCTATGACATCCCACCCCCGCTGCCGACGCCCTCTCCATCGCCGTATGCGGTCGCGTCGACCTCCTCCGCCGGCCCGGCCCTCCCTCATGTGTCCACCAAGCCCCGCGCGCCCGTCCTCCATTACAACCTCTCCACGCCGCCATACCCCATAGGACCCGCCGACCTCCTCTTCACCTCCCTCTTCGTCCGCCCTCAGGACCCCGCGGTCTCGATCCGCAGCGCCTCGCTCCTCGTCGAGCGACGCATCGAGCTGGCTGGTACTAGCACTGACTACCTGCAAGTTCCGCTGCTCAACCTGCCCCCGCAGCTCGCGCTTTCCAGCAGCATGCCCGAACGCGACTTCGACGGCTCGTACAACTCGCTTCAAGCGTCCCAGAGCACGTCCACGCTCCGCTCGACCGTGTCCACGAGCACCGTCACGTCGCGCACGCCGCTTCTCCCACCAACACCGCCCGAACCCCCGCTCTCGCCGACGCCCACGATGCGCTCGCACAGCTCCGGTTCGCATTCCCCATTGACGTCGCCAGCATCACCAGCGCCTTCGTCCTCTGAGAAGACCGTCGTCGCGTCCGTCGCGGCCGCGACCTTCCCGTCCTTCGCGCTCGACGCGGCAACCGGCGTGTACAGCAAGACCGTCTCGCTCCAGTGGCCCGAGTCGCGCAGCCACAGCCGCTGGTCGATGGGCGAGAGCATGAAGGGCGCGCTGGGCAGCGTGAGCTTCTGGGTCCGCGTCAAGGTGCGTCTTAGCTCCTATAATTACTTTCGCGTCCGGGCACTAACGCTGGGCGTCAGGTGATCGTGACGTCCCCGACGACCGGGACGGAGACGGTCGACCTCGCGCCGCGCGAGCTCAGCGTCGTGCTCACGAACGACGCCGAGCGGCGGCAGGCCGTCGCGCACTTTGCGGAGGCGCACGCGCGCTCGGCGGAGCGCCGGCGCGCGGCGACCGCCCCGGGCTCGTCGTCCTCCGGCGTCGCGGTCAATGCGGACGAGAACGCGAACAGAAACACGAGCATGAACGGGCTGCACGGTGAAGAGCCTGGCGAGTTCGTCCTGGGCATGGGCCTTGGCGCGTACGTGCCGCCCAAGTCCGCGGACGCGGCCGTCGCGGCGGGGAAGGCGAAGCGCGCGTCGTCGACACCCCCGAGCGCGCCGCCGCCCGTGCCGCGCGCGTCGGAGTCGCGCACGAAGGGCACCTCTGGTGCGGGATCGGGATCAGGGGCGAGGAAGAAGAGCCGGCGGCCGCACACGAGCGCGGGGCCGCAGGACCGTGGGCGGGACAGCATGAGCATGAGCATCGACGTGCCGCCGCTCCCGCCGCTGCTCCCCATGAACGGCATGCCGAGTCCGAGCGCGGGCGCGGGGATCGTGGACGCGACGAACTTGAAGGTGATCGCGCGGACGAGCGGGGAGGAGGCTGCGCCGTATCCGTACCTGTACATGAAGCCGCAGCAGCCGCTCGTCTTTCCTGCGAACGCGAACGCGAACGGGAGCGCGGGTGGGACTGGGAGCGCGGGTGGGACTGGGAGCGCGGAGGTGCAGCAGGTGCAGGGCCCGGTGCAGGGCCGGCCGTCGTTCTCGAGCACGCGCTCCCGCCCGCGGACATCGACGTCCTCGTCCACCGCCGCCTCCGCCTCCTACCACCTCACCCCGAGCCCGCGCTCGAGCGGGTCGATCACGGGCAAGCGCGGGCACTCGCCTGCGCCGCCCCCGTCCTCGCACCGCCACCGCGAGATGAGTGGAAACGGTCACGCGAACGCGGGAGGAGGGGGCGCAGGCGGGCCGGGGACGGAGATGGTGCGCGCGTGGGAGGAGGAGCTGGCAAGGATCGAGCGGGCGAGCAAGCGCGAGAGCCGGGACATGCTGGGGTTTTGGCGGAGAAGGGATCGGACGAGGGAGCGGGAGGTGAAGGTGAGGTGAGGTAGGGGCGGGAGGGTTGGAAGGAGGCTCGGATTTTGGATGTCTGCTTCCTCGCGCGGCGGGATGCGTCGCGCTCGCGACTTGGAGGCGGACGAGCATACCCATTGCTCTGTGACGGTCGATGAAGATCGACTCGATACCTATCGCGGCATGCACGCGGCCCGTACGCAAGACCACCGTACGAAAACACCGGCTCGCCGCACCGCACTATTGCACACCGCACACCGACGGGCGCGTCGTGCCCCCACACCCATAGAATATCTCGGAATCTGCATCTGCATACCACCGGCGCATACAAGCATACAACCTCATTCAAACACGGTGCACTTGTCTGTTCTTCTCTGTTCGCTGTTCTGTTCTATTTTCTGACCTCTTCGCATCGTCCGGTCGTCTTTATTCTTTCCTGTCTCGTCCTGGTCCGTCTGGTCTCGTTCGGTCTTGCTCTTGGATCTCATCTCATCTTATCTCCACCTCTTCATTCGTATTTGTTCTTCGCAGCGACGCCGCCTCGGTTCGACGTGCAGGTCGTGCCCTCGCGCCGGGCTCCGAGCCTGATACGGCGACACTAGCGTACGCACGTCGTATTATTACACGCATACACCCCGCTGCCCCGCTTCTATTCGCTTCGAATTCGCCTCGCCGGACCCCATTGCCACTAACAATGTCCATCGCCCACTGACACGCCACGGACCACGCACCGCACTCGCCCGGGAATATATTAATAATGGCCCGCATACGCATACGCATACACATATATCGATAATCTATACCTCGCCCCGCCGCGCGCTGTATCTGTATCCCTATCCCTACGCACTACGCACCACGCACTGCACGTTACACATCGATATATATCACGCATGACGCATTACATACACCGTGGCTGTTGCTATACCGATATCACAACAATTACGACTACGATTACGATTACACCCACAGCCGTTGTATATGCCTCGCCTTCACCCCGTGCAGATGGGAAGGAGGATGAGAAGCTATCTATAAGACCGTTACGGACGCCTGCGCTGCATTACTGCAGTATGCTGGTGCGCGTAAAGCATATTTCCCGGGCCCCGTGCTGACGCTTTGACAGGCGCAGCCCCCGAAGGCTTCCCTATAATATAATACGCCGCTGAGCACGGACGGGAGGCGATCTGCGCGCACGTGCCGGGATCGGGGGCGGGGTGCTCGGGCAGAAGCGCGCCGCGAAGCACAGAAGCAGCCGTCACCGCGCCACGAGAAGGCGCGGACTGCACCCGGGTGTGCTGGGCGTGCGGCTCCGAGGCGAGGGTGGGAGCGTGCAGTGATCCCGGAGGCGACCCTGCGTGGCCGTACCCGGGAGATGGAGCCGGGGGAGGTCTCTCCGGGCGGGCGGGGACCGTTGGACGAGATGAGATGAGATGGGGGATGTCGTATAGGAGTTTGTGTGACAGCGCTTGGATGGTGGGGTCGATGAGCTGGTCGCGAATCTGGATTGTGCGGACGCGCTGGTCCCAAATGCGACCCTCCGCCCACACAAGCTATCTCCGTCGCAGCGTCCTAGCCTCTTTGTGATCCTGAGCGACGCGCCGAACAGCATTTACCGTGCACCTTTCCCACCTGGGGGCTTTCCACCTTCCGCGTTCTGGACCGAGGGATGTGGTAAGTGAACGCTAACCTTGTCCTTGTGCTGTGTGCGCGCACGTTCTCCCGGACCCTCCTCGCTCGCACACCCTGCTGTGCGCATTCAAAGGCGTCCTTCTCCGGTCGGGTTGTGTCATCGTCTTCACGTCGTGGACACTGCGTACTGCACAAGACGGGCACGAAGGCCGCAAAATTCTTCCTGCTTAGAGAGGTTAGCATCGAATGGACGGATACGGACGAATCCTCTGTACCGATTTGATTGGAAGAAACCCTCAGCAACACGCGCAGCCGCTCTAATCGTAACGCAACACACACCTTAGGCTACCTTAGGCAAGTTCCTCCCGTCGCCTACCGTCTCTTCACATATTCGTCTTCGTTCAGCTTCGTTCCCACCCGTGTGCAAAGCGCATATCCAAATTTTCTTTTGTTGTGACTGTTCTATGTAACTTCTTTCCCGCCTGATCTTCCACGATCTCGCAATCGAGGTGCTTCTTCCACGCTACGCTATGTTTGTTATCCGCATCATGTTCCAACACGCAGATGCTCCGATCCCCCACCTGCCGACGCTCGACTCCCGAGAACCGAGCGCCGAGCACGAGGATGCGGATGCGTATGTTGTGTTATCGCTATATCCACACGCCCGCACACACGCACACATCACACAGCCCCGGCTCCGAACGTCGACGTCCCTGTCCACGCACCCACGGTCCTGCGGTCGCGCGGAGCGGTCTACGTGTCCCAATATTCATTTTGCTGCAGACTTCTGGCACAGATATCGATTCGGACGGCGATCCAGATTCAAAATGGAGGCCTCAGGCGGTAGCGACTCCGAGGTCCGCGCCGGTGATCCATGTATGTGCGGACGAACGGTCGAGCCAGATGAGATAGCGATGCGGTGTGTCGAATTCTGCGATGTTAGGTGGTACTGTCAATGAGTCGAATGTGGGGCGGCGTCGACCATCAATGTCGCAGGTGGAAGTAGGCCATCGCGGGTGTTTCCCGGCCCGTCCCTCCAGTTGGGCTATGGTCCACCGCGCTGGGGTACGTCCAAGTCTTCATACCTTCAAAGCTTCGACCTTCACTCGCTTCGGAGGATGCAGACTGCAGAGCGGCAGCTTATTGGTCGTGCATGCGGAGTGTACATCATCGACATCCCAGCAATGACATCGCGATCATCCTGCAGCTGGACGGAAACACGGAAGGGCAGAAGGACGTACGGACGATCACCGAGTGGCTGCTGGCGTGCTATGTTGGGCCCCCAAGCTCCCGACACCACATGCACCCCGAACACTTCGACGTCCTGGGTTCTCAGTGCCTCACTCGTGGGTACGCGCACACATGGCGGCTCGCCTCCGTCCCTGGCACGATGTTCGGCGTACTGAGTCTCAAATGCGACCCAACAGACGTCGAGATGTCGAACAGCCCATGTCGTGAGCCGTGTCCCACGGCACTAGGACTGTCCCTGAACGTATGGCTGGTTGGACGCGCACACGCAGATAGCTCGATATCGCCGCGATCGCCCCCGTCTCAGGCTGAACGCAGCCGGTGCTTACTGTGCACTCGAGCCTGGAGCACTGGGCCGCTGGGACGCTGGATCGATGGTGCTGATCGCCCCGGATTCGCCTGTCGCTGTCAACGTTTCAACAATCGGTGATCAGCATCAACGTCAGTGTCAACACCAGCCCGTCGTATTTTAAGCTTTCTGCGTGCTGGAAAGAGGAGGTGCGGCCCGGGCCGCGCGCGGTGTCGGATGCACATTGTAGACTGTGGCTCAGATTGAATATTGAGCCTCCGTGTCCGAGGGGACCTTGCAGGCGCGGACGGACGGTTGGTCATGACGGGAGACGTTTAGATTTTGAAGTGCATCCGGGGGCCGCGGGGCCAGCGTAATGTGCGGTGCGCATATGCAAGGATCTTGTTGGCGGGGATCTTGAATGCAACCTGCTCGGAGCTACACTAGCAGCTGGCAGAGTGTCTAGGTCGGAAGTCCTGTCGACGATGTTGGCAATGTGGGCTGTATTGGTGCTTGTGTGGTGGCGTTCAAAATCTTGGATCGGCGGCTTGCGGCGGGTGATCTGCAGCGCTGTCACGGATGCCGTGTACGCGAATGGTATGCAAGATCGTGTATGAGCTCGCACTTCGATTTCGCGAGAGTGGGGTATATGCGCTACATTCAAGTCTGGAAGTCCCTTCAACCTCGGCCCCACTATATGCTTGAAGGATTCAAAGGTCAGTCGCGAAGAGGTTGCAAGTGGACTCCGGGCACAACGATCACTGTAGGCCGTGCCGGATCGTCAGCAGTTCTCTGTACTCCATCCTGTGCGAGAGAAAATTCAGCCTACGATCCCGTCGTAAACATAAACAGTGAAGTTGCTGCATCGATGATTGTGTCTGATCTGGACCAAATCATCTAGTCAAGTACACCATATCGCTTTCTTCCTCTCACCAGACCCACGATCAGACCTCTCGCGTCTCGTGGAAGTACGGCCGCCCCAGGCCCCTGACCGCCCGCCACGTCTCCTCGCACATATCCACGACCTCCTGGGGCAGCGGGCCCTTCTCACTGTGCAGAACGAAACGGAAAAAGCGGCGATGCGTCAAGACACTCGGCCCATCGCGGCAAGACGCCCAGAAACACGACGCACCTGTCCACAATCGCGTCCTCCAGCTGCCCCACGCGCGACACCCCGAGGATGACGCCGTGGTCGCCCGGCCCGAGTGCGCTGTGGTGCTGCAGCCACCGGTATGCGACCTCTGCGAGGCGCAGGTCGTGGCGTTCTGCGCATGCCTGCAATGCGCGGACCGGTGCTTTGAACGCTTCGGTGTAGCGGGAGCTGTAGAAGATGGCCGCATGTGTGGAGGGGTCGAAGTGGGTGCCGGGCGCGGGCGTCGAGGTGGGTGCGAGGAGGTGCCCGGAGAGGAAGCCGCCGCTACGGTATGACGATGAGTGCTTAGCGAACGGAGCAAAAGGGACTATGTGCGTGACGGAGGGAACTCACGCGAGCACGGTGTATGCGCAGAATTTGATGCCGAATTTGCGTAGGCAAGGGAAGAGCCTGTAAGAGACGTCAGCTTGCATTTACGCGCGGAGTCGTGCGTAAGATGTCGATACTCACTCATCTTCGGTGCTTCGGCTTAAGATATTGTATATGCCCTGATACACGGTAGGCCGCACGAAGCCGCGCCGCTCACAGATGCCGACCACCTCAGCGACCTCCCAAGACATGAAGTTGCTCAGGCCGAACTCCTCGCTACGATCACAGGCATCAGAAATACCTAACGAGTAGAATACAAGACGAGCAACTCACAAGTGCCCTGCCTGATGCAACTCGTTCACCGCTTCAAGCGTCTCTTCGAAGGGAACATCGCGGTCCGGGATATGCAGGTAGAACACGCGTATCTTCTTCCCCGCGAGCGCGTCGAGCGAAAGCTGGAACGTCGCCTTCAACTTTGCAGGGCTGTGATCCCCGGGGTTGAAGGGGTAAACCTTCGTGTCAACGCGCATGCCCTTGAGGTCGAGCTGTCCGATAAGCTGTTATGCAATATATGTGTTACATTTTAGCGACGACGCGTTGTAGAACAAGAAACGCACCTCTTCAGAGGTCCCATCGCTGTACCGACGCGCGGTGTCGATGCCGACTTGCCCATGCGCGACCATGACGTCGACCCATTTCTGCACCTCGTTCGGGTCTGTAATCCTGCCCTTCGAACCCACATATCCTGCGCCCTGCGTGATACTCGTATGAGTCTCGATGTCAAGGCATGCTGAAGAAAGTTACGTACGAAGAGAAGGGGCACTCTGGTTTTCGCCATGACGGTCGATTGTATAGCGCGTTGAGCTGGAGGGGGTCAGAATCAAGATGGTTTGCAGAGGTCTGGGCAAGACGGCATGCATATATATCCTTCGACTTGCCCGAAAACGCCGGCAGAGCTCCATGTGCATCGTCATGAGGCCAGGTTGCTCCAAGTCATAAAGATCTATCGTCGGTTCCGTCGACACTGCTGGTGACTCAGAGTCGAAGTTAGAAGCACGAAGACGAGTGCTGCTCTGATGACGGTTGAGAACGTTGAGAGAGTTACGTGGATAGAGGTTCCTTGAGGGTCATCTTGATTTCTAACGGTCGGTCCGAGAAAGATTGTCCAAAGGTCATAAATGGTAGAACCAAGCTGTAAGCCTATGTAGAACAAGACCACCATTCACTGTATGACTTGAACTGTGATCGATGTACACGATTAAACGATCTTCAGCCGATCGTTCAAGATGTGGCGTTCGGTGGAACACGGCGGAAACATCGAAGGAAACACAGCGGTCCACATATCGGCGCTAAAAGAGTTCGGGACCGACAACAGCGTTCCCGAACTCGTCATTGAGGTCGCGGTCGCCCTTACCGTTCTCTGAGGTATGAGGCTACCTGGCACCAAGATCAGTGGGTGTGCTCCACAGTCATGTTCGTACACGATACATTACTGCTGTCCGACAAGTCACCCAAGAAATAATAACATGTGCATCGCAGTCTGTCTAGGGAGACTCTATGTCTACTCGACCTTCGCCTTTGATGGTGGCGCAATGAATGTCGCCTACGGAGTCAGAGAAAAGTGAAACGTCAGCAGGCACGCGAGGGAACAGAGGGAGATGACATACCGTGATGAATTTGAGAACTTCGTCGATGAGGATGACAGGGAAGCTGAAGTACAGCACCGCCTTCCACTCCGTCCAGTTGAGCGGCGTGATGGCGAACAGCGTCTGCAGGTACCACGATAATCAGCCCCGAACAACCTATTTACGATTCTTCCAAAGACTTACGGTGAAGAACGGGATATACAAGATCGCGAAGTGCAGCGCCATGCTCAACGCAATGGCGGCCACGAGGAACGGATTGCGCCACACGGGCAGCTTGAGCAGGCTCTCGTTCTCAGACAGCGAGTTCATCGCGTTGAACATCTCGACCGTGACGAGGATCGAGAGGCTCATCGTCGTCGCGCGGTGCGCCATCGCGTTCGTGAACATCTCGCAGCCGATCTCAGGGAACAGCGCGGAGCACTTGTGGAAGTGCGTCTGTCAACCAGAGCGAAGTTCAACATTGAGTATTCGCAGTGTATCGATGGCTGAAAAGCATACGTACCAACTGCCAGAACGTGATCTGTGGGCCGCCGGAGTAGAACATGAACCACCAGGCGTAGCCCGCCACAGTCGCAACGCCAACGTACGTTCCTACGATCATGTAGCGGATGAACAGCCACTTGCCGACGAGCGGCTCGCGGCTGCTCCGTGGGGGCACCCTCATGATGCTGTGGTCGGCGGGGTTGAAGCCGAGCGCGGTTGCGGGGAGACTGTCCGTCACGAGGTTGACCCAGAGCAGCTGCACGGGGATGAGAGCCTCCGGCATGCCCAGAAGAACCGTCAGGAAGATGCTGCGCAATGAAGCGGGACGTCGTCAGTTCACAGAACGGAGACGGCGGGATGACACGATCCGCTCACCTGACGACCTCGCCGATGTTCGATGAAACTTAGAACGGACAGAATTAGTCTACACCGCGGACGGGAGCGGATAAGGCATGGGCGACGTACTGAGATACCGGATGAACTGCTTCGTGTTGTTGTAGATCAGACGGCCCTCCTCGACAGCGAGTTCGATGGTCGCAAAGTTCGAGTCTGCGAGCACCATGTCCGCAGCGAGCTTCGCGACGTCCGTGCCGCTTCCCATCGCCACGCCAATGTCGGCCTTCTTCAAGGCCGGCGCGTCGTTCACACCGTCTCCAGTCTACGAGCCCATGCGAATCAGCAAACGAAACGGAGATGACGCGCTGTGCGTATGAGGGACACTCACCATCGCAACCACAAGACCCTGGCTCTGCAGCAAATCGACCAACTGGCTCTTGTGCCCCGGCTCTGTGCGGCTGAACAGGCTCGCGCGCATGACCGCCTTCACCTTCTCCTCCGGGCTCAGCGCATCGAGCTCGCGGCCCGTATAGCTCTTCCCCGTCAAGTCCTCATCTTCACCAAAGATCCCAATCTGGCGGCAGATCGTCTCCGCGGTACCCTTGTTGTCGCCCGTGATGCAAATAACGCGGATGCCCGCCGCCTTGCAGTTCGCGACCGCGAGCCGCACCTCGGGGCGCGGCGGGTCGAGCATGCCGACGAGCGAGACGAACGTGAGCTCGCGCTCGAAGCGCGCGTAGTCCGCCGTGCTCTCCGTCTGGTAGTGCGCGGGGTCGACGTCGGTCTCGTCGGTGTACGCGAGCGCGAGCGTGCGCAGGCCCTGGGCGCCGTAGGCGAGCGTCTGGTGGAGGAGCGCGGAGCGGAGCTCGGCGGTGAGCGGGATGGTGTGGCCGTTGACGAGGACGTAGGCGCAGCGTTCGAGGACGGATTCGGGCGCGCCCTTGACGAGGAGGGCGCCGGAGCCGTTGCGGCGGACCAGGACGGACATCATCTTGCGGTCTCTGGAGAACTCGAAAGTCATCAGGCGGGGTAGACTGTGTTCGTAGTAGTCATTGATGGCATTTGCGCGGAAGGCTGGGCCAAGCGACGGCAGCGACTTTGCGAGTTCCGGGTCGGGGCATGGGAGTTTTTCTGCCAAGACTCTCAGAGCAGCTTCAGTAGGCTCACCGACATTCGAGTATGCACCCTTATCCTACGCACGGAATATGCGTTAGATAAAGCTAATAGAGAAAAAACGAGATACGTACCGCGTGGAAGACAATTTTGGCGTCGTTACAGACAGAGCTGATCTCAGCAAGTCGGCGAATTGGCTCTGAATGGAGCTCAGCAGAGGCATCCTTGCCATCAGCAAACGTCACAGACCCAATTGGCGAGAACGTGGTGCCCTCGACGAAGTACTCCTTTGGCGTACCACTTGGGTCGACTACAACGAACTACAAGTCGTAATAAGATTCAGTACCATTCGGCAATCCAGACACAAGTCACCAACCTTTGACACGCTCATCTGGTTCGTGGTCAGAGTACCCGTCTTGTCCGAGCAAATCACGTTCGTGCACCCAAGCGTCTCCACACTAGGCAAATTCCGCACAATCGCGTTCTTCTGCGCCATCTTCTTCGTGCCCAGCGCGAGACACGCCGTGATGACCGCGGCGAGGCCCTCGGGGATGGCAGCGACGGCGAGCGCGACGGCGATCTTGAAGTAGTACACGGCGCCCTTGAGCGCGCCGTGGTGGGACGGGTCCCAGAAGTGCCGGATGTTGACGAGCCAGACGAGGATGCAGATGACGGAGATGACCTTCGCGAGCATGTCGCCGAAGTCGTCGAGCTTGCGCTTGAGCGGCGTCTTTTCGCTGATTTGGGACGTGATGGACTTGTGGATGTCGCCGATCGCGGTCTGCTCGCCAGTGAAGACGACGATGGCGCGTGCGTTGCCGTTCACGACGCTTGTGCCCTGTGAAGCGGGTCAGAAAGGTGTATTTGAGAGCGTTATGGGGATGGGTGCACGTACGGAGAAGAGCATGTTGGTCATGTCCTGCTTGACGGCCTTCGGATCACGGACCACGTTCACGCTCTTGTGTACGCTGATACTTTCACCAGTCAGGATAGCCTGGTCTACACGGAAACTGCTTGAAGAGACAGAAAGCAAGCGGCAGTCAGCGGCAATCTTGTCGCCGACCGCGACGGTAATGATATCCCCGGGCACGAGCTCCGAGGCATGTATACGCGTAACATGGCCGTTGCGGTAGACCTTGGCTTCGTCCGGAGAGTACTCCTTGAGAGCCTGTATGCAAGACAGTCAATACGGGTTGGTATACGAGTAGATTGACACGTACGTCGATAGCCTTCTCCGCATTAGTCTCCTGTATAACGCCGACCGTCGCATTCGCTATGAGGATGAGCAGAATGACCGACGGTTCTACGAACGCACTCCACCACGAGTCGGAGCTGTCCTCGAAGAGGGCGAGCACGAACGAGATGAGGGCCGAAGCGAGGAGGATAAGGACGAGCTGGTCCTTGAACTGTTCGAGGATCAGCTCCCAAAGCGGGGTTGGAGGGTCCTCCGGAAGTTCTGCCAAACGAAGCACGGTACGTCAAGCGTTGCAGGCACACAAGTCCGTCTGCTACTAACCGTTCTTTCCGTAGAGCTCAGCATGTTTCGCGGCGAGTTCAGTGGTGAGGCCGCGTTCCTGGTCGACGTTAAAGTGCTGGAGGATCTCCTCGGGAGATCTGGTCCAGGGAGCGTCCACCAGCTGCATGACTGGAGTGTCGGCCGCGGTGAATAATAGTACAGAAGAAGGTCAGCTCGACCGAGAAGGAGAGGGAAGTGTTTTGGAGACTCGCGCCGTGGCTGGAGTCTGTCGGTGCGCGTGGCGGTATAAATCAGCGAGGCACCGCGCCTGCGACCAGAAATTTCTGCCATGCCCTGCAGGAAGCTGACGTGGCACGTTGATTGGACACACCGCCGGCTGAGAGTCACCGGGGCTGCATTTCTCACCAGGGGGAAAGTTTGCTATCAACCATCTGGCTGTGGTATGCCAGGACACTCAGAGCAGGCGCGAGCATGGACAGGCAAGGGAATGTGCACGGCAAAGCAGTGGGAATTCGCAGCGGGGAGACGCAGGACGTGGGCATCGATTGCGCAATATCTTCCCGTGCGAGCTCGACATAAAGTACGACAACATATTGCGGGACGCATCCAGACATTTGGTACAGTTGAACAGAGTCGGACATGTGAGCCACATACGAGAACAGTGGGAGGAAACCCGAGAATACCTGCACGACATTCGAACGTGTCCCAAGTCCCAGTCGTCGGTAATGCGTGTCTTGTCTGTTCAGTCTCTGTTCAATGTCGCCGGCGACATAGGTTGCAAGCGTCGACCAAAAATCGGGCCAGGTGCGGTCGTCGAGCACATGGATAGCGAGAACGCAGTCCGGAGAGATGATTAGCAGAAGAAAAGTCGTCGAGGCAAACAGTCGCGGTGGCAAATGACCGATTCTCCCCGCCGCCGTCCCCGCCTCTGCAAAATATTTCCCGCTCAGCCCACCCACTCCATTTCCAAAACACCCCAGAGTGGAGCTCGTCGTCGCCCCGTACCGCCTTGTCGTCGCTGTCAGTGCCTTCGTCGTCGTCCGTGTTCGCCGTGGTCGTCGTCGAGAGCAGCAGTCAAGAGCGGGGTTAGCCGAGTTGCCCCGTTTAGCGCCGCATACCCTAGGCGAGGACACGGGCGCCTGTCTACTTGCAGTCGGTGACGCTGTGCTGCCTCTCGTCTTGACTCGCATCCGCATTTTCCTCCTCATCGTCCACCATGGGCAACTCGTCCTCCTCCGGGCGCGGCCACCATGATGACACGGTCGACTTCGGCTACCTCACCCCGCAGGGCATCTATACCGGCCCACGCGATTGGAATCAGTCTATCGTTACCCAGCTCATCATCGACCGCAAGTTAGCCCCCTTCTATCGCCCTCTGGAGGACTACGAAGACAACTGGGACGACGAGCAGATACTCGCAGCAATGAAGGAGCCCCAGCAACCCGACGGCCCGGACGGCGAGCCGACTATCACGCGAGCGGATTCCATGCACTCCAGCATGAGCTCGCGCACGCACCACAAGCGGCCCAGCGCAGCGTCCAAAGAACTTGCCCGAAATCCAGAGGTCGCCGTCTACAGGGGCGCCGTCGAGTGTCCTATCTGTTTCCTGGTGCGTCCGGTCGTCCTGCGCCGCCACTACACAAACCTTAACTCGTCCCCTGGCGCGTAGTACTACCCCCCTAACATTAACCATTCGCGATGTTGCGACCAAGCCATCTGCACCGAGTGCTTCGTGCAGATCAAGCGGGCAGACCCAACCACAACCCATCTCGTGTCGGAACCGGCCTCGTGCCCGTACTGTGTCCAAGAGAACTTCGGCATCGTCTATACGTCGCCCTCGTGGCGGGCGGGCATAGGCAGCGAAGGCTCAGTCAGTGGCTATATGCTTTATCGTCATATATGTGCTCATTGACATGGCTGCCGCCCTCCGACGCTTTGTTTTGCCACAGACCCCACCCACCTGGTCTGATGTACGTGGAGCGCCCTCGTCAGAATCAGCCTCGAAAAGACGGCGGAAGAGCTTCGGCGCTGACAGTCCGGAGGTTGTCACAATAGGTGCGTCCGTGCTCGATCGCTCTATGCGTACATCATTGAACGCGTATCCTTTAGACCAAATCCGACCCGATTGGGAGGCAAAGCTCGCAGCAGTCCGGGCAGCGGTTGCCCGCCGCGCTAACCGCCGGATTATCATGAGGCAGGTAGGAGACCGTCTGATTCCAGTGGGCATCAGCAGCGGACGCGTACATGCCTTGCCTGCGGAAGACATGCCTGAAGGCGCCGAAGGCGGTGGAGAGCGCGGGAGCAGGCGGTCGCGCAGGAGAGGCCAGAACAACGAGCTCAACCAATACCTGGGCGGTGTGGGACTTGCCGGACAAGACTTGGAAGAGGTCCGTCACCTGATTTTGCGCTCTTCATTTCTATCGAACATTACTTACACACGTTTTTCCAGCTTATGGTCATGGAAGCAATGCGTTTGTCGCTTTTGGAACACGAGGAGCAGCAACGGAAACAGCGCGAAGAAGAGGAAAAGAAAAAGAAAGAAGCGGCGGGCGGTGCTACGACGACGGGCGATAATGAGGGCGATGCGTCTTCGTCAGCTGCAGCACCCAGTGTGCCAGCTGCTGACGCGACCCCGAACGCGCAACCCACGTCCAGCTCATCAACGGACTCTTCTCCTACTCTTCTCACGCCAGACGCCCCAGCCAGCCCCTCGTCCAGTAATAACCTCGGACACCGGTCCTCATCCTCCCTCTCCCGAAACTCTGCGCAACTCTCCCCGGACGCGTCGGAGAGCTGGCGCAGGCAGCGCTCGCCCTCGCCCTTAGGTGCCATCGGCGCCGCCATGCGCAGCGCCGTCTCGACTGCGAGTGCAGTCGGCTCGCCGACGCCCAGCGACGGGCCCAGCGCGCCCGCCGACGCCGGCGCGGGTACGTCGGCGAGGAACAGTGTCATAGGTTCGAACGTGCCGTCTTCGCGATCAGTTGATAGCAGCGCTGATGCGACCGCTTCTCCCTCCCTCGCGTCGCTGGCGACCGACGGCTTCCAGACTGAGGCCGGCCCGTCGTCGGCGTCGAGCGCGGCCAGCGCGGAGACCGTCGTCACCCCGCCGCCTCCGCTGCTGCAGCGCCAGTCTGCGGACAGCGTCTCGCCGCCGCCGAGCGACCACACCGCCGTACAGTCTCCCGACCTCTCCACGTCCACGCGCACCCCGATCGTCCTGCACGAGTCCCCCCGGCCCCTCTCCGTCCGCACGGCGTCGATCGCGTCGTCCATCGTCTCCGCCAGCGACCAGGGCGCCAGTGTCAGCGCATACGATTACCTCCCCTCCTCCCCCGCCTCCTCCGCCTCCTCTCTTGCATACAAGCCGCTCCTAGACGACTCGCCGAACATTCCTCCGCAGAGCGTGAGCGCTGCCGAGGACTCGAATACGATGCTCGGCGCGTGACGCGTTCCGCACGGCGCGTTGAACATAACGATGACCACGAATGATGAATGACGACGACGACAACGGCGCGACGGCGTGCGAGGTATCCCCGACAGGTGTATATGGACTACCGGAATACGTCCCATCCTAATGCTTCTCCGTTTCATGTGTAGCTTAGAGTTCTTACCGAGACCCTTGACTTGTGTGCATCTCCCCCTTTAGCGCAGGCTCTTGTACTGGCCGTCCCCTCCATGTTTTAAGTATGTACAATGTGAACTCTGCGACTTCATTTGCATTTGCAGCGATTGTTAGAGGCGTGTTGTTCTGGACTTACGTTTGGTGGAAGACCTCAGTACCTAGAGTTACGTCGAACTTGAGGAGCGGATACGCTTTCGTTCCTAGGTCTTAGTGTCTTCCGCGGCTCAATCAGTGCGGCAGTCCCATGTGATAACTCGAGGTGACGCCAAGCAGGTACGCATACGATAGCCAAAATGAAGCCTACAATTACAGAGAGCTGATGATTGTACATACATCCATGTTATAAGTTAGGGGGCGACCGTGCCGGTCCCTGGTCAGTGTCCAACCTGCTGATTTTATTATCCAGATTTCCGCGACTTGAAACTTTCAGAATGCTTCAGGATCGACCTTCACCACTACCTTTCCGCACGCATGTTTCGTCATGATGCGGTCGTAGGCTTTGAGCGCGTCCTCAAATGAGTGAATGGAGTCGACGACGGGCTTGACCTTGCCTGAGAGCGATCGTTGTCAGCTGAAGCCGAACGGATATCACACATGTCAACACGAACCTTCAGCAACCATCTCGGCCACGCGGTCGAGTTCACCGTTCAACTTATCCACTGATAACATGATCACTCTGCAGACAGCCGTCAGCCTACTTCGAAACGCGGGTTTAGTATCAGCAGCTAGCACTCACTTCCACGTCCGTGGTGTGCCGCCAAGGACCTTCGGCCGCAGTACTGTTTCCCAGACGTAGCGTCCAAAACGGGGCAAGCCCTTCAAGCCGTCAGGCTGTGGGCCGACGCTGATGAAGATGCCGCCGGGGGCGAGGTAGCGGGCACTGTGTGTGTACAACTCGACGTCGGTGTTGCCGACGGCCTCGAGGAAGACGTGGAACTTTGGCTGGGGTGGGTCGCGTTCCAGCTGCTCGTGCACTGGGCCCTTTGTGTAGTCGATGAACTAGAAACATTATTATATAAATGAATGGAATCGAACATAATAAGAAGGTTAGGGAGGTCGGAAACGCGTACATGATCAACACCAACGCTCTTGAGGAACTCTTCGCGTCCGGTTGACGCAGAGGCCGTCACCGTACATCCAATTGCCTTTGCCATTTGAGCCGCGTACAGGCCCACGGCAGTACTGCCTCCGTTGATGAACACGCTTTGTCCAGGCTCTATTTTGGCTATATGGAACAGAGCCCAATATGCGGTCAACCCGACAACGGGGATACCCGCCGCCTCGACAACAGAGACATTGGGAGGGCGAGGGGTCACGAATTTGCGGGGTATACGGATGTACTCTGCCAGAGCACCTTGTTGGCTCTTCTGGTGGTCTGGTCCCAGAAGGTGAGGTCACTTGCATGAAAAGGCTAACGTATGAACTCACCCCCGACAGCACCGAGGACTGCTTGGCCGTTGCTTAGATCTGTTCCATTGGCGTCGACGATGACACCAGCGAAGTCCATTTCCGCGATATACGGTCGTTTCGACAGCCATGTAGGCACAAGCTTCATCAGCTTATATCCTCTGAAGTCGAACATCAGGCATGTTGGTCTCTCAAAGTACATTGCATATGGAGGACGTACACAGGGTTGAGCGCAGCAGCTTGTACCTTGACCAACACCTCTCCGGCAGCAAGCTTCGACGACACAGGGAAGTTCTCATCGAGCCGTAGCACCTGTGCCGGCGTCCCTTGTCCAGTGACGAGCCACGCCTTCTGCTTCTCCGGGATTTGTGGGGTAGACTCTGGGGTCGACATCGTTTGTGCAATGTGCAGTGTGGGGAGGGAGGGTCGAGACTGTGAAGCGCTTGCATCATAGCGTGCCGCGTTTATATACCGACTCCTGTCTCGGCCCTCGTTCACTGGCTGCTGATTGGAACGGGTGCTGCTGCATGTCCGCTACCTCGAATAAACGTATGCTTTTTGTATGTGCATTAAGGAGCGCAGTACGTGTTGTGGCTAGTCTTGGATCGCAGAAGTTCTGGGATATCTGGCAGCTCCAGCTGGCACTACAAAATCATTCTATCGAAGCGAGAAGTGGGTTCTACATTCTCTTGTCGCGCATTCAGAGTTGTTATAGAAGAATTTTGAACATCAATTGACTCGCACAAAGTTGAGTAACGTCGAACAGAGGTTATGGGATAGAATATTGAAAGCTCATGGTGGTGGCATTCGAAGACAAACAGCAGGCGTAGAAGAATCCAGGCACCGTGAAAATCATCGGCAAATCACATCGCTCTCCGAAGTCCGCGGAGTTAGCGTGAACGAGCGTTAAAGTTTGTTGAGGAGGCTGGGCGGAAGCCTCTGCCAAGATGCGATCAAAACTTCAAAACTTGCCATTAATCAGTCCTGATTTATATTATGACATTCTGGAACGGATACGCTCTCTTAAGATACACTGCGGGACTGATGATCAGATTGAAGTACAATGAGAAGGCGATAGCAATTGTCCGGATGACTATGCTCTGAAGAACGGGATTGGGTCTAGGTAGAAAGTCTGGTAGTCGGATTTGTTTGAACCATGGCAGATCAGGAGCATTCAATCGGCTTCGAGATCAATATTCACAGTGACCTTTCCACAAGCACGTTTTGTCATGATGCGTTCATACGCTTTGAGCGCGTCCTCGAAGGGATATACGGAATCAACGACGGCCTTGAGTTTGCCTAGGGATGATATATGTCAAGAAAGTCAGGCAACAGGGTGAGCACGTGGGGCACATACCGTCGGCGACCAGCTTAGCAATACGTCCGAGCTGTTCCTCAAGTCCCTTCGGTTGGACCATAATCACTCTAAGGCAATTTGGTGAGATAGGTGAGCAGGGACTAGTCGAAGAAAGTTACGTACTTCCATTTGCGGGACGCGCCACCAAGGACTTTGGGTCTGAGTAATGTTTCCCACAGGTATCGTCCAAGTCGAGGTACGCCCTTCCAACCGTCGGGCTGAGGGCCAACGCTAATGAAGATACCATCCGGTGCAAGATATGCAGCACAGTGCGTGTATAGTTCAACATCCGTGTTGCCGACAGCTTCGAGGAAGACGTGGTATCGGGGCTTGGCTGGGTCACTTTCCAGCTGCTTAAATACTGGACTCTTTGTATAATCAATGAACTGTAGGCGTCGCAGGATGCAAGATTAATACGATAGGACTGCGCGACCGGTCCTGGAAGACGTACGTGATGAACACCAATACTCTTTAGAAACGCCTCGCGTTTCGTCGAAGCTGAAGCCGTCACTGTACATCCTGTAGCTTTAGCCATTTGGATTGCCAAGATACCAACGGCGGTACTGCCACCATTGATGAACACGTTCTGTCCAGGCTGCAGGTTAGCCAACTCGTACAGGGCATAGTCTGCAGTAAGTCCAACGAGAGCGATGCCAGCCGCCTCCAAAGCGGATATGTTGGAAGGACGAGCAGTCAGATGACTGCGAGACACGCTGAGGTACTGGGCAAGAGAGCCTTGTTTGGTTTTCCCCTGATCTAGAAGCAGAATATGAGAACATGCTACATGACATTATGGAAACCTGAACATACGAGCAACGAGCCCAAATACTTCCTGGCCATTACTGAGGTCGGTCCCATTGGCATCGACGATAACACCAGAGAAGTCCATTTCAGCTATGTAAGGCCGTTTTGACATCCAATTGGGTATGACTTCCATGGACTTGTATCCTCTGAACGCAAATCCCACGTATGTTAGATACACAAAGGTCACGAAGTGAAGAATAACATACGCAGGGTTCAATGCAGCTGCGTGAACCTTTACTAATACTTCTCCAGGGGCAAGCTTCGCTGGTACAGGGAAGTTCTCGTCGAACTTGAGCACCTGCGTGACAGGGCCCTTCCCGGTAACAACCCACGCCTTCTGCTTCTCGGGTATCTGTGAGGTGAACTTAGGGATAGACATCGTGCAGAACTGAGGATGTAGCGACTGTTTGATGAGGGCTTGCATTGCTTCCTATGGCTTTATACTGTTTCGACTGGCCTCGGCCCGAGCAATGGGTGATTGAAGTCGCAGCTATGTGCTCTCCACTTTTGATGAGAGGCTGTCATTCGTATCCAAGGCTAAGGAGGGTATCTGTGCTGCGTCCAACTGTGAGTCCCCGCCGTTCAGCTGCGACACCTCCAAGCCCAATCCAAACCACGCTGCGACCCTCCCAAGCCTGGCTGTGGACGAGAAACCAACGCGCATTTTGCTTTGAGATATTGCCTGTAGCTGCGCAAAAGACCATTGAAGTTTCAAACAAGTGGTTGAGATGTGTTCTGACAGAGAGGTGCTGAGCAAAGGTTTTGAGAGCTTCTCGGCCCGACGCACATCAGCGTCGCGGTTCTGCGCTTTTTCGCGCACACGGCGGAGACAGATATCCAACCAATCGCATCGTTTTCCGAGACTCGCGGAGCTTCATGTCTACTGGATCATCGACTCCTCGCTGAAGATTTCGGTGTTAGCAGGTTCAACGGCCATTCAAGATACCACCGAGTACGGCTTAGAGGCTTGCTATGTTATGTGATGGCATCGCATAGTGAAGTCATGACGACTGCTTCGTGGCGTGCGCATTTTATAGACAACCTTAGGACTGTCTAATGGTTTCACGAGCAAAGAATACGAGCGAATTGTTGTCCATGACCTGCGTTTCTAACGGAGATTTAGTCCGCCTAACGATCTATGTGTCTGCAGCTTCGTTGAGGGTATAATATACGAGTTCCAACTTCCAAGTCCTAAAGGCACCCAGGTAACCGGTGAAATCGTGCAATCCTCAAAGGATATCCAGAAGGTCTTTCCTACTCCGCAGAAGGATCGACCTTAATGATGATTTTCCCAGCGGCTCTCGACGACATGATCCGCTCGTATGCCTTGGGCACGTCCTCGAACGAGTACACGGAATCAATGACGACTTTGACTTGGCCTATAAGGAGGAAAGATGAATTTTGAATCGTGGTAAATATTGTGGCTCCATACCATCTTTAACGCATTGAGCGAACTTCTCGATGTCCCCACGATCATCTGTCGATACAACGACCAGTCTAGAGATCAAAATTATATCAATTCTGAACCCGCGGCCACTGTTGAACGCCAACTTACTTCCATTTACGCTTCGTGCCACCCAGCCAAGCCGGCCGAATAGTTTCCCACATATACCGGAACATCCTTGCGTAACCATCTTCCCCGGGCCACATACCGACGCTAGCGTACGTGCCGCCGGGTGCGAGATAACTCGCACTGTGTGTCCACAGTTCAACGTCTGTGACACCGACGGCTTCGAACATAACATCGAACTTTGGATTCAAGTGGTTGCGTTCTAGCTGTTCGTGCACACGACCCTTGGTATAATCAACGAACTGCAGTATCATTCAGGTTATTCTGAAACTTCATTGCAGGCACGACTGGAAACACTTACATGGTCCACTCCGAGGGAGTGTAGCAAGTCTTCCCGTTTGCCTGAGGCACTGGCTGTCACAGTACAGCCGATAGCCTTTGCAAGCTGGATCGCGAAGATCCCAACTGCGGTGCTTCCCCCATTGATGAAGAGGTTCTGCCCTGGCCTGAGTTTCGCGACTGTAAACAACGCCTGGTATGCCGTTAGGCCCGCCAAACTGAGTCCTGCAGCTTCGGTCGGTGTCATCCCAGGCGGACGCGGGACGACGACTGAGGCTGGCACGCGTGTGTATTGCGCGAGTGCTCCTTGGTGGGTCTTGAATTGTAGTGCTACCGACCACAACTGTGTTGTCAGGATACAAGTATTGAAACACAGTGGGCGGGGGGACTACATACGAACGAGGATGACGCCATAGACAGCTTGCCCGTTCTGCAGCTCCGTCCCGTTGGCGTCAACGACGATACCAGTGAAGTCGTTCTCCGCGACATGAGGTCGCTTTGCGACGAAGTTGGGCCACATACCCATCATGTGGTAACCGCTGTCGTATCGAGCTGACATCAAAATCGAAAGCCATGAGTCTTGAGTACGCACACCGGATTCATAGCCGCTGCCTGCACTTTGACGAGGATTTCACCGGGTGCTAGTTTAGTTGGCACGGGGTCATTTTGTTCGAGGGAGAGGGACTCGGATGGCTTTCCTCTGCGAGTAACGATCCAGGCTTTCTGGGTTTGAGGTACGGAGGACATGCTGGATGGAAGAGTCGAAGGAGCTGATTGATCCACGCAGTGTCCCTATATACGTGTTTCTGGTATGAACTGAGTTGAGGGGATCGACACATGCATTAGTGCTGCGGATAATTTTGACCATCGTGGTGGCTGCCGGCCGTACAGGTAAGCTGCAAGCTCGGGCTGACGACGCCGACTATGATGAAGCGCTTGTGATGCACATCGTAAGGTAAGATCAAAATCATATACGATAATAAGAGGGACTTAAATCTCGTCACCAAAAGGTTTCAACAAGCAGAGAAGGACTATAAGATGCGGGTACGCCACAGAGACGCTTTGAAGTTTGGGTAGCAAACCGTGACGTCAACCGGCTTCTGTAGCTGGAGTATCGTCAGCAAGCTTACGAGCTTAGTCAAATGCTGAGATGACACAGATACTGTAGAGGAGGGAGAACGGCACAGATGTAGACTTAATATATACCGTGTACTGGGGCGGCGTCATGACGGGAATGTGTCGAAGCCGTAAACCGAGGCGGATACCCAACGCGAGAAGGGATTCGCTTGGATGGTCCTTCGAGACTTACGAAGTTTCCATGCACGGATGAATATGCAGTCAGTATAGTCACGGCGGATGTTGTGCAGCGTACGAGGTAAGGAAATCTGCCTTGTATTGTGCAGCGTCCTATGATATCATCTGTTTGAACTATCCGAAAAGGTGAAGGACCAGGCGTGTATGATGGTATCATCCGAAAACCTTGTGCCGCGCAATTCAGTATGGTACCAGCCTGTAGCGGTGATCAGGACGGCAATTTTCACTTGTGGACAGTGATAAATAACCTTCTAAACGACAGACGGGTCGACCTTGACGACAACTTTGCCTGCGGCCCTTGATGTCATGATCCGCTCGTATGCCTTTAGCACGTTATCGAATGAGTACACGGAATCGACAACAGGTTTTACTTTTCCTGCATGGGTACATGTCAGAGGACCGAAAACGTTCATATCCAAAACATTGCGGAGCATACCATCCTTGACTAATTGCGCGAACTTCTCGAATTCTTCACGGTTGAAGCTCAGCATGACCGCCCTAGATAAAAGTTGAGCGGACTGCCAGCAGATCGAAGTCATGCAATTCTTACTTCCAGGTTCGTCTGGTACCACCGAGGACTGCAGGACGAGCAAGTTCAAAGACATAATGAAGCGTCTGTATGAAGCTTGACACGCTTTGGGGGGTCATGCCCACACTGACGAATATACCATTCGGTACAAGATACTTCTCGCTGTGCGTGTATAAAAGAACATCTGTGTTGCCGACGGCGTCGAAAATGACGTGGAATTTGGGACTGGGAGGGTTGCGTTCCAGCTGAGAATAGACGGGGCCCTTGGTGTAGTCGACGAACTTTGATTGATGTCAGTCGATAGATCCAAGGGGAATTGAGCACACTTGCGTTATCTACACCCAAGGAGCGGAGAAGAGGCTCCCTCTTGTCGGAGGCACTCGCTGTCACAGTACACCCGACGGCCTTGGCAAGCTGGATTGCAGCGATACCGACTGCTGTGCTTCCACCATTGACGAAGAGGTGCTGTCCCTCTTCTAGCTTGGCGATTGTAAACAATGCCTGGTATGCAGTTAGGCCGACCAAGGTTAGTCCCGCAGCCTCCGTGGGCGAGAGCGTCGGTGGGCGTGGGACGACGTGGGAGGCGGGGAGCCGCGTATATTGCGCAAGACTTCCCTGGTGCGACTTGAAGGTCAGGGCTAGCGCATTCATTAGTTATAAAGTTGACAAAGTAGTAACGGCGCAAGGTACAGAGACGTACGAACGGGGATGAAACCGTAGACTTCCTGACCGTTCTGCAGGTCGGTACCGTTGGCGTCGACGACAACACCGGCGAAATCGTGTTCAGCGACATGAGGACGCTTTGCTATAAAGTTGGGCAACATGCCCATCACTTTATGTCCACTACAACGCGTCAGTATGGACTTCGTAGACGTCAGAGATAGGCGAGCGTTGTACGAACACCGGGTTTAATGCTGCGGCTTGCACTTTGACAAGGATCTCCCCCGGTGCCAGTTTGGACGGTACATCGGCCTTTTCATCGCAAACGAGGGCTTGAGCGGGGCTGCCTCTGCGGACCACCTTCCACGCTTTCTGGGTTGCCGGGATGGAGGACATGATGGTAGTGGAACAAGCGGGGGTGGCTAGCCTAGTTTGCCTCCAACCTGCTTATATGCGTCGCGTGCTCCGCGGACTATGACGACTCCAGGGCTCGGTAACGACGTCTGCATCGCTGACGTGCTGTGAGCGTTTTTCCGTTTTCGACAACTGACCTTGCGAAAGTGAGGGGACAGAAGACGGGCGTCTGCGGAGGTTGCCGGTGGGCGCCAAACCGCGATCTGGTGTCTTGTACCGGATGGATCTGACCCTTTGCCCAGCCACAGCCATCTCTTTCCAGTTCCTCGCCGTTCAACCACTACGACAGAGCTAGTTCATCATCGCTGCTCGTCTTGCCCACCATGGACGTACGTGTACTCCTGATCATCTCACAACATAATCTTTTAACTGATTGCTCTTCAGGGCATTCTCGACTTCAACAGGGAGTTCGATGTTTCTCTCATGGACAGGGTCGTCATGGCCTTTTATTCAGGAGCGGGGCAAGAGGTGTGTAGCCAGGATGATCTCGCATAGGTATACGTGCTCAACGTCTCTTTATCGCGATTCTGCATTTTTAGCAACAACAAGCACAACAAGTCTTGACACAGTTTCAAGAAAACCCCGACTCATGGACGCGAGTCCCAGACATTCTCGAGCACTCATCATTTCCTCAATCAAAGGTAAGAGCATCCTATACGGTTCTCTAATCTTACTGGTACTCATCCGGAATCTCCCAGTACATCGGCCTGCAAATCCTAGAGAAATTGATCTTGACCAGATGGAAGTCTTTACCCGAAGGCCAACGTCAAGGTACGTCCAAATCGACGCGTTTTTCGCCTCGATATGCTCACTGCAGACTCAGGCATTCGTAACTTCATCGTTGGTATCACTGTCAAGCTTGCATCGGACGAAGCCACGTTGCGTAGAGAGAAGACCTATATTAATAAGCTGAACTTGGCACTCGTCCAGGTGTGTGCTTTCCCCTCATTGCTGTCCCCCATGTCTCTCAAGCATCCCCAATTGTTGTATAGATCCTCAAGCAAGAATGGCCGCATAATTGGCCCATGTTCATCCCGGAATTGGTGCAATCATCCAAGACGAATCTGTCTCTCTGCGAGAACAACATGGTCATCCTCAAACTGCTCTCCGAAGAGATTTTCGACTATTCAGCAGAGCAGATGACACAAGCCAAAGTCAAAAACCTCAAAAACCAGATGTGTGGCGAGTTTTCGGAGATCTTCAAGCTGTGCTCGGAGATTCTGGAGGAGGCGCAGAAGTCGTCACTAATCAAAGCCACATTGGAAACTCTGCTGAGATTCCTAAACTGGATCCCTCTGGGCTACATCTTCGAGACGACTATCATCGATCTCCTCCTTACCCGAGTAAGTCTTATTTGACAATAGACGCAAATGCAGTCTTCTCACGCATCCTCCAGTTCTTGGAATCGCCAGAATTCCGCAACATCACACTGAAGTGCCTCGCTGAAATCGCTGCTCTCAATGTTGGCCCAGAATACGACCCTAAATTCGTAATTCTGTTCGCTATGGTCATGACTTCAGTGAACCGCATGATTCCTCCCAGCACCAACATCGCGCAGGCGTACGCAAACGCGGGAGACTCGGGCCAGGAGCTCGTCCTGAACCTTGCGCTCTTCTTGTCCAACTTCCTGTCCAACCACTTGCGCGCTGTTGAGACTGAGCAGAACCGCGATGTTCTCTTGAATGCGCATCTCTACATGGTGAAGGTCTCGCAGGTAGATGAACGCGAGATCTTCAAGATTTGCTTGGAGTACTGGCTGAGGCTGGTAGCGGAGCTATATGAGGAGATTCAGAGTCTTCCTATTGGCGACAGCGGACTTCTCATGGGTTTGAGCCTCGGTGGCAGCCAGAATATGCTCAATGGCATGAACCTTAGAAAGAACATCTACAGTGACGTCTTGTCGAATCTTAGATTGGTCGTGATCGAGAAGATGGTCAAGCCAGAGGAGGTAAGCTCATGATTTCATCCGATGATGTGACGCAATCTCACTGGTTGATCCGCCTAGGTCCTGATTGTCGAGAATGAGGAGGGCGAGATCGTCCGCGAGTTCATGAAGGAGAGCGATACGATCGTGCTGTACAAGTCGATGCGCGAGCTGCTAGTCTACCTGACCCACTTGGACGTCACCGACACAGAAACTATCTTGACCGAGAAGCTCGCGAAACAGGTCGATGGCTCCGAATGGTCGTGGCAGAATCTCAACACGCTGTGCTGGGCCATTGGTTCGATTTCTGGCGCTATGAGTGAGTATTCAAACCCTGTGCCCATGTTGATAAGCTCTCACACGCGTTTGAAACACCAGACGAGGAGACTGAGAAGCGCTTCTTGGTCACCGTGATCAAGGACTTGCTCGGGCTGTGTGAGATCAAGCGCGGCAAGGACAACAAGGCTGTCGTCGCGTCGGACATCATGTACATCGTCGGACAATACCCAAGGTTCCTCAAAGCTCACTGGAAGTTCTTGAAGACCGTTGTCAACAAGCTCTTCGAGTTCATGCACGAGACCCACGAGGGTGAGTCCCACTTCTCGTTTTGCTCCTTCTCTCTGCATCTTTCCGCGTTCTTCTTCGTGGCAGTTCTCGTCATGGGAAACAAGATTGACGCGGCGGACGCCATACAGGTGTACAGGACATGGCGTGCGATACGTTCATCAAGATCGCGCAAAAATGCCGCCGGCATTTCGTGCTGCAGCAGTCGGGCGAGACGGAACCGTTCGTCGAAGAGATCCTCCGGCTACTGCACCGTATTACTGTAGACCTTTCACCACAACAGGTAAGCGGCGGCGATCGATGGCTGCAAGTTCTATACATTGACAATCCGCCGTCTTAGGTCCACACGTTCTACGAGGCAGTTGGATACATGATCTCAGCACAACCTAACAAGCCCCAACAAGAAAAGCTTATTGCGAAGCTCATGGAGCTACCAAATAATGCTGTAGGTGTAGTCGTGTTGATGCGTGGAATTTCGCTTACATGCTGCGCCTTGCAGTGGGATTCGCTCATGGCCCAGGCCGCTCAGAACATGGACGTTCTCAGTAGTATGGACAACATCAAGATCCTGTCTAACGTGCTCAAGACGAACGTGGCCGCATGCACGTCCATCGGACCGTTCTACCTACCGCAAATTGGCCGTATTTTCCTAGATATGCTTGGCCTCTACAAGGCGGTCAGCGGCATCATCAGCGAAACCGTCGCACGAGAAGGTAAACTGGGTACCGATCCCAGCACCTCACTCGCATCGCTAACAATCCTCTTCCCCCAGGCCTGATCGCCACAAAAACGCCCAAGGTTCGGCAGCTGCGCACCATCAAGAAGGAGATCCTCAAGCTCATGGAGACGTTCATCCGGAAAGCGGAGGACCTTGAGACAGTGAACAACAACTTCATGCCGCCACTACTCGACGCCATCCTCGGGGACTACAACCGCAATGTACCTGCTGCTAGGGACGCGGAAGTCCTAAACGTCATGGCTACGATCATCGGTCGTCTTGGGGTGCGCATAAAGTATGTTCGCTTGAGTACTACATGTGACTGACGCGGTTCCTAGCCACTGCTCACACCTCAAGTGCCTGCGATCCTTGACGCGGTGTTTGAACCGACATTGAACATGATCAACCAGGACTTTGCGGAGTTCCCAGAGCACCGTGTTGGCTTCTTCAAGCTGTTGAGAGCAATCAACTTGAACTGCTTCCCAGGTACATAGTCACGACATATTCACAGGAATCAGCAGACTGACAAGCCTTCTTAGCGCTATTGACGGTACCGCCACCACAGTTCAAGCTCTTCATGGACAGTATTATCTGGGCCATCAAGCACACGATGCGTGACATTGCTGAAACTGGTCTCAACCGTAAGCCATCGTTTTGACCAAAGCCTGCCGTCCTTCTGACCGTGTTGTACAGTGTGCCTTGAGGTCATTAACAACTTCGCGAGCGCCGATGCGACGGTTTCGAACGTGTTTTTCCAGCAATACTTCCTCAGTGTCATGCAAGATATCTTCTACGTGCTCACAGACACGGACCACAAGAGCGGATTCAAATTGCAGAGCATGCTTCTTGCGCGGATGTTCCAGCTCGTCGAGACGAACCAGATTTCCGTACCGCTTTTCGACCCTGCGACAGTTCCTGATCCCAACATCTCGAACTCGCTATACTTGCGCGAGTACACCGCCAACCTGCTCAAGAACGCGTTCCCTCATGTCCAGCTGTACGTGGCTTTTATACATTTTCTTTGTTGTGCCTTTACCTAACAAGCATGACAGTGCCCAGATCCAGGCCTTCGTGATCAGCCTCGGCGAGTTGCACAGCGACATCAACCGCTTCAAGCTCGCCCTCCGCGACTTCCTGATCCAGCTCAAGGAGTTCTCCGGCGATAACGCGGAGCTGTACCTCGAGGAGAAGGAGGCGGAGATGCAGCGCAAGGCACAGGAAGAGCGCGAGGCCGCGATGCGCATCCCGGGCATGCTCAAGCCCTCACAACTAGAAGACAAGGACGAGGACATCTAATTCGCTTCGTTGGTCCGTTGGTCCGCGGACTTTGTGGGAAGTCAACGCTCAGCGCGGCGCGTCTGCATGCGGCGCGACCCCGTCCGTTTTCACGTTCACGTCCATCTCTTGTTTGCTTCGACGTCCTCCATCTACGCATGCCCCCTTTGAGTCTGTCACCTTTATCCGCAGCATTGTACCCGCTATCGCCATATTTCAGTTCGCAGCATATATCAATGTAACATTAGCGTAATTATCAATATAACACACATATATTGTACGCTGAGCTGTCCGCGTAAGGCTTCGCGTGGCTCGCTCACTAGAGTGATATTCCCTACCGCTACGCATGGTATCTTTCTTCCGGCATTCTCTTAGAAAAGAGTACGACTCTCTTCTCTTCGCTTATGGTCAGCAACGGAGACTAGCGTTCTGTGTGGCGTATTCAAGCAGCTTTTGAATAACTCCAGTATTCATGTATTTTTTTCACAAATCGTCATCGACATCTACACCGTCCATGACATAATCATCATCGTCTTTGTACACGTCCTCCAGGGTTCGCAACTCGTCCTGAAGTTGCCGTACATCATCCCTCTCCAGACCCATCTTCGAGATAACCTCGCCGTGTCGACGAAGGCAATCACCTGTAAACGACGCGAAGGCAGAGAATAAACTTCCACTACGGGACGTCGTCGTGATCGAGGAGAATATGCCGGCGGTGGTGCGGGGTGGGCTGGGAGGCTCGAAGATCTGTGGGAAGGATGTTGGGATATTGCAAGGTGGCGCATGGACGCTTGTAAAGACTATTGTTAATGGAGTTGCGAGCCTCGTTATTATCGTGACCTTACCTGAGAGGCGGAGGATTGAATTGCCCGGCCCAGTCGTTGTATGACGCGACAGACTCTTTCGTGAACCCTCTCGTGACGTCCAGACGAGCGAACGGTAATGTGGAACGCCGAGTCTTCGCAAAGTCAGCTTTGACACGACGAAGGACAATCTCAACACATACCGGCACGGGTTTTTCCACTAGAGAGGAGAAGTCGTAGATTCGCGCGTAGACATCGCGCTCAAACTTCAGCGAGTCAGACTCAGACAGAGGAAACGCGCCGCTGAGGGTCGCGAATCGCGTGTTCTCGCGCCAGTTTAGCAATGAGCACAGGGAGGACATGTCGCCTGTAGACGCTGTTGATTTAAGTCTAGGGGCTTCTGTTCAGCGGGGTTCGATAGGTAAGGAAAAAATATACCGCATGGGCAGCGTCGCGCTTTCGATATGAGTCGCTAGCAGGGCCGACGACTGGAAGAAACTCCGCTGCTACAAATTTTATACGGACGTGAGATGGTAAATATAAATATGCATTGATTGAGGGCTCACATCAAGGCGGAGACCCTGCAACCAGAAGCCTGTCGACCAAATTGACGGATGCTGCACGGGGACCGTGATAGTAGATAACTCGCTAAAACTTCGTAGACATAGCGCGTCGTTCAATGCCTTCATCAGGCTGCGCGACTAAGAACACGGCGCGACGAGTTGTGAGTAAGGGCCGTGCTGGTAAGGCGTCAGTCTTTTACTCACGTCGTCGCTGTCGACGTCCCTGGGATCGATTCCGGATAGTATGGGGAAGGAAAAGCTAGGAAGTTTGACAAACTCGTCCCGAAATTGGGTGAGAAGAGCGTGGGTGAAGGATCCGAAGGTAGATGCGTCGTTGATAACTTGCAAGCCCTATACAATTCATACTAAGCACGGCTCCATCTCGTAATACTTTAAATATGTAAGAGCTCACCTGCAGATTATCGCATTCCTCCACGAAGGCTCTGAAGGTCTCTTCCATGAAATCGGTATCCTAGACACCTGGTGAATCAAGATCAAAATTGACCTAGTAGTAGATTATACCTCTTCTAGCCTGTTGAACTCCTCCAGCCCCTTCGCCCAGTCGCCCTCGGATACCTCCCAGTCTGGAAGATCTGGAAGGCGCTGTATCGAACGGGGATGCAGGTATACGCGGCTGTAGTCAGCCCAGTAGCGAATTTTGTCTGCGTCTGCGTGAGCCAGCGCGTCTGGGTCATCGGTTTTTTTGTCTTCAAGGTCCTCTGACGCCTCGAATTGAGTATGATAGTCGCTCTTCGGTACAGGGTCTTGTCGATACTCGACTACATCGCCGTTCCTGCATAACAAAGCTTAGTAGTCAGTTATCAGCCACAGTCACAGTTTGATGACCTACCAATCAGATGTAATATCTTCTGCATCCTGTGCTGTGGTTTCGCCATAGAGGTCCGAGAGCGAACCGAAGTTTGCTAGACACGAAATCAGGACGAGAGCCAAGCAACGATCCGGGACTGCATACATTTACGATCGAATACCAGTAATCTAGGAGAGAAAGTTGGTTCTCCCTTCAGCCTTTCTCAGACGAATGAAAGCTATCTGGAGGGAATACAGCGTACATTCTGCGATAATCCTTCCCGGAACGATATGTCGTGATTGACTATCGGATCCTCTGCATCTTCACCATAGGTGAAGTAGCTCTCTTGCGCGTTCCAAAAGTGTGTCCCTACATAATTGGCTAGATTCCCCGCCTGTATGTAGAGTATTTCTCTCATATCGGACAACGGTAGCTTCGCGGTCAAGCTCAAGAGGCGAATATAATGACGGCGTCTATAGGCGCGAAAGTGATCGGGCGTCTGCCGATAAGATCTTTGGCAGGGGATTTGCGACTCTCTAACTGACCACGACTGTCTTTCTCTGATCACAAACAACCGAGGAGTATACATGTTCAAGAAGTAAGCCGATTCAGAATTTCATCCTCTCAGACGTTCTGACGTTCTGACGTGCCTGGAGTTAGATTTCAGACGACGAGCGATGTCTCGGGACAGACGAGCGTGAAGTCCTCCGTGCAGCGCTCCATCCGGGCGGGCATCCTCTCGCAGTGGAACATCGACCCCGAGACGTTCGAGCAGATCTGGCCGAAGAAGGAGGCGATCATCCTCGTAAAATGGTCAGTGCCCTCGTCCTCCCCCTGCCCGTCCGGCCGCGGGTGAGCTCATGCATGCGGTGGACAGCAGAGACCATATTTCGATCTACACGCTGCACGGCGAACCGCTCTTCTTCCAGCACTTTGACGGGCCTTTTTACCCCACGCTGCGGGTGCTGCACAAGTGTACGTAAAGATACGTGTTTTCCTGGCGGACCGTGCTGAAATGCGAATCTCTTACTTTCCGCTTGCTCGATCGTTTTTGGCTATGCGCATGCCTTGGATGTGCGTACGAAGACCCGTTCGTGCTGCCCAAGGTTGGGATCGATCGTGGGGCAATCCGCTACCTGCTTGCCGGCGCCCACATGATGTGTCCAGGCATGACGTCCAAGGGAGGCTGGCTGCCCGCGGCGGACGCGGCTATCGCTGCAGAGAAGGCCGTCGCCATCTTTGCGGAAGGAAAGGAGCACCCTGTGGGCATCGGCATTACGAAGATGGGCAGCAACGAGATAAGGAAGGTCAACAAGGGCGTGGGCGTTGAGACGGTGCACTATTTGGGCGACGACCTCTGGGCGATACAGAAGCTGTAGAACTCGGGCGGGCTTCTCGAGGATGTACAATAAATGGTCCGTAAACTTGTACGACTGCTGCAACTGACCAATGAAGCCTTGTTCCCGAGTAGTTACCTCATCTCGAATGCTTGCGAACTGGAAGACTGTTGCAGCAATGACGACGAGGGGAAATGATTTTAGGCCTTCTTGGACACGGATAGGCTCGACACGCAGGAACAACGAGGCGTGTGCTACCCCGGATTCTGGTTTATGACAGGGACCGAGCTGATACCCCTAAGAGTCTAAATCATATTGATCGTGCGCCGTGCAGTGTTGGATCAGGGTTTATTGAACTAAACAGGGTACCGTGCCAGTCTCGGACGGTCAGGGCAGTGTCCGACGATAAGGACGGTCTGCGCTTGATGTTCGGACACATAGCATGATGGCGGTGGGAAGAGTCTGAGATATGCTCGGGGCAAGACGCTTGGCTGACAAGCGTCGTGAGACGGCTCCGGGCACTGCATTGACCTGAGTCGCCGTGTCCGCTGCGATAAGGACGACATTAGGCAGCGTTACGAAAGGCTTCGAGAGCGGACACAGGGGCGGGTGTCACCGCCGTCATGGGACGCAGTCTACGTGAATCTCAAACGATTCTGCCTGGCTTCTGACTGACTTCATCTGCTCAATATGCTTTGAATCTATTCGTATCTCTTCTATTCTGTGCAATCGTGGCAGTGAGCTCAACTTCTGGACTTGCCATTTTCGCGTGCGAGTGTGATGGCTTCTTAATGGGCGTCTAAGAGCATGTCTGACTGCTTTTCCATCGCTTTGCCACTGAGCTGCGCTTTCCCTTTTTCTGATTTTTTCCTGCATCAGTTGCGAGAATTTTGCGCGACTTCTCCCGCTGTACTCGTCAGACAAATACGCGCATGACCCAAGGACAACCAGAGATGTCTTCTTTTGCATACGAGGCCCCGTTCACGCCCACCCGTCCGCGCAAAAAACGCAATAACCGGCCTGGCAAGCAGCCTGTGGACCACTCTGCGGTCTTAGAACGCACGAGGCAGGAGCTGCGTGACGGCGATTGGGCTCGTGTATCCCAAGGTCTGTCGTGTGCAGGTCCGGACGTTGTCTCCTCTGCATTTCCTGACTTACCCCGGATTTACATTAGAGCACCTTCGCAGCGCACTGCACGCATTGGGCGTATCTCCTGCTCGGGTTCTTTGCCTGGGGCTCGGAAGTCCCACCTCGTCGCGAGACGCGCGCGCACAGCTCGCCTGGCTTCTTGAAGCCTGCGACTGCCTTTCCATAGTGTGTACCTTCTTTCCGTGTATGTTGCTTTGCAGACGAAATGCATACGTTCACGTGCCGTGTTGGCATCTTTCCCCATCCTAGGACCCTTCGGCCGTCGAAGCCTACGATCCTGTCTTCACGGACGAGGACAATGCGCTGTTGGCCGCCCTGCGAGTCAAGCGTCTGCCCAACAGTGAGAACAGTGCACGTCTCTTCCCCGCATGTGCGCCTCTCCGCCGCAATGACGCTGACAATGGCCTGTTTTGTTCTTCTCTTCCGTGGCTATTGCGATGACAATGACGCCAACACAGTCCGCTGCGTACACGCTCCAGGAGCCCACGATCGCGTACATGCCGCATTGCGACCTGCAGCTGTACGAGAACTTCCTCCGTGCCAACTGGTCGCCCGAGCAGCTGCCCCAACTCATCCTTATCGCCAACCGCTTCAGCGAATACCTTGACAGGTGCGTCCCTGTTTGATATGATGGACCCTGCCCTCTTCCTTCTCTGCCACACCCGCCTAGCGCCATCTATCTTTGCCCCGTCCTGCAACTGATGATAGAACTCAACTTTGTCTATCGCCCGCTCGGTTCCTTCCGTCCCATCTATCACAATCCGGAACTGCACCCACCCCGCATCCTCGCATCTGAACGCGCTGCCGCATTCGTGCACGTAGCATTCCATCGCACAAGCTGCACACCGAACACCCGTGCGTCGCCCGCCTCGGTGTGTGCTTCGTCTCTCCCGCCGTGGCAGCTGACTGACACCACTCATCGCCCGATGTGGCGCACGCACAGGCCCGCTGCTCACGTCGCTCCCTCTGCCGCCCTGTCCCCCACACCCCTCGGCGTTCAACAACCTCGCGGTGCAGTTCGCACGCGCAGACGCGCTCGTCCCGGCCGGCGCGGACTTCTGGGACCTGCCCCCGGTCCCCGCTCCGAAGACGCAGGATCGCGAAGGCGGACCCTCGTCCGGGCCCCAGCCGCCGTCGGACGACAGTGCGGGGCAGTCACACGACAGCGCCGGCGCCGCGTCCTGAGGCCTGAGAACTGGGGATCGGGGGCCGGCGGTTGGAGGCGTCGCGCGCACCAAACGCCTGTCCCCGTGCTGGTGCGGTGCGCGGTGCGCGGCGGACAGGTCCTGCACGGACGGACGTCCCGCGTCCTGTGCTCCTCAGCCCGCGTCTTCGCTTGAAGCGTCTCCCAAGCGGCCAGCGCGCCCGCGACAGCCTTCCGAGTTTCAGCACACAGTCTCGACTCGCAAGACCCAGCATTCGCCCGTCGCACGTTCACGCGCCGCACAACAAACCGACCGAATGCGTCTCGTCCTGTCGCATATGCTGGGACCCAGAACCGAATACGCCACAGGCAGGGTGCGGCCACGCCGCACGGAAATCAGACCCATCACGTACATGCCCCGCACCGTGACCGGGCAAACGATTGCTGCACACACAGGGTCGAATCGGGCCGCATGCATGTCGTTATATTGTTGTGCATCGTGTACGGATTACATACGCCTGACAGCTGTTGCCGTTCTCGTACTCCGGGCGGGCAGAGATGATCATATGTTCCTCAACCTGTCGACAGGGTCCTCCCTGGATTGGTCTCATGCCCCGCTACCGCACCTGTTCGGTGGGAACCGGGAGGGTACCGGAGCGATTGCTTCGTCCGCTCGTCGTGGTGCGTCGTTGCGTTGTCGCCAATGGCGCGGTGCCAGCACGCTGACATAGAACGAGGGCGCGCAGCCGTAAGACCGACCCCGCCAAGCGGCTCGGGCTCCACCGAATTGGCAACATCCGCCTGTGCGAGTGAGCTCATGTTTTCCGTCAGTGTGACGAGCAGTGGCGAATCGGAATTCCACCGCCACCTCACGCCATCCCGTTGCAACAAGCACAGACATGTCGATGATGGATAATTGCGAGAGAGCGTGACAATTGGAATCCGAGTACAGCACAAGACCACAAATTATCGACAATAAGGAAGGGTAAGAAATCATAGCACGCACTACAGTAATTTGCAACCAACCGAGGACCAGACAACTGAGAAATGGATATGACACAATACGTGAAAAATATAGACAAAGCATGCGTGCAATTGGAGACTAACACTCTTGAGGGTGGATAGGACGTACAACATCGGGGTGGTGATCAGGGAAGGGAAGGGGATCGAGTTCGAAGGGATAGAAGTACGAATCGTCCGTTTCGACATAAACCTGGGGCTGGGAAAGGAACCGCGTCCGCTGGGGCGGTGTGGAAGGGGAAGCCAGGGGGGAAGGGGGTGAATGTGCTAACGATGACGTCGAAGCCACCGACGGAGTGGATAGGGCGTCCGACTCGTCGTCCGAAGTGTCCTCTATAGCGTCTGGCACGGGCGAGTCTTCTAGTTCATCAACAGCATAATAAGGGAGCGGACTATCATAGGGAGCAAGGTACGAGGGGGAAGTCGAAACGGAATCGGAGCTGGAAGTGGAAGCGTGGAGCTCGAACCAGGAGGGAACAGCCGGCGATGAAACTGGAGGGTAAGGCATAGGATAGGGATAGAAACTGGATTGATCGACAAGGTCGTCCGACGAGGACATGGGGGAATAGAGAGGGCTCAGCGTCTCGGGAGCGTCGTCCTGAGATGAGGCCGCAATGTCGTCGTCGTCATCATCCTCGAGATTTTCCAGGAGAGAATCCAACCACTGATTCTCGACATTGCTAGGGGGCGAAGAATCATCTTCGTCGTGAACGGAGCGAGGGTCGGGGAAAGAGAAATAATCATGACCCACGACTTCGTACGCCTCGTCTTCTTCATCGTGTCTGAAGCCAGCGTCCGCACCAGCCTCAGCCTGCGAGATTGCAGAGGTGGAAAGGCTGGGCTCAGCGTCGCTTGTGATAGAGTTTTTGAGCAGCACCCAGCGATACAAGCTGGCGACATCGCGCAGCTTGTTGCGGGCGACACTCTTAAGAGAAACTGGTTGTGCTGACATTGCGCTTGGACGGATTAGATGTGGTGAGACAGGAATTACGACGGAGGCGATCGAGCGACTAAATGCGGGGTACGGATAAGGGTGCGCTCTAATATGGGGAAACGCGAGGCAGAAGATGAGAAACACGTTCGGACCGCGCATATAGGGACGCAACACGTACCTGGGGGGGCTACTTTCACCGGGGTATGCGGTAGACGACGAATGGCTCGAACAGGAGGGTGCCGTTCTTGGACTTGCGGTACGACTTGTTAACCATTCTTGTTCCAACGACGCCTGACGGCTAATGGGACTGTCTGGGCGAGCTCGGGAATAAGAGGAGGTCCTTGAGGACGGGGGCGGCGACGAGGAGGTCGTTTAGGCGGACATGGCGGGCGGGATGGGGAGGGCAAGGAGCCGATGAGATGAGAGGGCGGGGTGGAGAGGCCCCCCGACTCTTATATTCCGCCGCGGTGACTCAAGGTCGCTTATCTAATCGAGTCTTGCCTTCTTTGGAGCCCTTTCGCCCGCGGAGGCTTACGGCAGCCAATCAAATAACCTCACCCCCGTCGCCTCCGTCACCTCCGAAGCGCCAAGGCCGGGCCTGCCGGCGATGCCTCCGTTCCGAGGCGCCCGCCGCCATTGGCTCGACCACAGTCGCCCATGCTCGAACAAAAGATCGGGATCAAAACTCATATGTCGCCGTCTCAGTGTGGGTCGCATCCCTGCCGTCGCACAGTCCCGCAGGGTCGTGGCACACAGCCCAGATTTTTCGCCATTAAAACTTGAGACCACTCTAAAATAATCCAAAACCTCCAAAATCTTTTCCTCTTACCCCGCGCTCCTGCCCGGCCCCCCTCCCGTGCTCACGCGCAATCAGCCCTCGTCCATCTCGTCATCCGCCGCCTCGTCTTTGACTGTGTCGAGCAACTTGCGAATCTTGTTGATGCTCTTCGGAGACACGTCTCGCGCCACCGCGAGCGTCTGTGCGGATTTAACCTTGTCGCCCAGCAGCCGGTACACTTTCGCCAACTGGAAGATAACGTTGGACTCGTCCGGCGAAGTATCTCGGAGCGCCTCCAGGTCCTCCACGGCCGCCTGCAGCACATACGTAGCCAACACACAAAAGAGAAGATCAGCGGTTTACCCCTTCCCCGAAGCGGCAGCAAGGTTATCACGCACCCTGTATTGTCTCCTCGCGATAAGCACCTTTGCGCGATGATAACGAACCAACGCGTTCTCTGGCGACAAGCGGACAGCTTCATTGAACAAGACCAACGCTTCGTCCAGCTTGCCGTATCGCTCCTCCACCTAGTCATACGACCATATTGGATCAGCATCACTGCCCGCCACGGAAGCGCGAGTGCGCAATCGGATGCGGTGACTCACCATACCCACGCATCCTAATAGCACCGCATTCTGCGGGTGGATGCTGACCGCCTTTCGATAGTGATAGTCCGCTAGGCGCAACTTGCTCATACGCATATAGCACGTTCCCAGGCCGTACCTGCCCCAAAGCGAATCAAACCGATAGATAAGCACAAACACGGGGCTCGTAGTGCCGCCCCAAGCGCGATCGGGACGCGGTTAGCAATAGAAAACGCACCAGGCATTGTAATGTCGTGGATCAGCACGTAAAGCGGCCTCAAAGAACGTTATGGCCTTATCGAGGTCGTCGTCGATCGACTCATGGCCACTCAGCGTATATGCATAGGCACATGTGGGGTCCAGCTGGGCCGCACGGCTAAAACACGTCAGCGCCTGTGCCCGCTCTTTTTGCAGCGAAAAACAGTTCCCGACGGTAATCCAGGCCTCTGGCGCTCGGGGATCAATGGAGAGGAGCTCCTGCGCAAGAAACGCGAGCTTCACGCTCTTCTGCAGGTGCCAGAGTAGCGTCGAGTACACCTCCATGTCCCAGATACGATAAGGGTCGAGTTTCCTGACCGCTTCGAAGGCACGCTCTCCCTGATCACGTAAACGCAGACGCGACGCGAGTAAAACGGATCGGCGCATGTCAGTGGCGCGCAAAAGATAGCAACGGATCACAAGACGCGCACCTCGCTGTATTCGCCTAGTTCGTAGTGGGCTTTCCCCGTCATGGCCATGACCCACGCTGACCTTTGGTGTGCCCGCGGAAGGTTGTCGAGTATCTCGAGGGACCCTCTGCAGTCGTACACGGCGAGCGCTCTGACTGCATTGGCACATGTTCGCATTAGGTCATAAATCGTCCACTCCGCTAGCTCGCGTTGGTACGTCTCCAGAGCAGAGGGTTCCGGTGCAGCAACAGGCCGGGGTGCAGGGGTTTCTCCTAACGGTGAGAAGTGCATTTCGGTAACAGCTGGCTTTGGCGGCTGCTGCGGCGGTGCCATTTCTACTTCGTCCATCTCAGAGTCCGACGGTACTCGACTTCGTGTCACGACACGCCGTCGTTCCTTCGCAGGTGCCTTAAGCACGAGCACAGTCAGCATTCAGTATTGCCTGTTGCGCATTGACGACCTGTTCTCACCTTGGGTGGCGCTTTCGCGGGTTTAGAACCCATGAGTCTCGAGCTACGCCTCGTAAGCCCCGCGGGCTGCTCCTTCGCGGCCCTAGAGTTGGCAGCAGCATTGTTATTGGTGGCGTTCGCCGCGCCTGACCTAGAGGACGTCGCCGTATGCTGAGCACGACGACCGGGAGATGAGAAGATGTTAGCAATGGTCAGGGCCGGGCGTGCGCGTGCCTTTGAGCTTTTCAACGGGCGGTCGTCCGCCCCTTGCAGCACAGCGCCCGCGGACTTGGACGGCTTCATCTGGTTCTTGTCTGCCTCGCCCGGGGGCGCACCGCGCTGGTGTGCAGAACGGAGCTTCTTGGCCACCGGGCCTATTTCATCGGTCGAAGAAAGGGGACGCACAGCTGGTGGTTGGACCGCGAGAGCTGGTCCCGATTGCGATCTGCTTGGAACCATCGGCACTTTGTACTGGAACGACTCGTCTGCGGCAAATGACGAGTCCACTGTTGAACTACGCCCGTAAAAATGATGATCAGCTGGTTCAAATGTATAGTGAATAGTACTCACAGTGAATCTCGAGGACCTGACGGTCGTATCCTGAAGGGCACTTGGTGACCAGGCCAAAATATATTGCTGCTATTCCCATTGTCAGGTGTAAAAAAGCCAGTACCAGTCGCCACTGGGCCATTGAGAAACTGGTCGTCTGCTGATGGGTTTATTGGTGGTGGTCGTGGGGGAAAGAGCTCGTCGATCTCGGGGACATCACCTGCAGAAGGAACAGGCACTGATTATTATATTGTGGTGATGGGTTTCAACAGAGTCAATCACCGAGTGAGCACAACCCTTCAAACGCCTCCCAAAGCATTGGATTCTGTGACAAAGCTTTGAGGAAACTGGACCTTGCAGCTTCGTGGAAGTTGCCCTTGATTGCTGTAGCACCGGATCGACAGTGTATCACGCTCTCATCAGGAAACGCGTGCGTAGATCGCGAACCCATGGAGACTTCCACAGCGCAAGTGACAAAGAACACGTCAGGAAGGGGCACACGACAGAGTTGAACAAACATACGTGTAGGTTTGTACTTTGGGTCTTTCAAACACGCCTCCAAGGCTTCTCTGGCTTGCCCATGTCGACCTAGTGCAGTGCAGCATCTAGCCTTTACGTCGAGGCATCCACTACATCGCGACCCGGGTGGTAGATTAACTAGATGGTGAGCCGCATGGGGCTGTCCGGCGCGCAGGAGTGCGGTGGCATAAAGATGGCGGGCGTCATGGTTCTCTTGGTACATAACAAAGTACCTCTCCGCGTAGAATACAGCGGACTTGTGCAAGTCATCGTCGAGACACGACCAGATGAGAGCTGCGAACCGTGCGGGGACCAGAGGGTTGGATGCGGACGAGCTGGCTTCGGCTTGCATGGGGCCAGGCGGTCGCGCAAAGCTGTGCGCGTCGAGGGCGGCGTCGAGCAGAAGATGGTGGTTGAAAAGCAAGAGAGGCTGTCACAAAAGGGTGGCACTGACCGCGATGGGACGAGTCGCGGGCTGTCTGCGCCTGGGACACTCTGCAGAGCACTGTCACTTTCCAAGAAGCGCGCCCCCGTCAAACCAACTTCGCGCACACGTCACGTGACATGAATTACTGATCTGACGCGCAAGCGCCCAGCACTGGAAGCATCGTCGTAACAAATTGCAAGTATACTTCTACTAGACCGGTAACAATCTACATTAGTGACCGTGCCCATCAGGCTCGTTCTTCGCCTCTGTAACGCGTCCATGAGCGGGGAGACTGGATGTTGGCACAGCGAAGACTTACCCGGAATACATTGGATCGCGTCGTCGATCCGGAGCAGGGAAACGGCAGCTTCGAACGCAGACTTGAGACTGCGCACCTTGCTCATCGTCGGCTCAAGGATGCCCGCCGTCACATTGTCGCGTACCTCGCCGTTCAATAAGTCGAGACCGTATCGCAGCAAGGCCTTCTTCGGGTCACCTGCAGGCGCGTTCTGGGCCGCGTTGTGATACGCCCGCAGCTTCGCGACGAGCTCTGTCGAGTCTTTCGCTGCGTTCACAGCAAGGGTCTTGGGGATGATCAGAAGCGCGCTCGCAAATTCTGCGATAGCCAGCTGCTCTCTCGAGCCCTAATAGTGTATGACAGATGGTGAGAAGCAGCCTAGAAGAGACAGACATTCACGTACCAGTGTGGTGGCGAAGTTCTCCAAATAGATGCTCAGCGCGGTCTCAACGGCTCCACCACCCGGTACGACAGAACCGCTCTCTAGCGTCCGCTTGATGATGGACAAGGTATCATGGAGTGCCCGTTCCATCTCGTCCAACATGTAGTCATTGGCTCCCCGCAGGATGATGGAAGACGAGCTGACCACCTTCGTGCCCTTGATCAGAATGCACTCGTCATCTGCAATACGTTCCTGGACGACTTCTTCCGCAGTTCCCAGGTAGCTTGCTTCAAACGATTCCTCGCCTTCTAAGTTTGCCAGGCTTGACACCAGGGTGCCTCCGGTAGCCTTTGCAATCCGGCGAAGGTCCTCCTTCCTACACCGACGGACAGCCATTGCGCCAGCCTCTACAAATTCCTTCAAACACAGATCGTCGATGCCCTTAGTTGTCAGCACGACATTAGCACCTGCCGCTAGGATCTTCCGGATCCGCTCGAGAGTAATCTCCGACTCCCTAAACTCAATCAGTACCTGATGTAACCCCACTTCCCACAAGTGCTCACCTGCGCCGGATGTCTTCCAGTTGCGAAGGATCGTCGACCAGAATCTGGACACCCAACTGCATCCGAGCTTTCTGAAGGTTTATGTCAAGGCAGGCGATTTTTGCGTTTGTTATCCGCGTCTTCATAGCTAGCCAGAACGGCGTGGTCAGATCCCCGCTGTTGACACAAGAACGGAAGCAGTACCTTGACTGGCAACAGTGCAATTGAGTGCGTAGCCCTTCACAAACATGGACTCGCGTGCACTGCGACCGTGTGCCTTCAAGACGTTAACAGCCTTCACGGGGTACTTGATGTCTCCGCGAGGGTTGATAGTCCTCACTGCCAGCATAGCATCCACCGCCATCGGTGCAAAAAGATCATCGTCGCTGGCAATAGAGTATTAGCACTACCGAGATAGCGAAATTCGGACATATAGCACTCACCTGCCGATAACCTTGCTCGACATACTCGTCTTCGCCGCGTTAATCAACGCCTCCCTACCCAATGCATCCACCTTGACACTTAATTGATCCTGCATAAACTTGCACGCCTCCCTGCACGCTAACCGGTATCCAGTGATGATCGTTGTGGGATGTATTTTTTGCTTCACGAGCTCGTTCGCGCGGCGCAGCAGCTCAGCGGCGATGATGACCACTGAGGTCGTGCCATCACCGACTTCGCGGTCTTGCTTCTGCGCAAGGTCGACAAAGACGCGTCCTGCAGGGTTCTCCACCGCGAGTAGCGAGAGGATAGTCGCCCCGTCATTGGAAATAGTCACTTCCTACAACGAGGAAAGAGGTCGTCAGTCACGATCATTCGACTGCAAAGTCTACAAGTGATTCCTCACTCCGATGTTGTCCACGAGCATTTTGTCGAGACCAAGCGGTCCCAAAGAGCTTTTTACGATGTTGGCGATGGACTGTGCGGCGAGCACTAATTGCTTCACGTCAGCGGCACAACCACTGTCTTAAACTTGACATACACACCATTCTGGTCCCGCACATCCTGCCCTGATATCCTGTCACCACCAAGAAAAGCACCTGCCCTAGGATCTCTTTGAAACATGTCGAGTCGTGAAAGCGTATGTGGTGAAGTGAAAGAGAACTTGGGCGAATGAACTTCACGAACGAGAGCACGCGTAAGGCGCTTGTTTGCCCAAATATTGATCGCATCACAAAAAGGTAATGCCGATGAACTCAGGGGTCGAAGACGTCGAACAGCACAGGGGATGGCAGCATCAATAGATAATCAATAATTTAGTCCCAGGGTATATAGGGATGTGCTACATGAGAGCTCTTTGTGTCCGTCAAATGTCCGTGTGTGTATGCAAGAAAGAACAATGTTTTTTGAGTTTAGGATTTGCCCCAGATCATCTGGTAGACTTCCGCAGGTGGGCTCAAAGTGCCCTCAGGAATATCGACAGACAAGAGGGGTCGCTGTAGATGTCTTCGTATGGCTAGTTCTTCCATAACGTCGACCCGCTACATTATCGCTCAGCGCATTGTTCGCAGTATAAGTGATGGGACGGCACTTACGTCGCTGTCGACCGTATTGCGAGAAGTAGCATCGACATGAGCGCCAGTCACTGGGGTAGGGGAAGGTGGAGACCGGCCAGCGGTCAGGATATGATCTCCCCTTGTAACGACCAGCTCCGCACTGAGAGGTGTAATAGCGGAAGGCGAGCTCTGGTCGAATTGAACAACGGTAGGAGAGCCGGTTTTGACACGGTCGTGAGTTATGTCAATTTCAGGGCCCTCGTGCTCGACAGAGCGGTAACTGCCCGATCGTTGGAGGTACCCGCTGGCTTCGACGTCCCTCCAGGTTAACTCGCCCGCGAACCAGTCGAGAGCGGTACAAGAGGCACTGCGCCCCCGTGTGGCGAGAGGCAATGCTGCACGCGAGCCCTTTGCAAGCTCTGGTGTATCTTCCAAGATTTTCTGATGATGGGGACTCAAACGTCAGGGCAGCTCAGAGATATTATCATGGATGATGTACTCACGGGCGATTCTTTTGGAGGTACGCTCTGTGCCCTGTCATTGCGATGATGGCGTTTAAGACCTCGTTTCTCCGCCTGCCAAGAACATTTTTATGAGCCTCTACATCTTCGGAGGACATCGAAAAAGACCCGTACGCACCATACGCTCGAGGGCCCGACCGATCCGTGACTCCTCCTTTTTGCGGGTGAACATGAACATGGTGGTGGTTGTGGGTTATGAAGTTTGTGTGTCCCAACGGAGGAAGACGGGCGTATTTATGTCTGCTCGTAATTGCCACATAGGAGACCAAGTGGGTCTTTCGCCGTCTGGGCGCCCCGCCCTACCCGCCCTCCGCCGTGCGGGATGAGGTCTGCGCGCGGCTTCGCGTCATCACTACCATATATGGGCAGCGTCGGCCTTGTACTGCGGCTACTCCTGCGCTCTTCCACTCGTATGAAGGAATCTGGTATCTTGGAGTGCAGACTGTACACAGTGAAAGTCTTGATCTGAGGACGTCGGAAACGCCTGTATTCGACCAAGTAGCAAGTCCAAACTCCGCGGCGCTTTGTCCGATAGACTGAGGTACGCAGTGAGCGAGCGCCCGAAGACCTCTTGAGACCGGACGGCTACACCGTGTTCGAGCCCATATACATACTTGCTCCAAACTCATAAAGATCGTATCTGCATTGACTCACACAACGATACAAGATGCCTCCAATAGAGTCGCCACTGAATGCGGTGCGAACGAGTTCTACTGGTTGTGACATGTGCATTTGGAATGACAGTCGTACCCGCCGCATCTACAGGCACACCAGCATGCCGCAAACGCAGACGACTACATGGCACAAGGTCTCCTCATGCCTGCAGCGGAGGAGCATTATAAAGCAGCAGAGGCGTTTGAGGCCGCATTGCAGGCAGCTGCAGAAGATCATGTCAGGCGTTCTCTTACCCGCGCAGTCGTCAGCGGCACCCGAGATGCCATGCTCACGTACTTTCTTTACTATGTCTTTTGCTAGACAAAACGCACCCTACGCATGCTCTACAATGAGCACTCCAAGGCAGGCAAAGAACTGCAGCGCAAGATTGCGAAGCTAAAGGAGGAGAACAAGGATCCTTCGCTCCCTCAGCGAGTGCCAAGCAGGAGTGTTGTCCCCAACGTGTCCAGCGCCAGTGTGTCTGCTGCAAACAGCACGCTGGCCATGCCGCATAACGCACCTTCTCCTCCACCACCTCAACTTGGTCCTGGCAGACTCTCAGATTCGCAACAAATGGTTGAAGAGTCTTTCATGTTGCTTGGGCAGAAGGTACGTCTTTGATGTTGTACTTACCTCCGAGATGATGCATTGACTACAATCCGTGGACAGAGTGAGGGCTCTGACGCGTTCAACCACTTCTGGAAGATCACCGAGGGCATGCTCGACAAGCTATCTCAGCCCGTTGCTTTCGCCACGGCACCCCTCGCGCCTCCAGAGAACAAACCATCCTCTTCCCGTCGACGTGAAGCAAGTGGTAGCAGTGATACTGATGTCGAAGACACTCTTACCAAGACCTTCAACCGCGGATTAGATTTCGTGAAAGCTGCTTCGACGCGGATGCTCGTGCGACATGATTCCTCGGGGACCTTTTCTGATCTTGATACTGGAAAGCCGGGCATCAGTACCTTCCCACCTAAACCAATAGCAGACGACTGGGAAGATGATCTCGAGGAATGCGGTATGTTGTGTAGTCCATTCAGTTTGATGCTAATCATGAAATCGACACTGACATTGTGTCTATCAGACGAAGATATGGCAGACTCGTTCTTGATGGTTCCTTCCAAGTCCGACCAGTCTGTTACTTTGTTAAAGAAAGAAAACGTATTGATCAAGGCACAGTTGGAAGAGGAGCGAAAAAAGCTTGCTGCAGCAGAGCGAATGCTCAAACAACGACAGGAACAAGACCAACACCTACGCGAGAGTATCATGCTTGCGCGCAAAGAGGTAAGCAGCTGCGAACTCTTCGATAGCTTTTTGGCCTCTCAGACTCAAACTTGCACATACACTGCTGTAGGCACACAGAGCTATGACATCGTCCATGGCACTGCGGCCACCGGTGCCACCGCCTGCGACAATCCCTCCACCGCCAGTGCCTGCACCTGCGCCAGTCGCCGCCGTCTCCGCACCAGTCGATCTTACTGCCCTAGCTAGCATCAATGTGCCCCCGCCACTTATCCCTGCGGCTAGCCCGGGACCTGGCCGTGATCGCAGCGATGCACAGCTCGTCCGCCGAGTGCGTGAGCTGGAGGAAGAACTGCGTTCGGTGCGCGCCGAGAACGAGAAGCAGGTATGTAGATGTCTTCTAGGCCGAGAATCATTGCTCACAACACGTTAGCGAGCGATCATTGTGAAGTTCCGGGACCGTTGGGAGAAACTGAAGGAGTCTTCACGACGCAAGAAGGAAGCTCGGGCCGCCGCCGGGCATACCAATGTGGCAAACGAACGAATCGAAGAAGACCCTGAAGCCGAGGCTGCGGCCGAAAAAGAAGAGGACACGAGACCTCGCAAGCACAGCGAGGGACCCATTGCTATCTAAGGCCCGAATGCTGCTTCTGGAATTCACCGTCACGATCTACTCATCTTGTGTACTAACTTGCATTGCTCATTCCCACTTTGTAACATGTTTGTAACTTTCAATGGCGTTTTCGTAGCGTAGAGAAATATGGCCGACTTATGCAATACCTTGGATTGCCCCTTTTTACATTAGCTAGTGATACATTTGGAAGTGAAGCTATGTGCGTTGAATTAGTGTGTATTCTCAGCGAGTGCAGACTCTAGTTGCCTTACCATTAAGGATGTTCATGCGAAGAGCCCGAAGTTAACGATGGTGAGCGACGATGCGGCTGTTTGAAAAACAGTCTTGCTGGCTGCAAGCTCATCCGCACTCACTGCGCCACCGTCTGCAGACTTAGTCGGTACATTCATGGACATGACAAGATCCACGTTCTTGTTTGGAATCCTGTACAGAGCCAAGAATATTTGTACTTCGTCCGGTACTGTGGCGTTGAATTTGGGGACGTTCTGTGTGCCATAGAGAAGAACAGGTGCCGGCGTTTCCCCATTACGCGTCGATGACGGGGAGACCTCCAGAACGGTTTCGCCGACGGCCGAGTTATCGTGTGCAAGAGCATTGAAATGGAACCTGGGCTACAATTCACAATCATGAGATTGGCAAAGTATACATCGACGCACTTGACGGCTTCTTGGACTTCTTTGGCAGCAACACTCTCCAATACTTCGACGATTATACTTTCCCCAGACTTAGGATGGAGAAAGACTTCTTGAGTATCAGGTACTTGGCGGAGATCCCTTAGAAACAACTGTTATCCCCTTTACCAAGGCTCGATGATAAGCAGGAAGACGTACTCACGATGCGTCTATGAGTAATGTAGGAAGGGTGACGGTTATAGCGCCACCAAATAACTCTCGTGTGGAAGACATGGTCCAAAAGCTATCGAAGGGTCGCGGTAGTAGAGAGTAAAGCAGGTCTATGGGCGCTCGACCATGCATGCCGTGTTTGACGCTGGGGCGCGACGCGGTCGCGTCGAGCTGTTAGAGCTTGAACACAAACGACCATCTTCTCACATACAAGTGCGCTCACAGCAACGCTTGTCCGACACCCACGATGGCCGACTTTCGAAGACGAATGTCGACCATGCAGGGGTCGATGGATCCCTACGCTTCCCGCTCCAATCTGCCCATGCCTTCGACCGCCAAGAAACCCGTACACCACAGTGGTCGTATGTCCATGTCTGGTCCCGCATTGAGGGCACCATATCCCATGGCGGCGCCTGGGCCTCATCCAACACCGAGGCAGTCTATGATGCGCTCCCAGAACATGAATCCTTTGCTGATGAGTGCAACGAAGGCTAGCGCATTCGGTCGGACTCCTGTACACGGGTGAGCCTTGAAGACGCTTTGCATACTGCTGATTTATGTGCTCACTAATACTTTGTGTGCTTACCGCAATGTAGGAGTGCACGCCGCGGCTCTATGTGGGCCGGAGGGGCACAAGGCGCAGCAGCCTCAAGTAGTCAGGGCACGAAGGATACCCGTCCGCTTCGAGACCGTCAATACCAGGCTAAAATGCGGCAGGATGTCTATAGCTGGCTGAAGGAGACTGAATTTGAAGGCATACATCCTCAGACCCTACAGAATATTACAGGACGGGACTTCCGTGCCATATTTGAGCACCTTGTATGCCTCTTGGATCCGCAATGGCCCTTCGACATGGACAAGCGGCTGGATGATCAGCTCATCTCAGCATTGCATGCACTTCATTACCCATATGTCTCCCAGATTGACCTCAAATGGCTGGCTGCGCCAGGCGCACAATATTCATGGCCGTCATTGCTCGGAATGCTGCACTGGCTAGCTGAGATGGGAAAGGTACGTTCGTTGCTCTGAAACTAATAACCAACTCACTGTCATAAAGGCGAGGCTCCATTACTTGGAAAGTGGAGACTTTACGCTGCAGGACGAAGAGCAAGTTCCGGAGGAATTCGATGATATTCATCACCATCAAGCACTCGCCTTTGCGCATTATATTGACGCATACGAGGTATTTTTGAGGGGTGCAGATGTATATCCCGAACAGGAGAGGACTCTAGAGGAGCGCTATGGTAGGTTCTCACACTGAGACTCAAATCAATACCTGCTCAACGATTCGAATACAGCCAAGAAGGATGAGCAAGTTGTCGCGGATCTGCAGGCTCAACGAGAGACTTTGAACCGGATACAGGAAGAACTTAAGCAGCTAGTTGAAGACCCAGTACGACTACGTTGTTCCGTCGGTGCTCGTTTCCCTGACTTTTCTTGTTTTAGCCACCAATTCAAGAGCTGCAAAAGAACAACGGATACCTGAAACAAGATAAGGTCAAGTTCGAAGAGTGTCTTCGCATGTACGAAGAACGAAAGCAGCAATTGTTGAAGAGCATAGAACGCGAGAAAGCAGAATTGGAGATCACTCGTAAGTGGCGTACCCTGGCATTTGATGGTTCGTTATTGATCATCGCCGCAGAGAGCTCGCTGGAAAAGATCACCGCCGAGCAAAGTCGATTACAGGACATCGTGAAGGTCCAGAACCTCTCTCCCGAGGAAGTCGTGCGAATGAACACCGAGCACGAATCACTTTCTCGTGATCTGGAAGCCCTGAGAAACAAATTAACTGACACCAGCAACCTCATCGCGAAGCTAGAGGTCTCTTTAGACAAGAAATTACGGGATGCTGAAGAAGCTCTGGACTCATATACGAACCTATTAACCTCTGTAAACCTCTTTCCACCTCTACCGCCTCCGCTGGAAGGCGTCGACTTCCGCTTGGGTCTGAACAACGCATCAGCCAATGCTTCGGAGCTGCTTCTTGGAGCTGACGTGAGAGAGGTCGTAAAGCCTAAACTCGGTGTTGTCGCTGAGCTGAGACGTATGGAGAAGGCCGAAGTGGAGAGCGAGAGCATCAAGGTGGACCATGAACTTGACCAGCTACTTCTGACATGCGAAAATCTGGAGGAAGAGATCTTGGAGATCTCGAAGAAGGTGGAGGCCTTGAACGAGCAAGCAGACGAGCTTCGAGAGGTAAGAAGTCTGCTTATGTCTATCTAGATTGATCCGCTAATTGGACCTCTCAGGTCGCGCAAAGAGAAGCGTCGACGAACAGTACGGAAGCTGCGCGGCTGGAGAAAGAGCTTGCGCAAGCACGTGCCGCGGCTATGTCAAACGGTGTCGGCGTGAAGACACGTCTACAAGCCAACCAAATAGCGTACGCATTGCCATCTTAGCCATGCGCCAAGTCTGACCTTGAATCTCCTCTAGGTTCCGCGAACAGATCGACAAGATCAATCGTCTGAGAGACGAGACAGTTCGAGCCATCATCAAGAACAGCAGCGAAATAGTCGAGTTCAAGGAGGAAGTGCGGCGGCAGCTTCGCAATTTGCGGGATTTTGCAGAGGCCAATTGACGAATACCTATATGTTCATGATTTTATGTACGACCTTTACGACTGCCACGACAGATCGGTCTATTAACTTATTCTTAATCTCGACTCGGCTTGTTGTACATTATCATTAGCCCGGATCCAGGACAGACTACTGTCACATCGCTTCAGACCGATATATTATATAGGGGCGGGCCTGTGCTGTACGTGCACACAACAGATGACTCAAAACGATACAGGTTCGAGGGCTACATAAAGTCGGGATACATTGAGATCGTACTCTCAGCCATAAGGAGGTAGGGCTACAATGAGGACAGACGACGACGACACAAGGTACAGACCAACGAGTCTAAGAGACAACAAAGCGAGTCCAGAGAAACGATGCGAAGACAGTCTCACATTAGCCAAAACGATATTAGAAAGCTCTAGAACGTGAAGCCGTGGAGCGTGAAGACGTGAAGAGGGCCGTGGAAAACGTTAAACAACATTGCACCTTAGAGGATCCCGAACATGAAAAGGAAGAACACCTGGGCATCTTGTATAGAGATACTGAAACCGAAACGAAGTATTATGGATAAGTTAGATGTTGAACTTCTGGTAGTCGTATTGGACCGCGGCGCCGAAGAACGACGGTTCGCATCCGCCGTCAGGGAATTCACCAGATCCGCCGAGAACCAAGGCGTGGACGTTCGTCGATGTGGCAAGGTTCCATGTTGCATGCCCAGCAACGTTAGGGTTGCCCGTAGACAAGAAGGCCTTGTACCGTGCTTGCATCTCAGACACGAGAGCTGACTGCGCCGCGTTAGGGCTGGGAACGGTACCAAACTGAGAACAATAACTTCAGAATCTTCAACGAAGGCAATGGTTGAAAATACTTACAACAATCTCGATGTCGTCTTGGTGACAAACCGAACCAGACTCTGTGCAGAACGGTACAGCGTCGTTTCCGGGGTAGCTTGCGCCTACGACGTAGTGGCCCACGTACGCTGGACCGCCGTTGCTGACCCAGTTCCTTGCGAAAGTCCATCCAGGGCACCGCCAGATTTGGTCCGTACCGAGGGCTTCCAGAGTGGGACGCGTGTCGAATGCTGCATCGGTCTGATCGGAAGTCGGAATGGAGTAAAAGGTGCTGTTCAGGATGATCGCTGTATCGGGGTCGCCGAAGGTAGCTTCAACCAGGTTGTCGTAGTTCTCCGCACTGAGAGAAGCGGGGACTCCTCCATAGATAGATAAAGCAGCCTCGTTTTTGACGTTTGTGATGAGCAGTGGCTTCGTAACATGCGGGAACGGCATCGTATCGTCGAGCGCAGTTGTGACAAGGGTCCCATCCCGAACCACACGAAGTGGCTCTCCGCTGCCGGTGGAAGGGTCTAGAGACAAGGCGCTGTTCAGAAGATTATCTTGGAAGTTGAGGAGATCGTCGATAGAGATATTGTTCAAACAGGTCGTATCAGTCGTCGCGCAGGGTAAGAGGCCGTTAAAGTAATTCTGTAAAGTGGTCTGGGTTTCGGCGGACAAGAACCCATAGTCCTGAGTCGCGAAAATTCAGGAATGTGCTAAGGACGGATTATGGTGGGGACATACCATAGGGTCAGATTGGATGATACCGGATTGGAACAACGATGCAGCCGATGGAACTGCGAGCAAAGCGCGGACCATGTTTGCGCCCGAGCTCTGGCCGGCAACCGTAATCTTTGAAGGGTCGCCGCCAAAGCTTGGAAGAACACGATGGAGGAAGTTGAGCGCGGTGATGACATCCTTCAGCGCGAGGTTTGTGTTTCCGTTGGGAGGCGTAAGACCGAGCTGATAGATCACATCGTTAATGCATGGTATAATCAAAGGAAGTGAAGTATCCACGCACGACACCGAGACGATACTGAATAACAGCGACAACTGAATCGGCTGCCGTGGCAAGGTTGGAGCCATCAAGACCTGGAAAGGTAGCCGACCCCTCAGTAAAAGAGCCTCCATGGATCCTAAACCAGCGGAATATTCTCAGCATTTCTCGTGCATGTAGAGATTTTGGGTTCACTTACCAAACCATCGTCGGAACTTTAGTCGTTGGCGTAGCGGTGCTTGGCACATACAAGATCATCGACAAACAATCCTCCGAAGTTACAGATGTGTCAAGGTCGTCCTGAGGGCAAGCCAGAGGCAGCGCGGATATATTTGTGCTTCCGTTTCTGAACGAAAAGGATTTCAATGGATACGTCTTCAACACTGCACTGAGCACTTACGGCAATTCCCAGGACGTGGCTACCGAAGACTCCTGCCAGCGAGACGCTGTGCCATATTTCACAGCGAAACGATTCGCACCGTCTGGACCAGTAACACCGTGCGCTTGACCAAGCGGCGTGTTTACGATGGGATCTGTGGAGCCATCTCTAGGACATAGCAACTTTTGAATGATGGGTATAGGAAGGCCGCAAAGCAAACCCTTAGCCGTGATTGGTATAGGAGGAAACGGAGCATGATGGCGCACTGGAACACACAGAGCCGTGACGGCAAACGTTAACGACAGCAGTAGAGATGCGAAGAGCATGACGACTCGAGCTCAGAGGATGATATGCCGGATATTGGAAAGAGTGAGCACGAGACGCCAAGACCCGAAGTCTACGAAACCAGACTGCCGCTGCGTTCGCTAAAGCACTGGGCTGTGGAGCGCGTCCTTAAGTACTTTGAAGACCGAAGCTCGTGCCTGCGAGCTGAGATTCGAAGAGCCTTGTCAGGGGGAGAGATGGAGGTCAGGAACAGATCTTGAGACAGAGGTGGTACACAAGAGGGGACTCACTCGGAGAATCCATACTGGCTGCACATAAGGAGAACAATGGCAATCATCAATGGTCCTATTAAGTGAACCAAGCGGCATGCTCAGCAGTGAGAAGGAACGATGGCATCTGTGCAAACCGCCATCAGATGATCGCCGCAATACAACCAACTACCACACATGCCATAAGCGGCCAGTTCATTGTCCTCGACTTGGCAGTTGCACACGAGTTTGCTTGCCTTTCGGTCTGCTCTATTTCTGTTTCCGTAGCTCAAAGCTACCATGGAGGACGTTGTGGTCAGCCCGCGAGATCGATCCATAATAAAATCAGGTACCGATGAGGCACAGCATTACCGTGGCCGTCATAGTTTGTTAGCGCCCGACAACATCCCGGGCGGTAGCAGCAGATAGCACGTAGAGTATAAGAGAGAAGGTTCATCAAGCCCCAAGTTCAAGCATATGTGCACAGTGATATTCTTGTCTTAGTGTGATCGGTTTGGGATTGTGGCGTAAAACCAAGGACCCTGCGACGAGACCAAGGGTTCAACGTTCAGCTGGGACGAGCTTATATCGGTCAGCACTACGCAGCTGCGTGAACACGAAAGTACGCATGTACCGTTGCAAATTATCCGGATAAATGCGAAGAATCGAGTGGTCCAGTGTGAGAGTGGTTATCCCAGAACGTAGAAGGTGTTGCTTGATGTGTCGCGCGCAAAGATAGTAACGTGCTCGGAGCCCTGTCCACTTTACGAACGGGTGCAGTTGATCGAATGTATGGCTACGAAATTCCACAAATCTGTGCCGACAGGATTGAGTTGTGAGACAAGCGTGCTTCAAATGGAATAACTGTTGCATTGCGAGAAGAGTAGAGAAAGGAGCATTAGCAACTGCCGGGTGGAATACTAGGCATACCATCGTTATGGCGAGCCCTGTACATGCTGAACATCAATCTATGTAATCGTATCCTGTTTCAAGTATCAGTATATTAGCATAGATACGATTAAACGATACAGGCCATTGGAGTTCACCACACTGCGAACCAGCTGACATCCATCTAAGACGGTCCTTTGAGCTGTAGGGGGTGTATGACAAGGCGCACCAAGAGAAGTAATAAGGAGCATCCGCCTTGGAATAGTCTTCACCAAGTCTTCTGATTGCGATAACCTGACGGCAAACCCGAACCAGGTTTGAGCAGAAGTTGACAAATAGCGGGAGCGTAGGGCTGAGCTTTCGGCTGTAGCCCAGCCGGTAGTTCCAGCGCTGTGTAATTACTGACACTCATGGATGCTTGGTGCTTACGGCTCCTCACCGCAGACTAATCCCTTCACGCTGTCCGCAGTCAGCGGCGGCGAGGCCACCCGCTCCCTATTACCCGACGTGATGTTACTATAGTATCTCACGCGGGCGGCGAGCTATAATATGCTGAGGCGGTACAGCTGCCATGATGAAAATGTACATTAGCATATGTAGCGATTGCTAGCACCGAGTCACCCACAGTTGACTACGGCTTGGCGGCGGCGTTGCTCGACAAATGAGCATCTAGCTGGTGGGCGATCGCAAGTCCAAGATGGAAAAGCCATACAACCATTACGTATGCATGTCAGGCACAGACGGCTGGGCGGGCCTATTTATGCCGGGAGGACTGTGGGTAGTACATCAGCTCTGCATCCCGAGGCAGTGACAAGCCCCGTGGAGAACGTACATGAACTGATCAGCGTCGTCAGAGGTCTCTTCCGACGTACCCGAGTTACAACTGGGGGCCTGAGCGATATGTCATGGAGTGTTTCATGACTCTGCGTCGAAATTCCTGTCAAAGCGGCGTGAGGTTATACCATGGTCCAGCCAAATACGGATGACAGATACCTCAATCCTGTAGTTGAAAGCTTGAACCTCGTGTCTATAGGTGGGGCCTGGTTATGCGGACAAAATGACCGCGCCCTATAGTTGATTGATCGGTTAATGTGAATGCACGTCGTTTCATTGAGATGCTTACCCGTTCCATAAAGGTACACTTTGCTCGATACAAGTTAATCATTCGGCCCTACTGGTATCATTGGCGGTGGAATGCTGAGTTCGCGCGTAAAGATCGCGTTTTTCGTTTGAAAAATGAACGAATTCGACCATGTTGGTATGAAGCTGAAGTCAGATGCTTTGCACCATTCATTGCAAACAGAGGCTCGACTTTTTCCAAGTGATGTATGTTATTGTCCTATGTTGGCTTTGACAGTAGTCTCGAGCAAACAATCTGTGAGTGAAGAGAAAACGGTCAGCGTGAACAAATCGAGGAGAACGAGAAACGCTGTACTTGAAGTCTGCCAGCAGGCTGAGGCTCTTGCCGGCTCCGAGGCCGACGGCGGCGTAGAAACGTTCGCACGAGAAGATGTTGTCAAACGTACACCATTCTTCGTCGGTGTTATTAAGCTTGCGAAGAGCACCGGCTCGAACTTTGCTGTGTGAAAGTATTTGGCAAGCATAAAGCGGGATCGAGGCTTTGGCGGTCTGGATGAGCGCGAAGAGGCGCGGTGGCGTCAACCGAAACGGCCATCACGCCGACGCGTCGGGATCAAATAGAGCGGGCACGGCATGAACACAGCGGCGCACACACACGCGGCTAGCTTCGTCCTCCAACCACCACCATCCGGTCGGCTCGGTCCTACTGTGAACGACCGGTGGCGAGCGCACTTACACCAATTTGCTGATGGTGTTTCGCCTGTCAAGGCTGCCACGGCCTGCGCTTTGAGGCGTGGAACGTCCGCTAGAGCCATTCATGCCTATCAACCAGGCTATGCAGGTGCTGCGAGCTTGAAATCGGTGAGTGACGTCCTCAATTTGCACAAACATGGCCTATACTCCATACAGTTTACGAATGTGCTGCGACAAAAAGCATGGATTCTAAGATGTTATCGAGGCCCTGATTGGGAGATTATAATCCTGAGAAAGATTCTCGTGTTCCGTGCGAAGCACAGGCCGCACTTAGAACTGAACACACTTTCCTCGCGGAGTCGCACGAAGCAGCGCAGGCGTTCAACCTGAACCATCAACTTAGGAACAGACAGATGTATCCGAATCTCCTCGCGTCCACGGCGGAGCCGCCACAAGATTTCTGTGGAAAGTAAGTTAGCGTCTATTCATCGCTTTGCCCTAGCAAAATATCCACATGTGTGGGAAGAGGGAAACCGGTGCGGGCCTGGCTTAGTCTCCAACGACGCGGTATCAGACCCAGCCACCTGTTTACGAGTGGGTCGCTCCCGCATTTGCCACAGCCTCGGGGTCGGTATGCCACCAACACGGTAATACGAGTCCCACTGTTTTGGTATTTGTAGATCATCTCTGAAAAGTTATCTTTTAACGTACAGGAAGGTCTCCCCGATCAAGCGGTTCCGTCAGACAGGCAATCATTGGGGCCCGCTATGTGAATTCGGGAGATAGGCGACGTTCCAATACCGAGGTTTTCTCTCATATTGGCCGCAGCGTCAGGGGATTGCAGATGGTCCTGTGAGTCAATACGACACGTCGTGCACATGGCTCCGTTTTACCGGTTGGCAGTCCCTAGCCGCTCCGCCCTCCGTGCGATCATCTTGCCAAAGTTTACTCTTTCCGGTCCAGGGCAAATCGCCAGGTATACGCTACTATAAGTACGGCGCGGATCCGTCTCAGAAACGCTGGCTTCAGTTCCCCCTTTCTACCGAGGTAGTCCCAGGACTTTCTAAACTCCCTCCTCGCTCAAGTCTGTAGCACAATGTCAGACACCACCGTCTTTCCTCAGGGTGCCGCCCCCGCCTACTCCGAGGCGGAGAAGGGTACACTAGAGACTCCCCAACTCGCCTATCCCAAGGACGAGAAGAAGGCTCTGTACCTTGACGAGAAGAAGGGTGCACTCGATGTTGCCGCATTGCCTGTACCCGAGTTGAAGAAGGATTCCGCGGCACGTCCATCCAAGCCAACCCCGAAGCCAAAGAAGAAGGCCTCGAAGTGGATTCTTTGGCAGCTATGGTATAACACATACAGGTATGCGATCTCCGTTATTGATGCATGACCTATACTGATAGTAATACAGAAAGCTTTTCACTATTACATTCACGCTGAATATGATCGGACTGGGTCTCGCTGCGTCCGGTCATTGGCCTTATGCGATCAAATACAACGGTGCAATGGCTGTAGCTAACTTCAACTTTGCAATCCTCATGCGTAATGAAATCTTCGGTCGTCTCCTCTACTTGTTCGTGAACACTTGCTTCGCGAAGGTTAGTCCTCCACTACCCATACGCGTGGCCGGTCACTGACATCCTTTACAGTGGGCCCCATTGAAATGGCGACTTGGCTGCACTTCCGTGCTGCAGGTACGCCAACGTGCTGCGGTGCCTACTTCATTTCGGGTCTGACATTAATCGCAGCACCTCGGCGGTATTCACTCCGGATGCGCAACTTCTGGCATTGCTTGGCTCATTCTCAAGGTGGTCAACGTCTACCGGTCCCGCAGTACCGAAAACCCTTCCGTAATTGTTCTGGGTACTATCACAAACGTGGCAGTGTTCCTCACCGCGCTTGCTGCTATTCCTTGGGTTCGTAACACCCATCACAAGTACGTATTAAATTAAATCAGAGTCTGTTGCGGGTTTCTAATATCTCTGTACAGCGTTTTCGAACGGCATCATCGTTTCATTGGCTGGACTGCTTTGTTCCTGACGTGTAAGATATTTATTACCCGCAGGTGGTACGGCCAAATTCTAAATCAAGATTTACACAGGGTCCTTCACGATTGCCAATGATCTCTGGGATCCCAGCACGCAAACCTGGGACCTGAGCGGTAGGCATCTCGTCAAGCAGCAAGATTTCTGGTATGTCATGGGGATGACAACTTTGTAAGCTTTCGCCACTCTGTAAATCTCCACAATCACTTACGCCGTCCTTAGCATCGTACTCCCCTGGATTTGCACCAGAGAGGTTGAAGTCGACATCGAGTTGGTACGTGAAATACCTTTCCCAGACATGAAGTTTGTTCACACGAAAATAATAATAGCCGTCGCCGAAAGTGGCTATTATCCGCTTCAAGCGAGGCATGCAACAGGGTCTCCTGGGCCGCATTAGCCGTAGCGCAGTGAAGGAGTACCATGCCTTTGGTATCATCTCGTAAGTGTTATCACCCTCATTACATTCACTGCGGATGCTGATTGGTTGGTAGGGAGGGTCCTCACGCAAAGTACCACTACATGATCTGTGGTGTGCAAGGTGACTTCACGCGCAGTCTGGTCAATGACCCACCCCGAACTTTGTGGACCCGGGAGCTGAAGGTTGGTGTGATCTATTCTACATTGGCGGCCGCCGCTTATGCACTGCACACAGTTTGCCGGTGTCTCGAACACGTCGACCCTATACAAGCGAGGCATCCGTATCTGCACAGGTACCGGCCTCGGAGCGGCCCTGTCTACTTGCATCCAATCCCCATACTGGTGAGCACATCCTTTGATTCGGTACAGGAAAATTTGGACGCTTACGGGGCGACTGCGCCTAGGTTCCTCATCTGGATAGGTGCGATAGGATCCTGCGTCGCCATTTTTGACCCCAGCTAACCCACGCATCCGTGTGTATAGGTTCGGACCAGGAGAAGACATTCGGGCCTACCATTAGCAGCCTGATCCACCGGCACATTGAGCCAGAGCGGTTGCTGCTGTGGGACAGTAAGCAACGCGGTGGGCGTCCCGACACGATGAAGCTCTTGAAGGAAGTCTACGACAGATGGGAGGCAGAAGGTTCGGAACCATCTTCTCACACCCGAGCCGCACGGGAGCTCACCAGTGAATTTATCCCACAGTCGTGTTCATCACCTCAAACTACATTGGTAACTCCGAAATGATGCAGGTACGTTTGCTGGTCTCGTTGTGATTCGTGCTCCCGCTGACGCTTCGCCCGTCGCCGTTCTTAGGGATGCAAGGAGCTGGGTATCCCATGTTTCGGCACACTCTGGGATTTCTGAACGATCTCTCCGCACATTCTTGGGTACCAGCTTACTTGCACACTCGCTATATACGGTAGACCTGTAGTAATATTCAGTATCCACACGAACTTCCGGGCCCCCTTGACGCAATGTACCACTTTTTATCATCCTCAATCACATAGAGCTTTTATGTATTTGTCACTTACAACACGAGCCTACATGGATCGCGGACGTTTTAGGCTACGATTGAACCCCTGTGCCTGCAATGGATAGAATCTCTCACTACCGCCCTCGAGCGTGAGCGAAGGCTGATCGCAGTCGACAGCGGCTACGTTCATATTGTCGGAGATGGGATTGCTGAAGACACTTCCCGAGTCGAGGACAGAAACGCAAAAAGTGTTCGCAGGATATGCCTCGGTGAAACAATCCGTGTTCTCATGCATTAACCGAGGCATCCTGTTCCGGAAATATATTCAGGACCTCTAGCACGTCAATCAGGCTGATGTGAGAGACATTTACTGCTTGCAGCCTTCGCTCCAGTGCCAAGGACAATGTTGCTGAAAATAATCACATCAATGAGAGTTCATAAGTCAGAAAAGGGTATTCCGGGTTGCGAAGAAATGCTGACGAAAGTGGTTACTCATACATGGTCGTAATATGGCGTGAAAATAACGGCGGAAAGAGGAATGAAGCAGATGGCTCATAGGGACGCAGATGCTGGGGCAACGAGCTCCTCGAGGATCTTGCCATTCCGCCCCATCCAAGGCCATCTTCGGTTGGGGTTGATGCTCGTGTTGGGCCGCAGAGGCATGCCTCGCCGCGCAAGCTCTACTACGATCCGGGCAACGTTCCGAGTATCCTATAACACGCATTTCATCAGATAAGATAAAGGAGTTATATGACAAGTTAGGGTACATACATCCATACCACAGTGCTGGCGACCTTCGAACAACCCGAGGCCCAGGACATGGAGTTGCCGGGTCAACGGTAAGAACGTGCCTGACGCTTGCGCCTATTCAAGTATCAATCGGCCTTGTTGGTGATTCAACGATTGAGTGGTACACACCGATCCGTTGGACCTACTCCTTGCATCCCTCTTCTCTTGCCACCTGGCAACCACCCGACGGACGTCCATGACGTCGCCTGAAATCCACCGAGGCAAAGCTATCTATTAGCAACGCAAAGGTTGTTAGAATTACATCTCCATATGGTAGCGCTTTCAGGCGCGTGCTCACCTTTGAGATGAAGCATTGCTTGACCACGAAGTCCCGTATGTCCCACGGGCCGTCAGAACACCAACAGAAACGCACGAGAGGTTCGTTCGTGATGGGGTCGATCAACCCGTTTCGTACAAGGAATTCGCGGAAGGTCGTGTGGACGAGAGTTGCGAACGTCGGCGCCTGGTTTACATTGTCCTATGCAGACACGAGGTTGTGGTAGGCAGTTTGCGAGAGATGAAAGTTACAAACTTGGGTTATTCCAGTCAGCTTGGTACAGAACGAGGAGAGCTGCGGTCGCCAGACAGGCTTGACAAAGCTACGGAATTCGTCTACTTTCTCCAGCCTGCTTGCTCTGCCACTCTCATCTTTATACTTCCAACGTAGGAGACACACAGGCCATTCCTGAACGAGAGAGTGCAAGAATCAGATAGACTTGAGGAGAGGATAGTAATGAGATGACTCGCGATTATCTCATTAGCGTAATTAAAGTCGGTTCCTAGCTGGCAGGTGGCCTCGACATCGAGCACCAGGAATGCGTCGTATGTTTGTCTCGTAGCACTGAGGTCGACTGGTGTCTTGGGAAGATGTCCAACTACTATCTTCTGGTCTCTCTCCATGGTGGGGATAGGTAAAGGACCTGAGACCTTGCCTAGGGACTCCTGTATCTGGTTGAGCGTCTTTTTGTCCAAAGATGCAGTGGCGGGCTTCCTTCGCAATCTGAGTACAACAATGGCGAGTACTGACAGCAGTGCAGCAACGCAGAGTGGAGGCAGGATGAAACTCGAGAGGTAGGCCATGCCAAAGAGGTGCGTACGAGGGGACAAAGGAGGTCAGACGATAGATAACTGCTAGAGTGCGAGCTACCGGTTTATCGACCAGGAGAGGGCAGCCCTAACGCCTCAAGGCAGGCTAACCGTATCCTAGTCAAACCCTGACTTGCAGACTTCTAGCACGCCAAGAGCCGTCCTAGACGCCAAATTATCGTCCAGTGATAGTGGTGAACGTTCGGCGGGCAAAGGTCTTCAATTGGTGTCTTGAACAGTTGTGGGCCTGTATCTGAGGACGAGGTAGACGACGAGTGCAGTAAAATTTTGAGATTTGAATGTTGCTATCAGTGGCGGAGGAAGGGAAAGAGGAGCAAGAATTCATCACAGAAATGTTTTGGCAAGAAATTTGGGACGCGGTTTCTTGATGAGGAAGTGGCTTAGTGGCTTGCTCTGCTTCCGCCGGCTTCTTTCTTTCTTCGACCACCAACCCTTTCGACACCTTTCACTCACTAGTCCATCTCAACATGGACAGATATGGCGGCGGGGACGATCTGGACGACGATTTTGTTCCTGACGACCTTGTAGCATTCTCAGATGAAGAAGAGGGCGGCCACTCCGCGGATGGCGATGATGTGAACGCACTTCTGAGCGCAGACGAAGGCACTAGTGAGGCGGCAGAGGCTCTCAAAGCACAGGAAGCTGCACAAGAGAAGAAGAGGAAACGCAAAGCGAAAGACAAGGAGAGGAAAGCAAAGGTCAGGACCGCAGCCTCGCGCTCTCCGGCTTCCGCTGAATTGTATCAAACCGGAACAGAGACAACGGGTGGTTGAGACGACGGACCCGATAGAACAACCATCCCCCGCTGCACAACCTCCATCACTCCTCGTGGATTATGTGTCGTCTCTGCAGGCCAAGACGTTCTCAAAAATGTCGGGAATAGAGCTCAACGATATTCAGATCCCCGGTATATTTCCCCTGACCTTCGTATGTTGAGAATCGCTGATAGAACACACAGACAGAGAGTTCCATAGCAGACACGACGGTATGGACGGGATCGAGGAATCTCGACCAGCTCAAGTCGTTTATCACCAAAGGTACGCTAACAATGTTGGAACACGCTCGCTCTTATATCAATTGCTCGCAATTAGTTCTGCCTACACTGCGTACTCGTTTGGCACAACGGCCCAAGTACAATGGAGCACCGACACTGCTATTTCTAGCTGGAGCAGCTTTGAGGGTGGCAGATGCGACACGGGTACTTAAAGATAAAGAGCTGCGTGGGGAGAAGGGCGGAGACGTCGCGAAACTGTTCGCTAAACACATCAAGCTTGAAGAGCATATTGCATTTCTGCGACGTACGAAACTTGGTGCTGCTGCCGGCACCCCTGGCAGGATTGGGAAGCTCCTTGAGCGCGGTACGCACAGGGCTTCTAAGTCGCACAGCCGTGGGTTCTAATACATCCTCTCCCGCAGATGCATTGTCAACGGCTGCATTGACACACATTATCGTCGACGTGTCACATCGAGACAGCAAGATGCGGACCGTGTTGGATATCCCGGAGACCCGCGACGAGCTGTTCAGAACCGTGCTCGGGGCACCGAAGGTATTACAAGGCCTTCGGCAGGGGAAGATCCAGTTGGTGCTATTATAAGGATGTTCAACACATCGTTTTCGGGTATTCGAAGCCACGCATAGATTACGCGTACTGTACAATAAGTATAATGTCGACTAGAAACCCTTAGGGTTGGTGCGCTGTGTTATCTACATAGCTACCATTAGTACGGTACTCAATCGTAGCATGCGACCGTTGACTCACCCGTGTCCACTTTGGTACCTTGTGGATGCCCTTCCGGTAGCCCTTAGCATTGGGAGAGAAGACGGTGTATTTATCTTTTGCGGGCATTTCGTGTTCTTTCGGTAGCGCTAACGCCTCGGTCTGTGGGCTCAACATTGTCAGTGCACGCGCCGCGCCCAATTATCAATAGACACACCAAGGCTTTGCATTCAACACCGCTTGCACGAACGGTTTCTATCACATCATCGACTTTCTTCAGCCTTGCACGAGCGTTGGCTTTACGAGTCGGCGAAAGCTTCCATGGTACTTTCCTACAAGACGAGCACAGATCAGTTTCAAAGAGCAATATTGTAAGGTTATAACCCACCATAAGAGACCAACTTGCACGGTCGAGGTCGGCCGGAATGCACCAAACATACCGCTCGCCGTGGAGGTCGTCCGAGTTGAAGAGCTCGGAACGGTGATCGAGCCGTTCTCAGAATGGCAGAGGCTCGCTGACTAATCAGACGCTCGTATCTTTGATGGCGCGCCTTCTTGAACGTCGAGCTCTAGTCAAGCTAGTACTTCGACCAGCCAACTCACTCACTCTCTTTGGCTACCACCATGAGCGCGATGGTAGTGGACCAGCCTATGTCGCCAACACCTCATCCGAACGGTGGCTCGCATGAGGGGGCAAACGGCGTTCCGAAGGAACCGAAGTTTGCCAGTGGACTTATTCTTCCACCACCTGAAATTAAATGTACGTATGCATAGATCCTCATACATCGCTGGTCTGACATGACTTCGTATACTAGCTGTCATCGACCGTACTGCCGCTTTCATCGCTCGGTCTGCGAACCCGGCTCAGTTTGAGGACAAGATTCGCGAAAACCAGCGTCAGGACCCAAAGTTCTCGTTCCTCAACCCGGTGGACCCTTACCATGCATATTATAGGCATCGTCTGGACAAGGTCAACCGTGGAGAAGTTGACGAGGAGGTGCCACAAGGAAAAGAAGAAGAGGTGGAGGTTGCGCCAAAAGAGGAGGTAGACTTGGGCATTGAACCCCCAGTTCCGGAGTTCATTTTAGATGCAGCCAACATCAACGCCATTGATATGTGAGCTCATACGTCTAAAATGGAATGCTCATAGCTTACCTTGTCTAGGGACATCATGAAGCTGACTGCGTTATTCGTCGCGAGACGCGGCCGACAGTTTTTGAACGCACTCTCCGCTCGTGAAGGCAGGAATTATCAGTTTGACTTCCTCAGACCGACACATTCGTTGTTTCCGTACTTCAACAGGCTTGTTGACCAGTATTCAAAAGTACTACACCCCTCGAGAGAGACACTAGAACAGTTGAAGGAGCGGTCACAAGAGGGCTCCAAATGGAAGGACCTTGAACTTGCACGGAAGCGAGCACGCTGGGAACATCTCAAGCGCGAAAAAGAGAAGAAGAGAGAAGATGACAGGGAGGCTGAACGAAGTGAGTTGTTCCACTCGTCCATCCTGTGATGTAGCTGACGCCATGTCAGTCGCGTTCGCGGAAATCGATTGGCACGATTACGCTATCGTTCAGACAATCGAATTCACCGCTGCCGATGCTGCATCGGAATTACCTCCGCCTATGAGCGTCCAGGAAGTCGAAAACATGACGCTCGCTCAAAAGAGAATGGCTGCAATGATCATGGAGACCACTGCCGAAGATGTTGAGGCTCATCGTGCTCGACAAGCCGCGGCAGAGGCAGAGGCGGCGGCTGCCGTTGGTACTGCTGGCGCTCCTGGCGCGTCTGCTACCGAAGAAGATGCAGAAATGGAGCAGAGCGACGATGAAGACCAGGAAGCGCAGCAAAGGAAGAAACGCGAAGAAGAGGAACGTCAACGCGAACTCGAACGTGCACAATTGATACAAGCTAGCTCTCTTGGAGCGGGCGGACCGATGAAGATTAGAACGGACTACGTGCCCAAGCGTGAGTACTAGTATCTCTTTTGAAGAAGACAGGCGGTTAATGCTATATTCGAAATTAGTCGGCAAGAAGGGAGACCAGAAGATGACGACATGTACAATCTGTGGACAGCAAATCCCCGTGGACGAACTCCAGGAGCATATGCGTATTGAGCTGCTGGATCCCCGCTGGAAGTCTCAACGTGACGCACTAGAGGCACGCAAAGCACAAGCTTCCGAGCTCCAGCGCGGCGCAGACGTTTCATCTTCTCTTCGTAACCTCGCAAGGACTCGTGTTGACATTTTCGGTGCGGAAGAGGACGAGGAGCAGCGGAAGAAAGAGGAGGAAGAGGAGCGGATTCGGAGAAGAGAGAGGGAGAAAGTGGTCTGGGATGGTCATACCGCCACCAAGGACAAGACCCTCGATGCATTCTCCACGAACGTCAATATCGACGAGCAAATTGCGGCTCTCCACAGAGCCAAAGGTCTTGGACCGTAAGTCATCTTGTTGACATGTTTCCGAGCTTAGATTGACAGTTATGTCTCCTAGGCAAGATGCGAATGCTATCGGTCCGGGCATTGGCCCAGCCGCGGTCCCTGCGCCACTAGCCAAATTGCCACCTCCCCCCGTTTCGCTGCCTGCGCCACCCATGCAAGGTGGTGCACCCGCCGAGTCCGCGTACTCTGCCGCTACCGTATCCTCGGGTCCCCAGCCAGCATCCATGTTCCCACCACAGCCGCCGCCGGTCATGCTGCCGCCCCTGCATTATCAGGGCTTGGACGCCGCCCAACCGTTCGGATACCAGCCGCCTCCGGCCGCTGCCCCCATGGGACGTATGCCTGGCATGGGCCCGCCTGGAGGGCCCCAGCTCGGTACGGTTCGCAGTGCCGAGGAGATGGACGGTGCCGACGAGCACGTACCGCCTGCGAAAAGACAGAAGATACCCAAGCTGCCTGCCGGGCAGTTCTACCCGGAGCAGGATTGGATCAATCTACATCCAGTGCGTAATATGTCGTTTGCTAGTGGATAGCCTAGGTGCACCATGCTAATGCTCTGTATCTCTCATAGCACCCGATTTCACTCCAAGTACAGCTGCCCAACGATCCATCGAAGGCTGAATGGAAACTTGATGGATCGCTGGTAACAGTGCCCGACCTGCCTCTCAATCTGCTGGTGTCGACTCTCCGAGATCGGATCCTACAGCACATCGGTAGTAGTCTGCCTACGTCCAAGATGCGTTTGTCATACGCCGGGACCATGATGACCAACATGAACACTATCGCTAGCTACAACTTGGAAGACGAAGATATAGTCGTCTTGACTGTGAGAAAGAAGTAGCCACTCGGATCTCTCCTTGTTCACTCCGTTATCTGCTACTCGTCTCTTGCTGTGTAACCTATTTTCCAATCTTGATAAACATATTCTCTCGATAGTACAGGCCAGAGTGATTCTAGAAAGAATCGCCTCCGGCAGCACCTGAACAATAGACGAGGTTCCCAGTACCTACGTACCTGTCTCGAATGTGACGCTTAGCTATCCAATGCGTCACTGCAACGTCTTGAGCTGCAGCGATGATGCGACGACGGCAAGGTGGATCGTCAAAACTCCTGCAGCACGTCGACCCTAGTCCCCGTTGCAGACCATACTCGAAAGAGAAGACAGTCGTTCTCTTTCCGTCGACCCTCTGCTGGCAACTTCACCTGTCCCTCATCATATGACCCCTAGCCATCACGAATGACACATATCTTATTACGATGCGGATCAACCTCGGATGTCGCTACATGCCCATTTCGACCTTTCAAAACCTGAACCACTTCGTTTGTTCAGGAATATATGCATCGAAAGCGCAGAGAGCTATGTCAGAGAAGAAAAGGAACCGAGATACAAAACCAATCCATGAACAGATGTCCTTCTATGCATATCGTACATATCCTACACATATCGCCATATCGTACAGGCAGCACACATGATAGTATGAGAGATGGTCCCGGAGACATATGATTATGGTTATAAGATTCTGCGACAAATCAATGCAAACACGAGGACGAGTAGGACGCAAATAGCCGTGTCAAGGAGGATCGGCGGTCGCGGGGGACTGCCTGTCATCATACGAGCGCGCTCAGGGGTGGGCGTCTGCGTTCTTGACTGAGGGTCCGCTACTCGCGTGGAGGAAGTGCGGGTAGGGGGCTGCTCTGCTGGCAGCGAAGGAACGGGGGGCAATGGTGACGACTGGGGCAAAGGACTGGCGGGTATAACGATGGATGCGGCGTCGATAGGTCGCATGGGTTTAGGTGCAATTAAATTAGGTGAGAGTAGAGATGGATCTGGCTGTATTTGAGGCGGTGGGTCCGCTACCGTTGTAGCAGTAGCGGCATCGAGGACTTTGAGGGAATGGTGTATGAGATCGACGTGTGGTTCGGGCTGCTGCAGTTGACTGGAAGAGGATCTAGCTGGCGGTTCAAGTGATGAGGCTGTTGGGTCGATATGGGTGGGCGATCCCTCCGGGTCTGGAAGACATTCGAGATTCGACTTTTTGCAAGTCGGGCAGACCCAGTCGCGCGAGCTATTCAGTGGTAAATCAATGTAAGTATCATACGACGTTGACAAGGATGGGTGTTGAGTGAGCTTACAGTGCTGCGAGTCGCTTCCGCTCTGTGGCAGGGTATTCTAGAGCGCCGACGCCGACCGCCGCAGTACCTTTGAGTGGGAAGAAGCCTTGGAGACCTAGGATGGCTAAATAGATGTCAGTATGCAAATAATGACTCGTACGATATCGTCGACGTACCAGTACGAACTCCCCAAGCGGGCTGCCAGAGTTCCTCGTGGTCTGATGATCGTTAGCAAAGCACGTGAAAATACTGATAGAGGCACTCACAATTCGTAAAGCTGATGCAAATCTTACAAGATCATGAGCATAGATATAATCGACGTAGGAGGAACAGGATGCAATTATACTCACCTTGGTGTTCAGCTCAAACCGTCCATTGGGCGTGAGCATCATGATTGAAGGGGGACGGAAGGGGTATTCAGAGGGCAGCAGTATTCGAAAGTGATACAGCCCGCCCTCAAACTCCGTCCCAGGCGTGCCACGCAGAGTACAATGCCACTCCTGTCGGGGAGGGGCGTAAGAGAGGCAATACCTTTGTATCTCCATACAACTCACGAAAATGTCGTCCTGAGGTACAATGACTCAGTGCATTCATCAGCTCAGGAATTCATTGTACACACCTCAAGCGGACCAGCAGTATAATCCGTGCATGGATCATTAGCAAGCTCTCTGGCTTCCTGCATAATCCTCTTGACAGCTTATTCCCGGGTAACGAACGTAAGCAAGGATAATGGGTTTGCGCAGCAAGTTGCGCTCACCAGAGCTGTTCATATTGTAACCTGGACGACCCGCCATATTAACTAGAAAGAAACAGTCAGCAATAAAAGGAAGAAAGAGGAAAGAGACGGGTATGCAGCGGTCGAGACTTGGTAGGGGAATGTAGATGAGTGCCACTGGCGCTTGAGCATCGCCAACGTGGAATGTAAGCGAAGCCACGTGGCTTCAAGCGCACGCGACAGATGAGCGTTTACTCGGAGCCGTTCCGACCGCCAACTTCCACCCGCGCAAGCATCCGCACAAGTGCAAGCAACATACACACCTCTCGGCGGAGAAGAAACCAAAAAAGCTGAGAGAGGAGTAGCTGCAAGGGATGTTCATAGAAAAGGTCAAGGTCCGACCGCACAAGAGTACGTTCATTACGCCATTCGCCACTTCTTCATTTGCTAACGTCCATCCCAGCGCGGGGAAAGAACCCATGTTTCGGAGCATTCACCGCAATGCTGGGCTGTTGGACTGCTCATGGCGACCTGCAGAATAGAGCGGCGTGCGCGGAATCGGCTCAGGCATTGTTTGATTGCATACGCACAGCTGTGAGTTTAACACGCTTACTAGGTCAGATCGTGCGTTGAACCTTCTCGTCCAGCCAAAAGCAGGAAAACAACATAGGTCCACGATTAACTACCATTTGGCTCGTCTAAGAAAGCAACTCAAGTAGAGCATCCCATCCGACCACCACGCTTTGCACCCATACACATCGTTCTCCAGAGGACTTGGATCTCTCAATATTATGAACTATACGGCTATGCGGTTATCGCCTCGGTTAATCGGGTAGCAGAGCTATTCGCCCTAGACAGTTGTTATTGCAGCAGAGCTTCCGAAGGTTCGGGATTACAGCCTGTCTCGGGCCAAGGAGGCGCGAAGGGAAAGCCTCAATTCACAGCCGTGTTTACGACTTGAACCAAGCGGCTCTCGTTCTGGTGTCACTTTTTGTGGACGCGTAGAGGATAGTAGCGAGCGTATGCATCGTCTAATAGTCACCGTTATGCTCGGAAACCCCTCAGGAGTGAATAAGCTTCTTTATAACCTCGCATACTGCTAGCGCTGCGGTCTACCTGAGCAGTACTGTCCTTAGTAATGCCTCGGTAAGTTGCTGTGTGCTCCCGCTCTTTTGCAGCAGAGTTGCAGAGGGTCGTTCTGGATATGGCAAGCTGAGTCGTGATGTTGTTGTTTGTTGAGTCACGCGGGGCGTCTCCTGCCTGCGCACCGTTTCCGCTTCGCACTCATCGCACTCGATCCATCTTGTCCTCTTACCACTACCTCCATCTCGTACTCATCGACTCCCGTCGTAGCTTTATTCCCAACACATCGTATCTTTCTGGACAATATGAGGTCCAAGTTCAAGGATGAGCACCCCTTTGGTGCGTGTGGCAAGCACGCCTCGTGAGATGCTGATCTCAACTAACCTCTGCGTTACGGGTTCTCGTCTCCTCAGAGAAGCGCAAGAACGAGGCTGAACGAATCCGGCAGAAGTACCCAGATAGGATTCCAGTGCGCAAGACTTATTTAGACGTTGGCGGCGTGGTCTAACGTGCAGCTTTTCAATCACGCAGGTCATCTGCGAGAAAGCAGATCGGACGGACATCCCCACCATCGACAAGAAGAAGTACTTGGTTCCTTCGGTAAGCATCCTCGACGGTGACTGCTTGCTATGTTGCTCAAGCAGCCCATTCGCGCACATAGGATCTGACAGTCGGCCAATTCGTATACGTAATCCGGAAACGGATTAAGCTCGCACCTGAGAAGGCTATCTTTATCTTTGTGGACGAAGTACTACCACCAACGGCGGCCCTCATGAGCGCGATTTACGATGAGCACAAGTACGTGTTCTCAGTAGTCCGCAGTACACGTCGATGACTAACGCTGTTTGTTATAGGGATGAGGATGGCTTCCTGTACGTAAGCTACTCCGGCGAGAACACATTCGGATCGCATTGAAGAGCGACGTCTTGTGACGATGACGCGTCCTTACCGATCTGGCCGCTCCCCTATAGCGACCTACTCCTTCAGCCCGGTCGCAAGGACTACAGGGAACTGACAGACATAGATAATGGTACCTTGGCTCGGACGATCCATTCCAATTCACGACCCCTTACTATCCTCATCTTTGTCTCGCGGCCTTCATACCCCGTCATCCCTTCTCCTTTCCCCTTGCTCTTTGTGAATTGGAACCTGTATTATATATTTCTTCCCCCGTTCGCCAGTCAATTGCAACTGTCAGTTTAATATGTAACACACATCTACAGGATTCAGCGAACTTGACACAGTCTTACCTCCAGCATTTATCGATTGTCTCTCGTCCAGAGATATACGTACACGTGGTAGATGATCATCGTGATCCCGAAAACGTGTATGTACATGGTGGCGACAGCCCGCCACACAGTTCAGGTGTGTCTATAAAACGGTTGACAAGCCATGCGTTCTAATTTGAGTATTTCTTATCTGCAGGCAGAAGCTGGGAACTTTTGGAACTTTGCTCCAGCAATCGAACATGCCTCTACCTACGAACGCTAGTGCAAGACAATGATGCGTTCTGCATTGTTTGACTAAGAAGTCTTGTCTTTGTGGCTTTGGAGACAGCGACTTGTCAAGTGGCCATTACCACGTATCGTCGCAACCTGGCCTGTCCCATGCTGTGCATGTGGTGGCCTTTCGTATGCCGGGGACACATATAAATTCGCCCCTCTGACCTTTCTATACCACTCACTTCTCTCATTTTTACTTCCTTCTCGTACCGCAGGCTGGAACCGGAATTCCGCTGAAAGACAACACCTTCGCTGCAATCCACTTTCCTTCATTGGACGCAATGCCCAAAGTCATACTAGCGTCCCCTTTTGAATGTTCTTGCAGTGGGTTCGCCTCCGTACATATTATGCATAACTACTGACTTACAAGGTTTAGTCGCGCAGGTCGTGATGGAATTGATATTGGCTATACTGTATACCGTTGGCGGCACCTCGGGCGAAGTTACAAGTATGTTCGTCTCTTTGAGCGATTGCCATCGGTCTCATCCATGTTGAATAGGCGATCTTGTCGCGAGCTGGGTTTTCCACATCCTCATTTTCGTTCTTGGCCTGTGCTGCCTTTTCTTAACTCGGTCCGTCCACCGAAGGCTGGGTCTTGGTCTCGAAAATAGGTCTATCAGAATACTACAAGCCTTGGTCTGCTGTGGATTTATTCTCAATTCTCGTAAGTCTTATATCATCTTGTTCTCAGTATGAACACTCACATCGGATGTCCAGTTTCCATGGTGTTCTTTATTACCTTCAGTATTCTACGCGGGGCCATATTCTTGGCACCTCCCTCTCTGACTAATGGATTCGCAGCGTGTGGCGTTGCGGTATTCAACTCCATTGCATTTGCTCTAGGTGGGCTTTCTCATCACAATAATTGTCGAGGAGATACTCATAAACCCCAATAGCTGTATTTATGCTAATTTATGTCTGGACGGCACTCCCTGCTCTAGACAGCAAATTGCGCGCCGAACGTAAACTCATCGCGTCGAAGGCTAAGGAGTCCATTTTGAAGGAGAAGATCAGCGCTACGCGCCCAGAGAAACCCCATCCGGCGATGGTTATAGACCTCAAGAAGCATCGGGTCTCTGACAAGAAACACAGGCAGCCGGCATGGGACGCGAGCTCCTCCATGGAAGCTGGCCAGACACAGCGTCCCACTACGAATCCATTTGAAGACCCTCGTTTCGTCTACATTCCCCTCGACGACTAATCAGTCTCATGCAGTACCACGTAATTATTTGGGTCAAAGAACAGCTGTATCGTAATTTATTAGAGATGAAGCATGTAAATGTACAGTGGCAGCCGGTCTGTCGATTTCGTAACCCCGTTTATCCAGAATATCGCGCAGGGACGATTCGCTCCAAATTATTGCGTATAGTAATCAAAGTCACTTCCATATCGCTCATCTACCGCCTTCCAAAGGTAATTCTCGTCGTCGTCGCCTTGCGGACCATCCTCCGCACTGTCGGCGACGAGAGTGGGCTGGGACCCAGGCTCAGCACTCGACGACGGTAGCTCGCTGAACATGCCGGTCTCCGGTTCCGTGACGTCTGCGAAAGGAAGATCAAGCGGAGATATCTCTGCGGTGTGCGCTGGTGCAATTGTAGAGCGCGCCAGACGTTTCGGACTATTTGGTGGAGATTCTGCCGCCTCCACTGTGACTATCGAGGTATCCTCCGGTGGTAACGCCATGATGCCACCGGTGGTCACGATGTAATGCAGCGATGCAGACGATGCTAGCGTATTGAAAATAACGGTTAACTTGCGGATGGTTATAGGTTTCTTCTGAGACTCCGCCCTGCCGCTGTTAAGTCTCCTGCGCTTGGTCGAAGATTCCTGTTGTTCGGGAAAACATGCGCGGCTTGTTTTGCTGAGCATAATTCGGGCGTTGACAGCGTTTGCCCACACAAATCCTAAGGCAGCGTTGAGCCTCTCTTCCTTACCGACGATAGGTTCTACTCGGCCAAAGAATTCCAGTTGATCATGATAGAGCACCTCATGGGGTCGTGCTCCAACGATCGTCTCATTCAAAGCGGCGGAGACTTCGTTCACAACAACGACAGCAACGTTGTAGTCGTGAGCGAGCCTGTATAGCAAACTCGAGATTTCGTTGAGTATTCTTGACCGTTGTTTAAGGTAGTTGTGATTCGTGGTTTCATGTTCGTGAAAAAGCTCGGCGAGTGCATCGATAACGAGTAGCTTGATAGGTTTTGAGAAAGGCTTTTCTGCGCAAGATGTCACCAGCCTAGGGAACTCCTTGGACAGGGCGTCGATCATTTTGGGAACGGTGAAAGCTTTCATGAAATGGATATCGCTTGTACTACACTGAGACGCAGAGAGGCTAGGATGTTCGCTTAAAATCTCGTTTAGACGTTTTTCACGGCGTTCCGATGACGTAGTAGTGAGTAGGCATGATGCGCCAGCGATACCACCACGACTCCGAGGTAACTGCACGGTGTACAGCATCTGCATACAAAGCTGGCTTTTCCCGGCACCACTGTGAGGGCGATGACCATTTTGGACGCGTCGATAGATGTTACGAGCTTACTGACCTTTCACCGACGATTTCCCATATTCTTCCGGTCATGATGCCTCCACCCAAGCATTTATCCAGTAAGGGATCTCCCGTAGTGAACGTTAGATCGCGAGATCCCTCGGGGTCATCCAGTGTATAGAGCCGCAGTTCTGGAGCCAGTTCCTCGCAGACCGTATCGATGATACGCTGAGCTTCCTTGTAGACGATGTTGCATCTCTTTGAAAGATCGGAAGCAGATAGCAATAGTAGCTGCCTAAGGGATGTTATCTCAGCTGGGTAAGAGCGAGCTTCAGTGTTTGAGAACGTATGGGCACTATATTACAGCTTACATCGTTTCAGTATTGTTTTATCTGTGCTGGACAACGTCTGCAATTTGGCCAGAGGATGTGTGTCCATTAAGGATGTGGCTAAGGATCGGTAACGTGAGATCACGCGTTTGCGCGCGTCAAGACGCGTCCGTGACAAGACCGTTACGGTAAGTCACGCATTCCTTGTCACTATCCGCGCCCCGCGGCCACCAGTGACCAGTCGACGACTCGACTTACAACTTCGACTTACAACCTTGGAATCATGAGGCAGGCTCATTGAATCCATCTCGGTATCAATGGTGCAGTGTGCCTCTATACTTTGTGGACGATTTACCATGCGTCCCGCTTATTAAAGCCCTCTTTGCGACTTGACCACCTGGTAGTGATTTTCTATTCATCCTGGATCTCTCCTGTTTGCAATGTATACTGTGTGATGGTGGGTTTCTCTCACACCTGAAGCAAGAATTATATGTATCTTCTGACTATTTGTGCCGCTGCTGCTCCCAGGTTCTGTCCAGCAAGCTCCGGAAGCATTTCCCTCAGCTCGATATGCTGCACGACTACGATTCGCTCTTCGAACGGCATAGGAACAAGAAGGAGTTCCGCTTCAACACCTGTTCACTAGCGGTGTATCTTTCCAGCTGAATGCCTGGTCGTGTGCCATGATCGCCTTCGTAACGTCGCAACATCATGATGTCCAGAAGTCTGAACCCGTTTGGCCCAGTTTTGACACCCTAATTGCTAAACGGATAAAGTTTACCAGCAATTTACCGTGGTTCTCTTCTTGAACGTGGCTGATGTACGTTGTTATTTCATTCTTTAGGAGCCATGTTTTTTTATTGCTATCGTGGCTCTAGCCTCAGCTTGTCGACACAGGTATCATGATACCACCTTTGCCTTTGTTGCTGATAGTCCATTCGCGTATACAGACAGCCTCGCTCATATTAAATCTCCTGTTGGCATGGAACTTCTTCGTGTTGAGCTAGGTCGTACCTTATTCCACGGCACAACGCACGTTCGACTGTCGAACTGTTAAATCTTCCGATATTAACCACGGACCAGGAAGTATAAATGTCCTCCTCACTAGGGCGAAACCCCGCCGGTCCTGTGGACCGGATAACTTGACTTGCAGCCATGTCCAGCTCTCCTACAAAATCTTTGGAAAATCCGGAAGATGACGCCAACGTACTGGTGGCAACCCTCGATTCTCCAGCAAGCCGTAATGATGGAGCAAGGACCACTGTGCTTAGACTAAGCAGAAAGGCGCAGCTTAGTGCTTACTTTACGATTGCGGCTGCGGCGTTTGGACTCATCAGGTGAGTTTTCTTACGCTGACCGTTCAAACTTTAAAATCGCGGACACTCATTATTATTCAGTGACGGATGTATGTAACCTTGGAAAGATCCCAATACCGTCTAACGAACGACTTCTAGACCAGAACAATCTGATGACTATGACGAATGTAAATCTGTCGATTCTATGGTCCACTGAGTCGTGCGCTGATGGTGGCATAGGTTGCTCTGAAGAAGCTGTATCCAATCGAATACACACCTTCTGTGTCGACACGCGTCTCCAATGCACTTCTAGTCGGTATGGAATATACATATTATGCGCGACGTGGACGCTAACCACTCGCTCAAGGTGACATTATCGGACAGATATCCGTCGGTCTCATCTGTGACCGCTTTGGGCGCAAAGTCGCATTAATGGGGACAACGGTGATTATCATCCTCGGGGCCACACTCGGTACGGCTGCCCATGGAGCACATGGAAGCCCTCAAGGGCTCTTCTGGTTCTTGACATTCGCTCGCGGCATCACTGGCATCGTGAGTAAATCTGGCGGCGGCATCATAAAGCAGCTCAAGTTCTCGTGTATCCCAGGGCGTTGGAGGCGAGCATCCAGCGTCTTCTACGAGTGCTTGCGAATCTGCAAACGAGAAGATGGTTAAACAACGTGGACCGGGTATGCATCGCTTCCGTGTACATATTTTGGCATAGGCCTCACGAGTCCCCAGTCGTCATCATGGTCACACAATTCATGTTAATTGTAAGTAATCACACAAGCTCCATGCTTTGACTATCATCAATTCTTCTATCTTTAGTTCGGACGCCCTTTGGCTGTATCGGTGTTTCTGATTGTCCTTTCTGCCGCTGGAGAGAGTCACCTCTCCACCGTGTGGCATGTTTGTTTTGGCGTCGGCATCGCGCTGCCTCTGACTGTTTTCTATTTTCGCATGCAAATGCTTAGCTCGTACCTCTATAGGAAGAGTGCGATCAAGCGTAAGCTGATCTTCGTTCCAAACTCTTAGCGTATATTCACTGTATCTCTGCAATAGACCGCGTACCTTATTGGCTGGTCATCAAGCGCTACTGGAAATCACTTATTGGGACTTGTGGTTCATGGTTTCTCTACGACTTCGTGAGAACACAGTTCACCGTGCCCCCTTTCACTGCTGAAACAGGCATAAGGTCACTTACCCGAACAGTATATTCTCCGGTGCTATCGTCTCCAGTGTCATCCACAATGGGGATACTAAGAAGACAGCGGAATGGCAGCTGTTGCTGGTAAGCCTATCTTTACCAGGTATGTTGCATATTTCGAAAGAGAGGGCCTGTACGTTATATGTAAATCATTCGCAGGTGTCATCTTTGGAGCCTGGTTCTGCAATAGCTGGGGCCGCCGTAATATCGTTTGTTGTCTGCCATCCTTGCCGTCATATCACCTAAATGACTTTTACGGAGACAGATAATGCTAGGGTTCCTTGGATATGTTATTTTCGGTATGTTTTCTTTCGTACGCTTTAGTTTGATATACTTAGGTTTCACGACATCCAGGACTAATTCTTGGCTGTGCCTATGACAAGATCGTTTCCATCGTCCCCCTGTTTATCATCTTGTGCGTATATTCTCGTGTATAGATTGAACGCGTTACACAGCTCTGACGATGTTGGTCCTTAGTTTTGGGTTGATGCAGTCGTTCGGCGACGGAGTAAGCTCTTCGGTGCGAGTCTTGCAACCCATACTAAGAGTAATAGGGTCCAGGTGACATGTCCATCGTAGTCAGCACAGAGTACGTCAATTCATAGCTTGAAGACTACCTCTGCTGACTAGCTACCAGGTCATTTGCTACCCCCGTCAGGTATGTTCTCGGGGTATCATTCTCAACGGACAGTTGCTTCAAGTTTATATGCTCCAGGGGCACATGTTACGGACTGTCCGCCGCGATGGGCAAAGTCGGTGCGGTCGTCGGTACCCAGGTATTCACGCCCATACAAAGTAACTTTGGAAACAGGTTATTTGCGTCTGATTATGTTCCTGGTGATTGCTGAATGATGATCATAGATGGACCTTCATTGTCGCCGCAATATTCGGGCTCGCGGGCATTGTCGTGACTTACTTCTTTGTGCCTGATATGACCGGTATGCGTCTAGTACTTAGTCATACGTTCTCATGTTTACGTTCAACTAGGCGTAGACCTCGCAGACGAGGACCGTAAGTTCATGGAGTATCTGGCTGCCAACGGCTGGGTCGGCGAAGTGGGAGAGAAGGATGAAACTGTTTTCGGCACCATTGACGACACAATTGGTGGTTACAAGCATTGAGTTGTACTGCTATGCCCATTTAAATTGTTACGTGTGAAGTTTTCTTCCGATCCAACTAGGTGTCGAACATTAAACGAATCAATTATGGACCGAAGTCAACTCTCCTTGCAGCGTACTGTAGCGTTACTCTATCGTGACCAGTCACGCTTGAATTCATGATCTTAGACGCCAGAAGTTACTAGTGACTACGCGCCCATGTGCCCGCAACCTGTGCAGTCCTCCTACCCTGAACTTAAACACCACTTATAGTCCATTTTCCTTCGTCTTCCTATGTTTTCACGACTACCTCAGAAGCTGCCGTTTGGGATATTGAATGACGAAGCCAAGCTTGCGTTTCGCAGTCAGCCTAGCGGTATAGCGAAGCTTGCATCTACGCGGGTAAGTCCTCCCAAGTGCACTGGCAGATATGCAGCATTTGAGCGCCATTCACCCCAGAATATACCTGAGACAGATAGTTACTGGGATCAAGTAAGCATTGACATACGTCTTGTAGACTCAGTCAACTCTGAACATACGTTCAGTATCTAGAATTGTTCGATACGTCTTCAGATGTCTTTACTTTGATTTCGCCTCATGATGGTGCGTCCTCACATATTGGCATCGTGTTTTACTGAAACCCCAGGATATCAGTACGACATGCTCTATATGATGCACCGGAGAATGTTGCATGTCTTTTGAAAGTCGTCACAACGCGATTATTTAACCTAGTCTCCGACCATACCTTCCCGAGTGTACCCAATGCTTCCGTTGCGTCCTTTGCAACTTCCTTCATTAGAAGCAGCACCGGTAATCCAGGTCGAAACACCACGAAAGAAGTGCTCAACTGCCTACGAATCCTGCAGCGCGTATTGCCGGTAGTCTTCGAACTGGAAGGCGACTCAAGCAGACTCGAGATGGAAGTGTTTTGGAGGCGAGATGCGGTGTCGGAGGAAGGTCAAACTAGAGACGAGCCAACACACGTTCAGTTTGTGATTGAGGATGATGAAGACGATGATGACGAACATGACGAACCTTTACCAGGCTCTTCACAGAAACCTCCGCCGAAAACCGCAGCAGTCAAAAAGACACTTCCCTCTCTAGCGGAAAGATTGTTCAGTTGTCTCATCGACCTACTGTTCTGTTGTGGCTGCCTAACAAAATACAGGTGGACCACTACAAAATCAACTATGTAATATGGTACGCGCCCTTACACTTATGCTCGATCAATCGCTCAAACTTCTTCCCCAAGGGAGAAAGGTGTAGGTTCCACAACCGAACCTGGTCCCAGCCAGACATTCGAGAGTAATCGGACTGAGGTTCTCCGGACCCTTCTAGTGTTATTCTCCAAGCAGATATACGCACCACCCACTGGCCTCTTCACATCGCCTTCGTTGTATACGCTTCATTTCGTCCAACATACCCCGAGACGGGATGTACTAACCTTGTTATGCTCCCTGATGAACACCGCCATGAATGCTCTAAGCAGTCACAATCTCATTGGTGGTGTTGCCGGAAAGTTGCCGTACAACCACCTTGTGTTCAAAGGGGAGGACACAAAGGCAAATCTTGTAGGCATATGCTTGCAAGTGCTATGTGTTCTATTGGATTTCCAAAGCGGGAGTGCCAGGGACTTGCCGGGGAACGATGGCGACTCATCTTCACCCACCGCCAAAACGAACGCATTTAGGTATTTCATCGCAAAACTAGTGGGTCTTTGCGCGCTATTATCAATATATGACTAATTCTTTCTTTAGCATAGGGCTAACGACTTCTCATTCATCTTGAGTGGGGTAATCGGTATCTTCCAAGAACAAATGTCATCTATGCATCCTTTGTTACCGGGATCCAAGAGACCTGTACCTTATATCGTTGAAACAGGTATGAGTTTATTTGTTCTACTCTGACATGCGTCTTTCTCATACTGTGAATCAGTCATATTCTTCTGGAAAATGATTGAGCTCAATAAGGTGCGCAAGACTTTCGCTATGTTTTACTGGGTAGTCTAACTCTCCAGTAGAAATTCCGGGCATACGTGCTAGACTCTGATTGCGCCATGGACATTTTGGCTTATCTGCTGTGTTACGGGCTGGAGATCAAGGACAAACCAGGTACGCTATCCGGTCAGAGTTGAGAGATACCGTACTGACTAAGCCCAAGAACAACATGGACTTTGTCGAGTCATCTCCTATATCATTCAGAGTCTTTCCGCTGAGCGAACTTTTGGTACGAAACTGTCATCTCCAATCAAGGTACAGCTTCCTCCAAAGTGGAGTACGCTTGGTACAGCTGGCGACTTCCTGATCAATGTAAGTATGCATTTTTGTCTGGCACATGGCTCACTAACCAATGCTATTTAGTCTGTGTACAATATGATTGCAACGACTTCCGGCACTCTGAACTCGTTATACCCCGCACTAATTATCGCGCTATCAAATGCTGCCCCGTTCTTCAAGAATCTCAGTATCAACTCTTCGGCGCGCCTTATGCAATTGTTCACCGCATTCTGCAACCCGTCCTTCTTGCTCTCCGATGAAGGACACCCTCGGTTGCTTTTCTTCATGTACGCTGTTCTCTAATACGCCGTTGTATCGTGGCGCTTATGATTCACCACAGGCTCGAAGCGTTCAACTCCATTCTCCTGCTCAAGTTGTCTGACAACCCGAATTTAGTATATAACATCGTTCGTGCGCATAGGACGTTCGAAGACTTGGGTACCTTTACCTTGGCTGGCGGATTAAGGGAGATCAGACGCAGGGAGCTTGCGAAAGAAGAGCTCTCCAGAGGTTCTGTAGACAAAGGCAAGACTAGGGCGAGCAGTCTCGATAACGAAACCCCGTCGGACGATAAAGCCAGGTTACTGCGCAGTGAAAGTACCAACTCTGTCAACAGCACTCCAGACGACATCGAAGCTCAACGTCATCCACGTTCTCCGGATGAACGTACTACAGGCAGACCTCTTACGTCTCCCACCATTCCGGATGCGTCTATGGCAGATCTGCAGCAAGCTGGCCGATCAGAGAAAGCAAGAGGCAAAATGAGAGCAGGGAGAACTTTCTCCGAGGATATGACTGGCAGCCTAGAACGCTTGGCCGCCACAGGAGTCGGTAGGAATGGCTTCGTGCCGACTCAAGAATGGGTAAGCACAGCAGTTGCCGTCTCTTCGAATCATATTCACGTTGTCGCAGGTCACATCGTGGCAACAAGGGTAAGCAGTACATAGTACTCATCTCGAACGTCGCCTGCTAACCTTGATTTAGACTTCCTCTGGACAACATCATGATCGTGACGTCAGAATTATACCCCAAGATCTCGGAATTACAGTCCTCTCTGAGTGGACCTACGGCGAACACGGCAATCGTTGACCTGCTACGAAGCGCGGCTCTCGAACATCATCTTCCTAAACCACCTCCGCTACATCCAAGGCGATTTGTGGTACGATGCCCGGTTTATCATTCACTAAGAAACATCACTGATCCTGCCAATACATAGTGGTCTGATGCATCCATCGTATGGTTGACATCTCTCATCTGGGGCGAAATATACGTTCGCGGTATGAGCCCCCTCGGCATCTGGAACTCCACGAGCGTGCGGCTCTTCTACGTAAAGCATACTCAAGTACAACAACGTCAGATTACAGAGACAGTATCGAACGTAGTAGGGGGCCTTTTGGGACGGACAGAATCTTCTCAGTCGCTTAGACAGCGGACGTAGGTGTGGGAGCTCACGGACACGCTGGGTATATGTAGGACATTTGGATATCTATGCTGTACTATCAGGTTAACATATTGGACGGCTCGCGCATTCCTTGGTTTATTGTGAAGACAAGATTCATGCCTCAGCCTTTATACATACATCCAACCACATGATCAACGATCTGCTCTGTCTCCGAAGTATGCACGAAGGGTGAAGTTTAAGTTCAGTGCTTGAAACTCTCGCTAGTCAAATCATGGCTTCCGAAGACCGTGTCATCCTCCTCTCCTACCTCACCCACCCAGCCGTTATCAGCCAGATACTCCATAAATTTGCGATCCTCGTCTTCGAGATCGACACCTGGTCATACGTTATTATGGGTGCCTTGAACTAGATGTGACACTCACCAGTCATATCTGGGACGAATATGTAAGTTACAACGATACCCGCCAGGCCGCATATGGCAGCAACAATGAAGGTCCATCTAATATGCGTCGACTAGGTCAGCTGATTGTGGAAAATATGTACCGCTTTGGACTTGCTTTTTCCCGAGATTGTTTTGGATAGGTGTGAATACTTGCGTACCGATCACTGCCCCAACCTTACCCATGGCGGCGGAAAGTCCGTAGCAGGTCCCTCTTTGGATGAAAACTCGTTCAATCAATTACCCGAAGATGGGAACAACGTCTCCTACCTTACTGGTGTTGCAAACGATCTGAACGACTAGTTAGTGAAATACTGAGGAAACACTTGGAAGATAACGTACTCTGCGCTGACTACAATAGTCATATCGCCGGGGCCCTATGCCAATGAATTCTTCAAATCAGAAAGTACTGGATTAGGGGGCTTACCCCGTCACCAAAGGACTGCATGAACCCGTAGCTAAGGATAAAAGCATCAGACCCAGATGTTGTTCCCGCGTCATTAAGACGTACAATATAACAAACAGCGGGATGATAGAGACGATCTTGTCGTATGCGCAGCCGATGATCAAACCTGTTCCATACTCATACCATCAATTGCCAAACATCCAGAGAAAAATCAGGCACATACCAAATATAACATATCCTAGGAAGCCTAGCATCATCTGCGAATGATCATGATGCAAATGCCGTATAGTGAGCGAAGGGCACTTACGATGTTGCGACGTCCCCAACTGTTGCAGTAGTATGCCCCAATGATGACACCTATTCGCATGCGATCTGTATGAGAATTCGGTACCGAAGTAGGCGGCGAAGAAGACACGGGCCTGGAATAGACATGCTTGCCAGGAGAAGCTGCCATTCAGCTGTTTTCTTGATATCACCGTTATGGATGACGCTCGAAAGGATAACCCCAGAGAATATACCGTTAGGATAAGTGACCTGGATATTTTGGTCAGCCATAGGGTAATGCCACACTCTAATTGAGTGTTCACAAAGTCATATAAGAACCTGTGAAGTGTGTTGTGAGCACGTTTCCATTTCGATACATGAGGTCACTATACCAAGATCCACATGTTCCTATGAGTGGCTTCCAGTAACGCTTGATGACCAATCGATACGGAACGCGGCCTGTGAGTACAGTGAACACATAAGGTAGGTACTTAGTATGTGAAAACGTACGTTTGATGGCCCCTTTCCTATATAGGTACGAACTGAGCATTCGCATTCGGAAGTAGAAGACGGTCAGGGGTAGCACGATCCCGACGCCAAAGCAGACACGCCACACGGTAGTAAGGTGACTCTCGCCAGCGGCAGAAAGAACGATCAAGAACACTGATACAGCAAGGGGTCCCCCAACCTAAGATGAGATATTTAGACGAAGTTGGACGAAAGGTTCGTATGACTTACTGTAAGCATGAACTCAGTGACCATGATAATAACTGCAACACTTTCGTAAGAGCGTCAAGAGTTGAGTAGGTGCAAAACGAACCTGGCCCACGATTTCTAATCATCTTCTCATTTGCGGACTCGCAAGCACTTGTGGAAGACGCTGGATATTCGCCGCCGACGCCCTGTATTGACGGAGCATTGATACAATGAACAAAAATGTGGATCATCATAATAGACACTTACAACACCAGTAATGCCTCGGGCGAAAGTCAGGAACCAGAACAAACCTTGAGGGCTTCCATGTGCTCCATGGGCAGCCGTGCCAAGCGTTGCACCGAGCACGATTATCAGTGTTGTTCCTACCAAAGCGACTTTACGGCCGAAACGATCGCAGATGAGGCCAACGAAGATTTGCCCAATGATATCGCCTATGATCCTGGTGATCAATTTGCGTTATTGAACACATGGTAGGAGAATCGCACCAACAAGGAGAGCGTTTGAGACACGTGTCGAAACGGAGGATGTGTATTCAGTAGGATACAGCTTCTTGAGAACGACCTACGCCACCATTGGCATACGGATAAATACGACATAGGATCGGCGGACTGACGTTTGTCATAGTCATAAGATTGCTCTGGTCTGTATCTGTCTCAGTGGGGCGATTTATAAAGGCGTTAAAAGGCTACGCACATCCATCGCTGGACAACAATGAACCAGGCAGTCGAAATTGGGGCTCGATGAGTACTCACCTGATTAGCCCGAATGCTGCAGCTGCAATCGTAAAATAGGCACTGAGCTGCGCCTTTCTGCTCAACTTCAGCATAGCGGTTCTCCGTGCTCCATCGCTGTGACGTTCCCCGGAGTCGAGGGTTTGCACAAGCACGCGCGCATCGTTGTCGTCGCTTTCCGAGGATTTCTGAGGCGTGACGGACATAGTGAAAATGGGCGGTCCAGCCCACTGAACTTGACCGCTTGACCGCTTTTTGAAGACTACATCTCTGCTTCCCTAACTGTAACCATGGTCAGCAGATTGAGCGGTTGGACAGTCGAACGTGCGTTGTGCGGCGAAATTACCATCAATGAGTCGGTTTATGTTGCAACCAAACTGAAAAACGCTCTCCGAGAAGCGCGGTAAGGGGTCACAATGTACACCATTGTGGCCGACTTAGGTCTCTAGAGAATCGAGCAATCAATAACCCTGAGTGGACCGAAGCTATCTCAGAAGTTGCACTGGACAACGACTGGGCGTAACTTACTAGCGGATCTCATTCATTTAGCATAAGCATCTCGGAGCTGAGGCAAAGCGGCATGCCGGAAGACTTCTTGACATCATGATACTGAGCCCTACAGAGGTTATCTCGGCACACGAGAGAGCACGCAGCTGGCACTTTGACAGCTTCAGTGGGAAAAGGGATTGAGACGGAATAGTTGCTTGTACCTGTCCGACTGAATAGACAGACTACTCGTGTGGGTGCACCATGTCTGGTTCATCTAGGGATTCGTCGAGTGGGTTAGTGTGGAAATGTTACACCAAATCTTCAGTACAAGAACGCACAATCAGCCCTGAGTCCACCCTGAAGGCGATCAATGATAGGCTACTAGACCCTTTATAACGGGTTTGTTTATCGAAGTAAGTAGAGCGAAAGCATGGCAAAATGGCGCCACACAAGTCGTGTGGAAGCAAACAATGAGTCGTTTCTCTATATAAGCTCAGATCGCGCCTTTTCGTGCCTAGGGAGTGAGCAAGTCTCTTGGTTAAAGTCTGTGCTTTGAGCGGTCGATGTTCAAGAGGGTGGTGGTCTAGGCCCAGGTGTTGAGGAAGCTCAAGCGCTTTGATCCGCTTACTTAATCCATGGCTAGTGTGGCGCGGCAAAATCCGAGTCCTTGGCTGCGAGTCTGTCGACTGCCAGGAGCGATACGTATGTATTTCTCGGAGCAGTACGGTCAGATTACGGAGGTGCTGTTCCTGTTGTTACAGTCCCGGTTGACGCTCGTCTTATTCGTAATATGGAGGCTTCCCCTGGCTCCAGTGAAAACAGCAGAGATTCACTGGTTGGGCTTGGATGACCGTTCAACCAAGGTGAACAGACCAGTCTAAGCTGGAACATCGCTTCTCGCGGTTTGTGGCAATGTGGATAGTGTACAAATTGTACGCAGTCCAAATGTCGGTTGAGCGACTCGATGCAGGACAAGAATGTAGTCATATTAAAGCAAAAAGATGGTATATGCAGCGCAGCATGTCCGAGGGATAACGATGCTAGCTAGTCCAGCTACTTCTCTAACAGTGCAAAGGAAATGAATAGCTTAAAGCCCCTGTTTTTCCTCAAAGAAGAAGTGCGTAACCAGCGGCGAGGCCGACCAGACCAAGAGCTGCGTTGATGGTCATCTGAGCGGCACCAGATGATGAGCCACCTGATGTGGTCGCAGAGGTGGAAGAGCTCGAGGCCGGGGCTGCGCCAGAGATACTTGGGGTACCTTGCGTCGGCAGAGCAGTAGCAATGGCACCGACACCACCAGTTGTGGGACCACTATCGGAGAGCTAAGGGCCGAGAAACTATTAGCCCGGGTCTGGATCAAATAAACAGCTCAGTACGTACGGTAGGCTCGCTGGCACCAATGGCTGTAGCAGCACTTTGGAGGGACGAGAAGCTACCGTTGCCGCTGCTGGGAGCGTTGATAGAGCTATATCATTGTGTAAGTTGACAGTGCCTCATTTGTATCATTGGAATAACATACCCAACCATACCAAGACCACAGTGAGTGGGGAACTTGCAGAAGAAGTAGATGGCTTTGGGAATAGTCGTTAGGCTCACACGTCTATGCGACTCGGCAAACTACTCACGGGTGGAAGCGTCCGTGATGTTGATAGAGTAGGTCTCCCCTGCGTTGGGCACCAAGCCGGAGTCAAATCCACCTTGCATCGGTGTGCATGGCGCGTCGGCAGAGGACTGAGTGACAGAGTGAGGGAGGGTACTGCGTCTCGGTATCAGCTATGATTCAATTTTTTGCAGCGAACCATTACATACCCCGGGAAGGAGAACGTCACGATAGTGCCAACGGGAGCCTGAATGTCAGAGGGGTTGAACGTGAAGGTCTGATCAGCCGCAACTTGGACCTGTGACGATATTTAGAAATTAGGTTTTTCTATATTGTTGCCGGTACAACTTACGATCATCTGGGCCGAGTTGGTCGCCGCCAAGGTCGAGCCAGAGGACGCAGCCGAAGACGAGGATGAGGGGGCTGGTGCTGGGCCGGGCGCTGGACCGTAGTATTGAGGGTTGGCGAGCGCAACCGGGATCAAAGAGAGCAGAGCAGCTTTGAAGAACATCGTAGCAATCGTGACGCTTCACAGAAGGAGGGGATGAAGGAGCAAGGGGGCGAGAGCTGGCAGCCTACGGTCCTTCATGAAAGTGACACTTTTTATACGCTCTCACGTAGTTGGGAACGAGATACGTTCCGACCAATTGTCGGGTGCGCAGCAATGAGTTGAGAAAAAACGGACCGGGTATGGAAACGGCAGGAGCAGACAGCCGCGGTAGGCTGTCGCCAGGACGGTCCTGTGAGGCAATTCTTTAAGATCTGAAACGAGATGTCAACAGCATAGCGGGAAGGAGGTTCTCACACGCGGGATCGTAGTCTGGCAGCGCAGTCGACGGAATGAACGTCTGCACTGCAGGGTCGGTTGTGTCAGCAACATATCCGGAAGTAATGATCTATGTTAACATTGGCTCTGCTACGGAACCCCACAGTCATGGGAATAGAAGGTTAGATAGCATCAGAATAAGGAATTCACGAACATTCACATACCAATCAGTGTAAAATTTCTCGCACTCAACTTCGTCGATAGAGTGTGGCAACAGTCATTTACAGTGCTCACGATCTCCACTGCCCCTCGCGTAATAGAGATAAAGCTGATTGAATACTCTCTGTACATTCGCACAAAAGCAATAGAAAGCACGAATGTTTGATGCAGAAGTTCTGTATGGTGGGAGAGGACGATGGTCATGCAACAACGCGTTTCAGGCGTTTTTTGCCGAATCTTAGATCGAGGACCACAATAACCGGTGGCTCGGCGAAAGCGTCTAAATACCAAATTTGGGTCCGAGGTTAGTATCTTTCGGGCGCCCATGCTTGTTTCCTGCCCCCATGCTCACCGGGCGGGGTTTAACACAGTCTTGCTAACGGCAAGTCACAATTCTCTAGAGTTTGGTGCCTCATTAATCACTGACAGGCCCGCAGCACGCTGATTGCTCGTTTTCATCCATAGTCGCTTGCATTTTAATGGGCGTGTCACCAGATGATGTGTAGCCTCCGTCCAATCACTCTCGTGGATCATCCGCCCATGCCTTATTGTGGTCACGACCGTTTCATGAGACCGGGATGATCAGAAAACGCCAGAGAATCCGAGCGCACCGAGGGATGACCATCGATCAGTGCTGCGTATACTGCCCTCCTCGATCGCACGCTCTGTCCCCCCGTTTGCTGCGCAGATGTGACTGTCGTACGTGTGTGTGCCACACATTGCTCGGGTGCTGACCTTGGCATTTGTCACTTCTCAGCCGGTGTTATCACGCTCACACAAAGTCCTTAGAACCACGCGGAATCCAGGGAAATTGGCCTGCCCTGGGAATACCCCGCTCGTTCAGGCAGGAATACTTGTTTTCCGAATGCAGTGATCCCGCCACAGACGCAGTTTCGGCACTCCGTGTGGCTAACGTGCGGACCTGTCGGCAGTATCCACTCCGCCATGAATATCCACCAATCCCGACGTGTTGTAACGACGGTGTGGTCGTTGAAGAGGCTGTACTCAACACCGAGCCTTTGTTCCTTGTACCGTATCACTCTGTAAAACATCCGCCAGCGAGTAACCAGGTTATTTGTTCACAGACGACTGCACGAGCTGCCCTGAATTGCCCTGGAGCCTATCGTTACAATTTGGACCGACCCACAACAGGTCGCGAGCGCGACCGACGAGGGGACCAAATATGGAAATCCCGCCTCGGCTTTGCCACCAGCGGCCCGCAAACTACCCGCAAACGACGACATACCGAGCGAACGGCAGCGGAAGGCCCGAAGCTTCGCCACTGACCCACATCTCTGGAAAACACATAAAAGGCCTCATTCGGGGCCATCGTTCTCACATCTCTTCTTACTACCAACTCAAACACTCTATTCTTGATTCACAACCAAGCGCAAATTAACATCTACCATGACGATCCTTAACACTGGCCGTCACCAAGCCGGCGGACGTCTCATGTCAACCACTCTGCGATCCGCCTCAGGCTCACGCCAAGGATCTAGAGAAGCTCGAACGCTCTCCGCGTCTACTTCCACCGAGCGCATCCACGGACACGGCAAGAGAGCTGGTTCTCTCGAACGATGCAGCCGTCAATTCAGTCGACATAACTCGCTCGGCAACTACACTACCGCTGCACCTGCCGAATACGACGCTGCTGAAGCCGCGACGCATGGAGAAACGCTAGTCATACTTGGGGACTCTATGGAAGGACTTGGGTACTTAAACCCCAGCGAGGGATATACAAGGGGCAGCCCTCGCCTGAGAGACCCTCACTCCCCTGGGTCGTCTCCGCAGTGTGAATATCCCTTGGCACTGTCAGGGTCCCCATACCGCCATCCACTCCGTAGGACCGCTTTGATGATGACACCCATGGTAGCGGGTCAGGCGCACGAGGGAACCAGTGTAGTGGGTCAGACGATGGGAGAGAGCGGCTCACCTCCAGGTGCACCTATCATACCTTCACGACCTCGCTTCACTCGTCGTTACTCTACCACCTCGCCGAGTACACTCCTTCGTGCCCCTCGGTTGAGATATGTCATTCGTTTCGAGCGCGAGCTGTTGTACTCGTAGTCTCTCTGCATTAACTATTGCATTACAATAACAAATACTCGATATGCTGTGTGATCCATTGGATCGATGTGTCATGAGCCCATCAATGGTCGTGCCCATCCGCTAGAGATCCCAGTAGACCTACATGCAGTCCGATATCGTAGAAAGTCCTCATGGATCGTGTCAGCCCAAAGTGTAAGTTGGGGTCCGCTGCGTGTACTCAGCCCTCCTTGCTGCCACTTGTCATTCCTTCTACAGCGAAGCATACCGTCCTCACTGCCAAGGATCTCAGATTGACGAGGACAAGCGTGCCCGTTTCCCTGAAGCCGGGCACGAGCACGACCCTGCATCTCTTTTCGGCCTCCCCATCCCTCCCTCGTTCTCTCACCATTTTCGTCTTGAAGGCCGGCTGATTGCCCACGACGTAGATGTCGGGCGTCTCGTTGATGACGAAGGGGTCGTTCGTGAAGTAGGGGTAGCACCAGAGTGTGTCCGGCGCTGTGGGCGCAATGTGTCGCCAGCGCAGCGTGGACTCCGCTAGGCCCAGACGCGTGGCCGGTGGCGAGGGCAGATAGCGCATCATGTCATCCAAGGGCTGCCCGGAATGGATGAGTAGCGTGCGATTTGGGGTCTGCGAGGATAAGGATGAAGCTTTTGATGACGACGCCTTGCCGTTAGTTGTCCCCTCCGCGGACGGCGGCTGCGTGGTGCCAATGTGCAAGTACGTCGGGTTTGTCTCGGTACTGAATGAACTGAAGGCAGCGGAGCCACCAAACATGGCGCGGGGGAGGGGTTGTTGAGGTAGAATTGTACCCGACGGGTCTGTTGCACCCGCTAGAAGGTGTATAGGTATGCTGCGTGAAATGTCTTCCAAACACGACGCCAGCGTGTGAGTTGGGTGAGGCGAAAACGATGTTGTGTCATGCCCGTATCGTCGCTATTACAGTATATGGGAGTCAGCACAGATATTTTTGAGCTCAAAATGAGCCTTCACGTACTGGCTTCTTGTCAAGGTCCTCAGTGATTACGACAGGGGCGAGAGAGTTTCCTGCGATAATGAGACACGATATACGCGAAGAACCCTGTTGGTCGTCAGGGCCACATGCCTCGCCCGTCAAGTATTCTGTAAGCATTTGCAGCTGAGCATCTGATGCCGACTCAGACCCAACTTCAAGCCCGGAAATGAGGCCTATCCATTCGTCCTGGTCGGATGCACCAAAAGAGGGCGGGTCATCAACATCCATCGATTCTTCTGCTGTTGAAGACTCAGCTTCTGTCGCGTTATTTTGTGGCGGCATCCCGGCAAAGCATACATCTACGACCTCAAAGTCTCCGTTATTGGTCTCGATGCCTAAAGCACCAATAATGACGCCAGTGACGAGTTTTGCGGCCTTCAGTCGTTCGCCTACGAGTCGAATACGGCCTGATTCATCCTCAAGCATGGTATTATCTTTTTCCGAGTGATAGGATTTTGGCGGTGCTGGTGCTGGTATCGAATGCTGCGAAAAATACAGTGTGAATCTAACAGTACCGTAGACGCCAGACAAAGCAAACATACATCGCGGGCGATATCGTCGAGGACATTTGGTTTCAGGGGCATCTCCATATAAACGGTCCCAATCACATAGCATAGCTGTCCCTTGACAACTTCAAGTACTCGAGGGATAAATATCGGGTCGCCTGAAACGACAAGATCAATGGTTATAGAGAGTGAGCGCGTCTTGGGAACGAACCAGCAATCTCTTTCCATCGTCTCTTCGCGCTTTCTTCCACAGAATCGCGTAGTAGCCGTAATCTTACGAAGTAAATGTTGGCATATTGGTGTTTATAAGACCTGTTGGTAGCATCTATTGTGAAGGTTGGTGTCTTCTGTGATGGTGGGAGCACGAAGGAAGGTAAGCGCGTCAGCAGTACATCGGACACAGGTCTGGAGTATCACGTTAGTATACATAAAACATAGATCAAGTGATACGAACGTCGAAATGGTCATTGCATTAGCTCGTGCTCAACCTTGAGACCAGGGGGTCGGTGAAGAGTAAATCAGAGAAGGAGCGCGTAGACGCCCATAATGGACGCGTCGGGACTGTTTGCCTTTGTTTGCTCGCATTGTCCTCCAAATGGCAACTCCCGGACGCAGCGTTGAGTATCTCTCTCAAGGACTTCTAGAGCTCAGACGATCGTATTGCTACCTATGACTTCCGGAAGGGCTTGTGGATCCCGAGGTGCGCCACTTTGCTCTTTTCACTCTAGGCCGATGAATATATAACAGTCTCTATATTAGTGTCTGCTGATGCTGTCTACTGTGCAGGGTCTCACATGTCACTCTGAGAACGACGTAAAGCATGAACATGTGAGACCCTGCACAGTAGACAGCATCAGCAGACACTAATATAGAGACTGTTATATATTCATCGGCCTAGAGTGAAAAGAGCAAAGTGGCGCACCTCGCCGATGAATATATAACAGTCTCTATATATAATATTAGTGTCTGCTGATGCTGTCTACTGTGCAGGGTCTCACATGTTCATGCTTTACGTCGTTCTCAGAGTGAGCGGTGAACGCCGCTCGGTGTCAAAGTTTACGGCGATGGTAACGCTTGCGGGGACGGAAATTGTGGATGAAATGGGCCTAGATGGTGTCTGGCCACATCCACGAGCGGACCTTGTGTGGTCTAGGATTGGTGCATGAATACACCAAACCATGACTGCGAGTCTAAAGTCTCAACATGGTCTCACGGGCAGTCATTATTTGGCCAGGAAGGATGTTACACATCTCGTTCGCCCCACACGTGAGGCTATGACGATATAAGCATCAGAGATCGCAGCCCAAGGCACACCAGGAAACGATGTCTGGTGGATGACCTTGGGTCGGTGAAGAGTAAATCAGAGTAAAGGTCAGCACGAGTACACAAAACTTGCGAGTACTTGGTGACTGATCCGCCAAATAACTTGCGGGTTTTGACACTCGCGGTTCCCGGTGATCCGGGCCTGAATACCCGCCCGACTCTGAGTTTGATCCCTCGCCGTGACAGGTTGACCTGCCGGTACTTGGGCTTTCACGGCTCACCCGTTGACCCACCGGTACTTGCCATAACTCACAGGTACTCGCTTCTGTAGGGCCGAGAGATCGTAACAATAGTCATTGTCAGAGTATCTATTGTACAAACTATAACTAATTAGATCATTTCAACATCGGAATCAATGACAATGGAGTCTTTTTGTGTGCTGCCAGTGCTACCTTTAGTGCGCTTACTCTTATCCTTGAATACCTTGACAAGCTCTGCTTCCGGAATCAAACCCGGTATATCTGCCCAGGAACCTAAGACGGTTGCGGCACGGATGCTCTCCTGCGACAACATATGAGGACGTTTCGATACGGTGAGACCGCCGCGTGAGAAACCGCGCTCCATATCTACAGATGTAGCTGCGAGAAGAAGGGTCAATACACATGTCATGCGTCAAAAGAGTGCTATCCTACCTGGCGCAGATAAGAAATCCAGGGCCATGCGCGCAAGCGCAGTGTTGCCGCTAGCTTCCTGCATGGTCCAGTATTGTATGGGGTCGCTACAAGTCTTGATGACAGGTGTGTTGAGATACTCTTCGAGTGCATCGACGTCAGATGAGCCGACGTTCCACTCATCGATGACGTGGAAGTCGTCGACTTCTTTATCCTAACATCTCGCAATGAGTTGCTGTGTGCTGTAATAGAAGCGAAGATGGCTTACCATGATGTCCTCTGATTGTACGCCACCTTGCGAAGCAGATGCGGCGGGCTTGTAATACTTCGTCCACTGCTTACGAAGAAGATCCACAGCGGTGGTAATCCATGCAGGAGGCCACTTCTGCCGCAGGAAATACTCTTTCTTGTACCTGGGATGAAGTACTATAGCGTGTATGAGCATCGCAGATGGCAAAGAATACGAGAGAACTTACGCATCGCTAAACGGTACATGATAGAGGTGTCCGTCTTCTCGTAATACTTATTCATAACATGGAGGCCCCGGGTTGCAGCGATGCGTACAACGCGATGGATGTCCTCCGCCGCGATGACATTTTCGAGCTTCGTAGTCAAAACGTCGATGATTGGGATGGCTTCATGTAAAAGGGGAACATTCGATTGGGAAAGGCGGTGAGTTGCTTTGATGAACACCTAGGATCGTTTGATTAGACAAGTGAAATCATGCGTCAGCGCAGAGCGCTCACCGTAAGCAGCGGGTCAAGCTGCTCGAGAATGAGCCACTCGTCCAGTGAAAGCTTGTACTTGCGGAAGCCGTCCTTGCCTGGCTTATCGTAGCGGCTCCAGGTGAGGAGCTTCTCAATAGCGGGCCGCAAGGCAAGTGCACGACCAATGCACTCAGCCAGCGAGTTCCACCGCGTCGAGACAGAACGCTTCATGAGCCGGTACTTGATGCCAGCTTGTTCGCAACACGTCTTGAAGTCTTCTCGCACGGTAGCAGAGTGGAACATGCGCTTTGACAACGCAATGATCTAAAGGACAATTGAGACTAAACCGGCCATTAGAAGCAGTTTGCGTACCTTGGTGACGGCCGCGCGGCCGACACGCTCTTCGTCTGGAGTCAGCGCATCTTCGGCATCCATAGACTTGATGATCTCTTCAATGGTACGGAAGTCCTCTATCTCCCGGCTGGCATCAATCTCGTATTCTGAGTCGTCAGCTTCGTCAGCTTCGGCGTCGTCGCTAAGGTCCAAAGCATCTTCGTCAAGTGGGAGATCGTCCTCTTCGAGATCGAGGGAGGCGTCGTCTTCATTATCAGCAGTGGTGATGTCTTCGGAAACGTCTTCGCTATTGTCTTCGACGATTGCTTCTCCGTTAGTCGGGCTCTTCTTTGTGGCGGTCTTCTTTGTGGCAGTCTTCTTTGCGGCAGTCTTCTTTGCGGCAGTCTTCTTATCGACCTTGAAGGGTGTGATGATGGCCTGAACAGACATCAGAGTCTGGTATTCGTGATGACGAGCACATTACCTTCACTACCAAGTTCTCGATATGAGCAAGACATCGGATCTGAGTCTCAGTGCCGTTGGCGCCACCGAGACACTCTCCCAGATACGCAATCATGACGTCGTTATTAGAGGCGTTGTCGCCGATGATTGCAAGGATCTAGGACATACGTAGTCTCAGCGTGAGCGTGATAAGACATAAGAAGACGCAATATGACAAACCTTTTTCTCGATTCCAAACTCCTGAAGACATTTCTTCAACTGTTTCCCCAAATAAAAGCCGCTGTGACGCTGCGTAAGGCTAAGTATAGTCGAATAATGAGTGTTCTACTATCACAGATATGTTGCTGGACTTACCTGATGTAGTCCAGAATGAAGGAGACCATTTTTCCTTCGACAGCGCGATGTACTGTGACACCCAAATACGAGACGACATTGGGCGCTGTCCAGCCATCGACGGAAAGGTGCATGCGGCCTGGATACGCCTAACATAATGGTTGATAAGATGTGGTGATGGCAAGAGAGCGAAGACGTACCTGCAGTAACTTGGAAACAGCTTTACGAGAGATACTATGTATCTCTCGAACGTCTCGCGAAACGGTACTTGCAGAGGGAATCTCCACACGAGCATACAGCATGGAGAATAACTTCTTGAGCTCCGGGTCCTCGACGATGAGGAAAGGGCGGTAGCGGCGTGCGATCCATAAGGCGACCCAAAGGCGGAAAGATGCCTTGTCATAGCTCGACCCGTGTGCGAACGTAGTGATAGAGGCGTTGTCTGGCGCAATCTTCCCGTCGCACGTGTCTACGTGACGTTTGAGATTGCTCGTGGAATCGTCATGCCGCGCACGAACGACAGGGTTCGAAGTTCTAATAAGACGTTGGCATGATCCTCGAAAGAAAAGCTTACGACTTACGGATGGGCCTTACAGACAAATTTATATTTGACCTTGTCGTTGATGACAAGGATTTCCGGGGAACAGAAGTGGTCGTATACGACAGACTTCCACTTTTCCTTCTGAAGCTCTACCAGTTGTGCAATAAGTACGCTGTAATGATTGAGAGACTACCGACGTACCTAAAACTTGCTCGTCGCTGTTTTGATCGACTTTATATCGCTCATTGAAACGTTCTTCCTTGGACAGGTTCGAGCGTGCAGGTGGAGCAGTGTCAGGAGCATCAGGAGTCGAAGGGCGAGGGGGATCGGTGCTTGCTGCAGGCGTTTCATCGCCAGAGTGCGAGAATGAGGAGTGCGATAGCGATCTGGGACGTTTGCGTGACGACATGAAGGGCGAAATGTCAGCAGAGAGTGGGAAACTGGTGGATGGTACCGTACCTTTGTAGCAGCTGCGCACGCAACCCCTCGAAGTCCTGGCTGACCGATCAGTGGTACAGCATGACACAGTCGTCCGAACGAGAGCCGTCGGCAGTTCCTAAAGGGCGTAAAGTCGGACGACTTGCGCTGACTGTACGCGCAACGATACGCCTGCTCAAGCGAGATAAATTGAGTTTTCCAATGAGATTCAGCGGATTCAGCAACGGACGTTCGAGCTCACCATTCAGAACTCTTCAGACAGGTTGCCAAGAGTTTTTCTTGCAAAAAAATGACTTGTAAGAGTCCAGAAAGCGGCGGATGAGGGTACTCAAGTAGCAGGTCCAGGTACTTGCACAGCGGAGTGACAGATCTTCACAAAATGTCGATGTTGAATTACAGATTGAACGGGCGGTACTAAGGGCAAAGGGTTAGTGGCGGCGCCAATGCTCGGCGTGACCCGTAATCATTTACTCACCCATATGCATGCCTGGTAGACTCGTGCACTCTCACTGTATGCAACGCAGCACACTGTTCTTTCATCTTGCACACAATGAAGACTCTTCATTCTTGCACGCTTCACGAACTTGCAGCGCATGGTTGATTTCAACGTCCGCGCATCATAGCCGATGCTAAGCGAGCCGCTGAGTTGATATTGCGATGCGAGTTCTGGGCGGTTTCGTTCTCTCACTCAGTTTGCAGCGGCGTAAGAACGTTCGAAGACCCGCCCAGTACGGCTCTATGAGGGTCTTTAAATATGGCTAGACCATTCTGGTGAGTGGTCTTTACATTGTTCAGGTACGGCGAGACTGACCAAATATTCAAAACATATCAATATAGAATACCTACGCAGTCATTGCAAGATCTCAACACTCTCCGGCTCGACACAGGATGTCTTCAACATTGCCCAGCGTAGGAAGCGAAGCCGTGGTAGACCTTGATGTAAGGATGGAGATCTTGGTACGTTATATTTGTTGATTCTCTCTATCGCGAAATTGATCATCTCTACAGCGCACATTGGCTCGTCTTCGTCTGGCGCATCCGACACGCTGGATGATGGACGCAATACTCGAACGTGTTCGCGAACACGAAGCGATCGCTATCACGACGGACCGTGAACATATCGCGCTTGCTCAGCTCCACGAGTTGTTGCATCACTCGATGACGTTCTGCAACCCCGATCCTGGCGCGGAGCGATGCATGGCCCACGCCATTCACCTCATCATGCACGACGACGACAGTGAAGATCCAGGATTGACTCGTCAGCAACTCGCTCTTCAGAGAGCCGAGTCAATTATCGCGAAGGCCCGGGATATCCATCCAGTGAGTACTTATTCTGTATCTCATTGCTTCTGCTCATAAATCCCGTTCAGGAACTATGTGACCGCTTCGACGCCATCAGCCGCGAATTTCAACTGCGCACCGAGATACGAGCGACGCTCGAATCGGTTGAAAATGATTTGAGCAGCGCGAGGACGGCGCTTGAGGTTAGCGAGGACGACGACGACGACGATATGCCGCCTCTGTGTTCAGCCTCTGATAGCGGAGACTCGATCGATGATCATGATGTATTGTAGTACTTAGCATGTCTGACTATGTAATACAGGAGTGTACTCTAACTGATTCTTCTGGTGCATTGTCAATGATAAGTACCCATGAGTAACCCGCAGGTTACCTGTTACTGATCCGCGGCTGTAAGTACCTACGAGTGAGCCGTGAACCCGCGGGTAGATGATCCGCGGGTTCGGGTGATCCGACGTCAGTGACTCATACGAGTGCGAGTGACTATCGTTGGCCCGGGTTTACTTGCGGGTTCGGATCCGGATCACCTGTGAGTAGATTCGTGACGAGCTCTAAATCAGAGAAGGAGCGCGTAGACGCCCATAATGGACGCATCGGGACTGTTTGCCTTTGTTTGCTCGCATTGTCCTCCAAATGGCAACTCCCGGACGCAGCGTTGAGTATCTCTCTCAAGGACTTCTAGAGCTCAACGTAAAGCATGAACATGTGAGACCCTGCACAGTAGACAGCATCAGCAGACACTAATATAGAGACTGTTATATATTCATCGGCCTAGAGTGAAAAGAGCAAAGTGGCGCACCTCGCCGATGAATATATAACAGTCTCTATATATAATATTAGTGTCTGCTGATGCTGTCTACTGTGCAGGGTCTCACATGTTCATGCTTTACGTCGTTCTCAGAGTGAGCGGTGAACGCCGCTCGGTGTCAAAGTTTACGGCGATGGTAACGCTTGCGGGGACGGAAATTGTGGATGAAATGGGCCTAGATGGTGTCTGGCCACATCCACGAGCGGACCTTGTGTGGTCTAGGATTGGTGCATGAATACACCAAACCATGACTGCGAGTCTAAAGTCTCAACATGGTCTCACGGGCAGTCATTATTTGGCCAGGAAGGATGTTACGCATCTCGTTCGCCCCACACGTGAGGCTATGACGATATAAGCATCAGAGATCGCAGCCCAAGGCACACCAGGAAACGATGTCTGGTGGATGACCTTGTGGCTCTTGTGTAGCGCATGTGCGGTGCCTCGCGGTCGTTATAACGCTGCTAGGACCCAGAAGCTGCTATTTTGGACATGATACCACACGGAGGCTCCCAATTATATAGCCTTTTGGTGGACGGAAATAGCTTCTCCACTTGGAGGAATGTTCTAACTTCTAACAGTCCATACATGAGGTGGTAGTGTTGGGGATCCTGACGGGGTACAGGTGGTTTGGGGAGTATGCTCATTCGTATGACGTTCTCTTTCGAGAACAATCTTGCTGATTTTTTCAGGATTTGTTTTCGTGTTCCATTTTGGAGCGCGATCACGCTGACATCAGGAGCTGCGTCGCGTCGTGCCTGGCGTCATATAAGCCGACTCGACCACATTCTCGTCCTCACTTCCTCTTGCCCGCTTGCCCCACCACCAACACATAACGTTACCTAACGATGGCACTTTCTAAGGTATTTCACCAGCAACGAAAGCGTATTGTGCTCGCTAACACTCGTAATGGTCCAGAGAATCAACCCTGAGCAGCTCATCGAGCTCGCAGATGTACGTATAGCTCTGCCATCATCTGCTCCTACCGAGTACTGAATATCGCTAGGATGACCACCCCACGAAGAACCATCGTCACAGAATTCACAGTTCCAACAATCATCACATCGAAAGTCCGTACGGTGCTCGGTATGGAACAAGCTCGATTCCCAAGTACAAGATGCCCACCAAGGTACGCACTGCTCCGATCTAGAGCGAATTGGTGCATAAAACTTTTCCAAAGGGTGCGGACGCGAAAGCTACCTATCAGCTCATTCACGACGAGCTTACACTCGATGGTTCGCCGAGTCTCAACTTGGCGTCCTTTGTTCATACCTGGATGCCCGACGAGGCCAACAAGCTCATGATGGAGAATCTGTCCAAGAACTTGATTGACCAAGATGAATACCCCATGACGCGTGCGTAATTTCTATCTGCCCAGTCTTTCGGATCGCTCACATTCATCTACCTACAGAGGTCATTCACACACGTTGTATGTCTCCTCCCGAAATGCATCCCTTGGGTTCAGGCTGAGATTGACTTACAACAGGCATCTCCATCCTCGCTGACCTTTGGCACGCCCCTGACGCGCATAACGCGATTGGTACTGCGACCACGGGCTCCTCGGAGGCCATCCAGCTCGGCGGTCTCGCCATGAAGCGTATCTGGCAGGAGAAGCGCAAGGCTGCAGGCAAGTCCATCCACGAGCCGGGACCGAATATCGTCATGGGCGCGAACGCACAGGTCGCTCTGGAGAAGTTCGCACGTTACTTCGAAGTTGAATGCCGCCTGGTCCCCATTTCCAAGGAGAGCCACTACCGTCTGGACCCAAAGAAAGCCATGGAGTATGTCGATGAAAACACCATCGGTGTATACGTGATTCTCGGGAGTGAGCGATTTTGTACAAATTTGATGCGTCACATCAAGCTGACTATCAATACCCTGCAGGCACCTACACCGGTCACTATGAGCCTGTCAAAGAGATGTCAGATCTTCTAGACGAATATGAGCAACGTACAGGCCATTCGGTACCGATTCACGTTGATGGCGCATCCGGCGCATTTATTGCTCCATTTGCGACGCCGAAGCACGAATGGGACTTTAAGATTCCCCGTGTTGTATCTATCAACACTTCCGGGCACAAGTTTGGACTATCGTACGTCGGAGTGGGTTGGGTCGTTTGGCGTTCCAAGGATTTCCTCCCCAAGGATCTCATCTTTGAGCTGCATTACCTTGGCTCGGTCGAATATTCGTTCTCGCTGAACTTCTCTCGCCCGGCGCACCCCATCATCGCCCAATACTTCAACTTCGTACATTTGGGCCTCGAAGGCTACAAGGCGGTTGCATTCGACGACTTGAGGAACGCAAGGATTCTGAGTAGGGCGCTGGAAAATAGTGGTCTGTTCGAGGTATTAAGCGACGTCCATCGACCGTTGAAGTCTGGTATCCTGAACAAGGCAGCCATTGGTTGGGATGAGCATGACCCTGAGGTAATTTCGTCCCTTTTTATGCCAGCGTACAAAGGCTGAACACGTTGTATAGAATTATGAGCCAGGACTGCCCGTGGTGTCGTTCCGCTTCTCCGACTCATACCGTCAAGCAAACCCGTCGGTGCAGCAGCGCTGGGTGCAGACACTTCTACGGGCGAAGGGTTGGATTGTGCCCAACTACGAACTCGCACCCGATCTGCAGCAAATCGAGATTCTGCGTGTTGTAGTTCGCGAAAGCGTCACGGCCGTCATGGTCGATAGGCTGGTAGCTGACCTTGTAAGTGTTCCTGGATACCTTCGGGAACTAATAATTGATGTGAGGCGTCTTATCATAGATCGAGATCGTGGAAGACCTTGCATCACAAGAATCTCCTACGCATGCACTGAACGAGCTCCAATCGCGCCGCACTATGGAGTCGCATCACGGCAAGCTCGAAGAGGGTTCCGGTTCTCAGTCCAGCGGCACCTATGCCAAACCATGCTAAACGTCTGCGACCGGCCTTTTCCGCGACGAATTGTAGCAACTAACCTCCGAAGGAACTTCGAATGTAAGAAAAGCATGGAAAGATTATAGCTATAGCAACTACCCCTTATCGATCCCAATGTACAATACCCGGAAGACTTCATACATGCTGAATCTGTGTGTTATTACCCTCCTCAGCTGGCTGTGAGCATACAATAGCGCTGTTTTGCGTTATGCATAATGAGGTGGTGAACCCTAACCTCAAATAGCTGTTTTATGCGTTATGAGATCACCGGGCGCAGATGTGCTAAGAACCCTAACCTCACACTCCCGATCGCCCTCAGCCACTGTTCGCACTTCAAGCGCCGCCGTTCGGATCGTCCTTGACGATGTCACATCCATCATGCCACTAGTGAAGCGCGGGCGCGGCCCGGCTACAACCTTGCTTGGCCTCTGGTTTTTGCCTGTTTTCATGTAGCGTACAGTAGAGGAGTACAGAAACACGCTGATCATTGACCATCAACAAGATGTCTGTTTCCATCTCGAGCATCAAACATGACTCAGTGGTAGCGAGAAAGGCACGACCCTCAGCATGAATGAAGATGTAAATTTCATTACAGAAGTCTCATATGAGGACGGGCTCCCTCGATGGGGGTTCACTGTTGTCCCTTCGCGCATTGGCAATGCTTAGCCTCTTCACTTGGCACACCGCCGTCCTGCTCATCAGATGTCCTCTCGCTGTCCCGCCCTTCGCGTTCATCCATTATTGCGGTTCCTAGTTGGCACGTTCCTTTGCACCGTGACACTGTCCGTGACGAAGGCCGTGACTGTCCAACATGGCCCACACGACTTCGCCACGATCGTGCTACGTAGTGGGCTGCAGTGGTGTCCGTGGTGGTGGTCGAGGCGGCAGCGGAGTATCGTGTAGGGCTGCCGATGCCGTTCATCTGCCATCATCATGCTGCCTTCCCTCGTCATCTACGTGATTGACTTATTGAAAGTGATCCTGGCCCATCGTCCCCTGTGCCGTCGCGCCGCCGCCGCCCTAGTCGATGCAATGGTAGTGGGGTGTGTCATTGTCGTCCTCTCGGGGCCGTCGGCGTCCGTCGATATCACATTGTTGTGCAAGGTATGTTGGAAAGGCACAAGTTTGTGCCGTCGCAGGTCACTGCGCGTACCATTGCCAATCTCGACACCGCAAGAGATGTACAAGTCATTGCCGTAGTGACCCATGGTATCTTCGCCAAATTCTCGCTGGTGCAAAACCACAATGTAGCAGGGGTCTCTGAGTTGCATCATAGAGGAAACACACGGTCCCATACGGTACACGGTCGAGATCCCAAGGCGATAAGCGAAGATAAGGATAGGATATGACTATTTCTCAGTCAATTTCCCGACATTGTAGTCCTAGTCCAACCGACGCCCGATGGTCCGGAACCGCTCCCAGGACTGGACCGAGCAAGTTGCAAAGCTGAAAGAGAGAGTAGTAAGTATTCCAAATATCAATTTAGTGCTGAATATGTATACATAGGAACTTTTGGATCCAAGATCCAGAGATACTAGAGGGATGAACCCATCCGAGAAGAGTGCGGTGCTAAAGAAGCAGTATTAGACGGAAACTTGGAAGGTAAAAGACATACCCAAAAAGCCAGAAAGGTCTAGGTCAAGCGTTTGTATCGACCGCATCTTAAAATCCGAGAAACAAGTAACAGTTAACGGCGCAGCTGCAGGGCGTACAGTGCAAAGAGCAAGAGCGGCACAGCTCGAGGCGTCGGCAGGAGGTACGGTGATTGCCGACGGCAATGGCCGGTTGGTGATCGAAAGGCTTCAATTGTGACAGTCAATTAGGCTCGTTCCCAGCCGTTACGGTTCAAACTCCGACGAGTCTTACCGTAACGGCTGGGCAAACTCGGGGCGGTTTCGTATACCCCCCCTAAGGCGCTAATTACTTGCAACTCGCGCGAGCACCC
>SWBT01000611.1:0-10227 GCA_005298045.1 Pleurotus ostreatoroseus | reverse complement strand
AGCAAGCCTGTGCACCGCTTGCACGCGCACTCAAGTCATGTGTTGACAACAAATCAATTCGAGAATCTTGGTACTAGTATGCTACATCACAGCTATGTCTAATCCTTCCTGCGACGCGTTGAAGCACGAGTTTTACGTGCATATGGGACAGGCTATGTGGCGTGGGCGCGGTATACGTATGCATGCGGGTTCGGGATAATCAGCCATGAGCGCAAACATATAGGGAGAAACCCTGACCATGTCCTCAGGTCGTCCCTCGTCCCCACCGAAGGGCCCTTCGTCCCCGCCGCCATTGCCATTGCCTCTTTCATCGCCACCTGCTGCCGTCTTGGCCCGCTTACCTTTAGCCTTCACGGACTTAGGCTTGGGTCCGGGCCGAGCTTTGGCACTCCGAGAGGGACTTGGCTGCACCGTATCGTCTCCTACTCCGAGGGGATGGTCCTCAGCAACAGTCTGTGAACTGGTGGGGATCAACACGTCCGGGATCGAGTACATCCCCTGCATGACAGACTGTACCGCTTCGTCCCATACTTGCCGCTTGGTGGGGGAGGGTCCAGACATGGAGTGGCGTAGCTGGGGGTCTTGGATGTTGAGCGACTGTTGGGGACCTGCATAAGACCTCGTTAGGGTTGCACCAGGATGGGACTCAGGGTCGGGGATCTCTCTGTCCGTGTTGTGCTCGCCAGAGGTTGAGTCGGCATGAGCAGACGGAGGGACAATGGGAGGGGCCGCGGCACTAGCTATAACGGCATAGCGAGGATCCCCCTGAACCATCTGGAGGTAAGCTTGGAATCGCAAGAAGTCGTCGCGAGAGAGGTGCTGGTTGGATGCGAGCTGGTGAGGATCCTGTGCAGCCAAGGTGTTCTCTACAGCAGCTGGTCCCTGAGCAGCAACGACAGGGCGCGGAGCAGGCCGCTGACGAGGTTTTTCAGCAAGATCAGCTACAGGCTGCCTGGTCGCAGCAGCTGGCTGCGCAGGGGAAGTCTTCTGTAGGTCGCGGACGGAAAGCGGGCCTTCGGAGCCGAGCTGTGCAACACCAAGCTCATGGTCACTGTCAGAGATGCCACCGTCACCATCAGGGCCAGTGTAGTCATTGGTCTCGTCAGCGTCCCAATATCCGGGACGCTTGACGGCATTCCTAGGGAGCTTCCAAGGGTCGAGATCCCCCGACGAGTCGCTTCCACTCTCCTCGCTCTCGTCTTCGCTCTCGCCCTCGCCCTCGCCCTCGCTCTCGCCCTCGCCCTCGCCCTCACCCTCGCCCTCGCCCTCGCCCTCACCCTCGCCCTCGCCCTCGCCGCTGCTCCTACTCTCATTACCACCAGATGCAAGCTTGCCCCTATCACCAGCCGGCAACGCCTCCTGTACCGCGTCTCCCGAGATCCGGCTCTGTTGATCTGCACCAGAAAGAGGCACGAGGGCATCTGCTACTTCACGACCATGACTGCCTCCAGCGGACCGGGCCTGGGTCGGCCCCCTCTGGAGGACGTCAGTCGACCCTTGGCCACCAGTACCCTGCAGGGGCTCGGGGGCTCTTGCCACTTCACGACCACTCCCGCCGCTGACCTCTGCGGGACGAGCTTGCGTTTGCCTCTGTTGCAGGGACTGGGTCGTCGAAGCACTAGATCGAGTGGGTCTGGTGACATGACTGTCGCCAAACCATGCGTCATCGTATAGGCGATCCAACGCCTCGACGTCTGGTTCTAACTCGGTGAAGGCTGTTGCCGGCTGCGATTGGGCGCTGCTGAAGATTCTGCGGTTGAAGCGGTCGAGGATCCTCTCCACCACGCGCGCATGGTCACCACCGAGGAACTTCTTCTTCAAGAGCATCTCCTTGACGCGGTAGAACGTTTTTTCGTACTTGATGCCGGTCACGTTGCCCACGCCTGAGAGGAGACTGTCCGGAGAAGCGAGATAGAGTGCCTATTGCTTGAGTTAGGTATGGGTCACACTCCGAAGTACTGTGTACAACGTACCATCATGTAACAGAACGCGACGAGCCCCTCGGTAGCCTCAGAAATCTTGTATTTGTACATCGTGGAATGGGTGCTCGGCGCGGTATGGTTACCTTTGAGACCGTTTCGACCGTGCATGAGGAGCATACCGATCTAGGCGAATGATGGTAAGAACGTCAACGTATTGCATAGCTCAAGACACTTACATTCGTGATGGTTTCAGATTGGAGGATGCGAGTCATGTTGCCCGGCTCGCCTGCCGGAAACATGATGGGTGGATACTGCATCCCGTACGATTTACCATTGCCTTTCAGTAGCTTGCTGACACCGGGGTGCTCGTAGTCACCATCCTCGAGCGCAACGCACACATCCTGCCCATGCTCGGCGAAGATAGCGGTGATGCAACCCTTCAAGTCACTCAACTTGCTGGCACGTTGATTCCCGATGATATCCACGATCTAATGGCGTGTATAAGTATGAGACGAGAACGCAGACTCTACCACATACCTTCTGACGTATCCCGGCGGTTTGCTTGATTTCCGCTCGAAACCTCTCCGGAAACGCAGCATATATCTCGGCGACCTCTCCATTCTTCCGACTCTCCTCACTGGCAAAGCGGGCAGATGTCTGGTAGCCGAAGTCGGAGTACTTGTATACTAGCAGGTCTCGGGAAACCCAAGGGTTTCCGACGAGGCCGTAGATGTGAGCAGAACCCTCTATAGTATCCCGGGGATCCTCTTGCTTGGTCTTTCCGGCCGCCTTCTCATCTTTCTTCGTCTGCTTGGCTGCGCGCTCGGCTTGCTCTTTTTGCGTGCGGAGTTCGTTCATTTGTTTTCGAAGCTGTTGATTTTCCAGTTGAAGCTCTTTCATAGCCTGTTTGAATAGTGAGAATGAAGTCTATTGCTGTAGAGAGTATGCTTAAGACATACCGTTGTCATATTAGAGAAGGCTTCAGAGGCTTTCTGCACGCTGGCGTTGGTAGAAGAAGTCATAGCTATTCGCAAACTGGGTCAAGTTCGAACTCTGCGATGTAGATGAGAAGAAACCCTTGCGTGAGTATGCCAGAGTCGTAAGGCGTAGGTACTATACAGTTCAAAGCGTCGCGGAGCTGAATTGATCAGTCCGACGTAACCGAACGCGCTACAGAGCAGAGATAGCATCCCCGTAACATAACAGTCCGTCTGGAATATACATGATATAACTACTGACGAAACCTCGAGTGTCCCTTGATGTCAAAGACAAATGGCGACGTATGACCTGTACTGCTACACGGGAATCCCGTACAAGATTGTTGGCGGACGTCCTGAGCAATCAAAGAAAGTCTGACAGTATACCGAAAGGAGCTGTACTTCGAATTTAGTGTAGGCGTCGACTGAAGTTAGGCCCTTGAACGTTAACTGTCTGAAGACATTCGGTAACTTGGACCACCGTAGCATGAGGCATCGAAGGGCATCAAGATACGGCGCGCGTAACTCCTGCGAATCCGCACCCAAGCCGCGAGACCAGCTAGGAAATTGTTCTAATTGGACGCCATGAAATGCAGGGAAAACCTCTGAGATTAACCTCTCACGATCATCGTCTAGGGGGAGGAGGCAACGATCGAGCGCCGTGAGCTCGTAACGAAACCCTACTTGTATGAGCTCCCATGCTACCATTCGACATAGCTTCACCCATTGCTCACGGTCTTCAGTGAGGACGTCGATGCTAAACATTTGCGACGGCACTTTCTTCTTCAGACCCTCCGGCCCCAGAACAGTCTTGAAGAGGGCTGCGACATCTCGGTTGAAGTTGGCGCGTTTCGAATCGACATGCAGCTGCTGTTCCCAAACATCTGATGCCCCTAAATACTCCCGCCACTGGGAGGCTCGTATGGGCCCTGGGTGGCCGATGCCGCCAGACCTAAGCCCAAATAACCAAGAGTCCCTGACGCGCAGCCAGTTGTGAACATGCCGCTTCTGGCGGTCATCCGTGGTAGAGGCCACGACAAGACGGGCCTCTGGGACCCAATAACCCCACTGGTCGTCAGGAGCCGTCTTGCGTAGTGGGCTAACAGAAGACAAAGCACTTTGCCAAGCCGGAAGCGGTGGGGGGAAGCACGGATGAGAGTAGGGCTCGAACTTCTTCATGTCGCTGTCACTAATGGGACGGGGTGAATCTGGAAGAAAATGTTAGCAAAGACACATTAAACGGACTTAAGTACGTACAGGGTTGTTTTCGCGCCGTTGATACCATGGTCTTCGCGCGTTGCGGTCCGCTTACCACGCTCCCCGAGCGAGTAACGCCGAGCTGTAGGATAGGCTGGTGGGTACTCATGCTTGCGGAATCCTGATGAATCCGCTGAAGGTCCGTCTGCACAGCAGAAATCGCAGAAACCTTGAGTTGCGTACCGCTTGTCCTGAGCGCGGGGAACGGTCGCTTTTCCACATCGAGATATACACTGGATTGTCTATGAATCCAGTCCAGATGCGGATCACCGGCAAGCAAGGAAGTACTCATACGACCGCAGAGCTCGTCACGAAGACGGGGTAGATATGTTGATTCAATATGGAAATGGTCTAGAGTAGTCGTAAGGGAGACGATGTTCTCGATAACCGTTGCTTGACTGAGAGAACTAGGGGGGCGTAAAAACCAGAAACGAAGGCCCGTCTGAAACAGTAATTGCGCGACATTAGGCGCAGTGGTGAAGCATCCCATCAGCTCTTCAGCAGGGACCTTCGGTACGACAGGAGAATGATATTTTGACGTATACGGGTAGTTCCACTGGAACCAAGCAAAAATATATAATAGAAAGCGACGAAAGCACGAAAGTTGACGCGATAAATCCCGCAAGGTTCCTGGATAACCGAGGCGATTGTGAGCGAAGGTCATCGAATCATACAGCCAGCCCAGCTCGCGATTCCTCCCGTTTCGTTCTTCGTGTTGTCGAACGAGGGCGACTGCTTCTTTCATTGGAGTGGCGAACTCCCGTAAGAGCGAGTCCTTGATGGTGAGGGAGCCACCTGCGATCGACTCTGAAGCTGAACGAACGTCATCTGGAGTGAGGACGTGCTATAGAATCCGAAGGTCGTGTTGAGGATCTCGTATTTCGCGCCGGACGGCGGCCAGCCAGGGAAACTTCGTATCTTCCTGTAATGCCTGTGGATGGATAAGCGGGTCCGCACGACAAAAATTCCCGTCAGGACCCAGTGAGATGTCGAGCACGCCTATTTCTGGGGCGGGAATGTCTCTGCATGTTGGGGACGTGATGACCCACTTGCAGTCGTCGGTAAAAGAACCACAGAGACCGTCCATGAACGTTGCGGACTCTGTAGAACGTCGATCAAGACACATCCTACTTTGATCAAAGATGAACAAACACACCGCCAGGCGGGAATTCGTGCGGCAAACGGTTCAATAGCCCCTGCAACGAAGAATCATTGTTGTCTACAGACAGCTATAAGATAAGGGCCGCTAAAGGTGTTCCGATTATGTACTGTCAGACATCCGCGCAACTTATCGACAACGAAAACACGGCGTGCCATGTCGGTACGAAGATCTGCGCGCATGCCTTCGGCACCGAAGCCAGACAGAACACATCAAAAACACGAGAAACGGAACGAGAGTCAATGGCACTGCCATTAACATCATCGTTGAGGGAGGGAGAAAGCAATTACACGATTGACACACTCGCAATCGTGAGTGAAGGTCCCACTGGAACCTCCGCGAGAACAGTCGTAACAAGAAAGACGTACTCACCGACCTCCGACGAACTCCGCGAAGACATTCCTTGTGCTGGCGCGCCCTCCGGCGCGATAGATGACTGGAACAGCGTAACGTAGTTAGCAGCACTAGTAAATGAGTTACAAGAGCTCTTACCGTTTCGCTTTCCTCGCAAACAGGGGGACCCGGACTAGGCGTTGACGACATTTGATGCGACGTTGAGGGGGGTGATCCTTCCGGAATGGGCGAGCGGTATGTGGCGGCGACCTGCGTATTCACGCAACGTCGACAGGGTCGACAAACGAAGGCACGGAGGAGGCGTGCGGTGGTGGAAGACGGGGGGAAGAGACTGGGGGGGGAGAGAAAGGAACGGGGGAGGAGGCGAGAGGCGGGGAGAGATGGTGGTGGTCGGAGGCAGAGAGAGAATAGACGCACGAGTCGAAGACTTGACTTCGACGAAGCGCAGCGTGGGGATCCCATCAGTGATGTATGTAACTGACGCCCATTGCGGGAGTAGCACTTGGCAGCTGATCCAGCCTGCTGACCCGACGATGCAAGCCACGCACCGTAAGTCTTTCATTCTCCTGCGTTTCGTATGCTCACATTGGGCCTGGATTCGTCTAAGATATTGTCGAAGCTCATGTGGATGGGAGAATGCAGCCGAAGGCTGCATCCCGCGCACCACGAGAGCTTCGGCGATACCTGGGTGTTACCGTGGATGTTCAACGTTCTCAGGCTGTCAAGAACACTCCCACCTTATCAGCGTAACGCATCTTTCCGGTGAGCTTCCCCAATCCTTTGACCGAGTCCCCCAAACTCAACTTGAACTCGAACCTTCAACTCGCCCCCTTCCCCCCCTCGATGAGTGCAGATATCTACACCGCCCCTGCTCAGGACAGCCTCAGCGACGGGCTGGTAAGTCGTTATTGTGCTGCTCGTACTCATTGATTGATACTCGTTTTATTTTCAAGGCTTCACGCAGGGCCAGTAGCGACCAAGGCGAGGTGTGGGCCTCCATCGCAAACAGACTGGAGTCTGTCAACAGAGACTTCAAGCGGCTCACGACGGACGGGCACAGTATCCCTGACGAACACGTCGCCGAATGTCTGCGGGCCGTCATCAATGACTTTCGTGTCGCGATCGCAGCGGACAGGGCAGCTAGTCTCGAGCTTCCTACGCAGCTGGCTGACGACCCCATAGAGGACGACGCCTCCTTGCATGATGCCATCCACCGCGACAACTTCCTCGTCGCTTGCACCAACGTTCTTGAGCTTATCAAGGCTCGAGGTGGTATTGAAGGCCCGGGACGATCTTCTGAGAGCTGTGACCGCCCCAGGAGTGGACACGCGCAAATTTTCCGTGTCCGCCGCGACACGACGCTGCCCGGTGATACTGAGGTCAAACAAGTAAGTAGCGTGCTTCATATCGATGTCTCTATTGACGATTTTTGCAGTCAATCTTGTACTTAAACCTTCACCACGGCGCAATCAAGACCGATCGCCGCCCCCATCGTTTTATCACATTCACGCCCCCTGAGTTAGACGACAAGAGCTCTCAGCTACGCGCTCTCAAGCTGTATATTGATATGTACCCTGTGCCGATCCCGAACGCGAATGTGCTCCGCCCGTCGTCTGTGGCTCTGCAGAAGGCGCCGACGGGAGAGTATAGCCTCGATGGACATCATGCACAGGCCCAGTTGTGGATCCCGGGCCCTGATGCTTCACGGTACCCTTGGGGCGCATCTCCTTTGCTGAAGAAATCTTCGTCCCTCAACGAAAAGGTGAGCTCCCTCTGGCTGGCTCGTCGCCGTTGCTGACTAGTTTCTGCAGAGCTCCTTGGTTTTTGCATATGAAGTCGGGCTGACTGACAGCCTGTCAAACTGCCCGGAGCATCCTGATACATCTACGTCTGGCTTCATATGCGCGCACGATCCCCTGGACGCCTCCGCTCCTGTCCCGGCCATTGATGAGCTCTTCGTGTCCATCACCTTGAAGTTTTTTGCTCACATGCCTACTGGGATTGCGGACACGAACCTCGTCGTTCTCTGCGAACATGCTGCGGCTCAGGTCGTTCGCGACAAGCTGTTGGAGCTGACAGAGCTTCGTCCCGGCTTATACAATCTGGAAGAGCTCTTCACAGTGTTATTGACGAGGTGGGCTTTCTTTCTTTCTAGCCATCTCAACTACTAACGTCGCCTTTTAGAGAGAATTACGAGCACGTCATGGGGTATGCGTATTGTAGTGTGTCTGACATCTTCGTCGATCGAAGGTGTGTCTCGAATGTGCCCGTCAATCTCAGTTGCTACGATACTCATCTTTTCTTGTAGAGACCAAAGGACTGTCCGCACGGTGCACGCTCCCTCAACGTCGAACACTATCCCTTCTCAAGCGGCTGGAAGTGCTGTCAACACCGGTACTTCGCGCAGCACCGTCACCATCGGCGTCTCCTGTGGCGTCGTTGCCCTCGAAGCCTCTGGCAACGTCGCCTCAGCGTCCATGCCCGAGGATGTCGACTCCGAAGGCTTAGCACAAAGCAATCCTGCATTTAAGCCGAGCGAGACCGTCGAGGAATATACGAAAATATATGCTACTGTCAACAATGCTGTGTTGTAATGTCGTGTACTAGCTGTTTTGCTTCGTGAATACATCGAGTGCTCTGTTACTTAGTAAGACCAGTTTATCACATTACGGAATATCTCTCGGCACCTCATGAACCAGTCTGCATCAACGACATCCATGACGAAAAAGTCACCCTTCTCACCGGGATCCGGCACCAACAGTGCACCGCGAATGATGGTGTCGAGATGAATGAAGATACTGTGGCGCCGTAAAGCTGATCGCAGTCGATACAGGTGTAGGTGCTTGTCTTTTCGTGACAGAGGTCCTTCAGGAATGTCCAAAGGTTGTATAAGTGCAAAGGGGTGCAGATTTCCGTCTGAGAGCGTGAAGGCAAAGACCGAGATGAGTATACCAAAAAACATCTTGTCTTCTCCTTGCACGAGAACACCATCAAATCGCGGACGGCCGTAGAACTGCGGGTTGCAGCGCAGATAATCTGTCTCGGTTCTCCAAGTTATCTTGGACTCGAAATCCACCTTTACGTATTTGAACTCTTGAATCTGTCACAAGTCAAAATACAGTCTACTAGAGTGCAGATTGAACTCACCTTGTCATCCAACTTGATGACCCAGTCCTTTCCATTAGCGTGAGGGAATGTACTGGAAAGGAATCTTGCAAGCCGTGTGTGAAACCACCTATACGCTAGATCATGCTTGTGAGCAGCTTCGAGCTTCCGGTATGTGGTAGGCCTATCACACGATCCCAAATATAGACGGCCAAAAGATAATGTTCGGATAGGACCGGAGGATGGGGCATTCTGTGTGTCTTCTTTTTCGTCCTCTTCGTCTTCCAAGTCTTTCAGATGTTTCTCGTAAATGTCAACATTTGCACGAATGATTTTACACGTCAAAGTGTCGTGATCAATGCGCATAAGCTATGAAACTACATCAATATTGCGCAAAACTGTATTTTACTTGCGTACCTGGCGGCCGACATCTTTAAAATTTGTCTGTTCATGATAGGCATTCTTGATAGGACCGTGAAGCTGTTCAAACGGTTTCGTGCCATATCCGCGTGTCACCCCATGCTTCAGAATGCCATCATACGCATGATCTTGGTAATGACGCTTGGGAGTTTTGAACTGCTTCTCGGGGTTGCATTTACTATAGTACTGGATAAAGACTTAGAGATGTAAGATGGCATAAATGACATGAAGCTTACTTCCATAAGGAGTTCCATTCGTATTAATGCGGCACGTCCTAGAGCGATAGTGTCCTCTGTGTGAACCTCGAAAGATAAGTACATGTCATGCTCGACATATGCTCGAATGCAGCGGAGAAGAAGGTAGCCTAGAGGCGACACATCTTCGGTGAGTGCATCGTGTGCTGCAAACGATAGACACTGGTATAACTTCAGACAACTAATTCATATACACATAAATCAGGCCTACCTTCGCAATATCTTCGTATTTTGATCCATCAGAAAATTCAGTATGAAGAACCTTTCCGAAATGGTTCAAATTGCGCCACCGAGGGAAAATGTCGTATCTGATGATGGTTGACATCAATACTCTCTAGGGAAAAGAATGTACGCACTGATGGTCAATGGCAGATCTCACATGACGTTTGGTGTCTTCGACTGCGAATTGAAGTTCCTTCCACAAATGACCACCGAACTCACCTCCTGCATTGAAATGGAGTCTATCAAAGCAGATTGAGAGATGCGGATTCATGTGAGGAACATCCCAAAAGACGTTCTAGATGAAATCAGTACAGTTTATATCGTCAAGAAAAATGAAGACTTTACGTAGACGTCTCGTGCACCCATCTCCTTCAACAATGCATCTTTAGCAGTTGCCCTCAAGCTTTGATCTTCCACGATGGCCTTGATTTTTTTGGGCTTACGCAGAGGCCAGAATTTACCTATGCTGTCCTGCTTCTCAGCCGGGACTAAGCAAATGGGGCATGGACAAAGGCCCTTGGTTCCACGAGTCAACAGCATGACAGATCTAAAATCAT
>SWBT01000217.1:0-10264 GCA_005298045.1 Pleurotus ostreatoroseus | reverse complement strand
AGGGTGCTTGCGCGACCTGCAAGTAATTAGCGCCTAAGGGGGGGTATACGAAACCGCCCCGAGTTTGCCCAGCCGTTACGGTAAGACTCGTCGGAGTTTGAACCGTAACGGCTGGGAACGAGCCTAGGTTTCTTCCATGGCACGACATCTTTCGAGGTGAGTACATAGCGCAAGGGTACAGAACTTCGTTCTCATGGGTGATGTTACAGATGTGCAGATACAAGTAATCCGTAATCAGGAGATGAGAAGACTAAGCTGCGACTGCAACAGGCACGGACGCGCCGTGGAATGTCTTGAGGTATTCAACTCTGTGCGGGTTGCTGTCAGTCTCTGGGGCACTGCGGTAATGTGCCTGCCACTCGGGCTCGTCCTAAAATTTACAGATTTTCAGACAATACGGGGCACCAAATACAACTATAAGAACATACCTTGAAGAGACGCATGACTTTCACATGCTCGTTAGTGTCAAGCGTGAAACGGTGGTAGATCCCGGCAGGGACGACAAGGAGATTGCCCTCGTCTACATGAATGCGGATCCATCGTTCGGTGGAATGTTCTGTCAAAATGTGTTACATCAACACCGTCAACTGCTTCAATCCTGGAAGACATACCCCTAATATCGAAGAAAGCACTTCCCGCAATCACATACCGAATCTCCTCATCTTCATGCAAATGTCTGATATGTAACCGTTAGCCTTGGTGCGTGCGAACGCTCCCTTCATACTCACTCGGCATACAAAAGAGCTATTTTGTTATCAAACTCGTCACCCCATATAGCGCGGCCGCTCTCGACGACATCATGATTCTTGTACTCTCTTTCTTTGGCGACTTTGTCTATTTCTTGCTCCCATTTCCCCTCTGCGTCGACTGGGATCGACCAATGCAGGACACCGATCGCCTTAAGCGTCTCATCGGTGACGGCAGGCGCTCCCGCATCGATATGTGGCACACGCGGGTCTTCCGGTAAGTTATCGTGGTAGTACGCGCGCATATTGGGCTGCAAGAGGAGGTACTGAGAACAGGGGAGATGAGTGTCGTGAGCAGGTGTTATATCTCCCCGTTTGATGAGCGCCGTGAGAGTACCGTGGAGAAGTTCCGGCCCGTGCACACTTATTTGATGCCCCTCAGCAAAGATCCAAGAATATTCCCGATTATACTACTTACATGCAAGAAGATACAGCAATGGTACAGTACATAGAGTACAGGGTATTAGAGCAGGATTACAATTTGTCCACAATAACAGTTATATCGTCCAACCAAGGTGAGTCCATCTCAACTGTGAGATAGAAAGATGCCTTCTCCACGTCGCCTCCAGCCATCCCTTCTCGAATTAATTGTAACGCAGGCCGCTTTGGGCTGTTCTCTGTGACAGTGCGTAGCCACTGCTTCGCAAAACCCTCGAGATCGAGCTCTGCTTGGTATAAGTCTGCCAGGCCGTCCGACGCGAGGATGAGGACCGTGTCCTCTGTCGCGGTGGAACTGAGATCCACGTGCCGGACCTCGGGTATATTGGACACGTATGGCGGGGTATGGTTGCGCTCGAGAATGCCGGCGAGGCGGCTGTAGATGTAGGCGGAGGGGTCGGCGATGTTGAAGACGCGCTGTGCATAAACAGTGGGTAGTTTGAAAATTTGATCCCCGATGGCTACAAACGGCTCTTAGAGAGGGAGCGGGTTGTACAGACTGAAAACCCACCACGCGTGACCGCTATGCCACCGAGAATGCGGTCCTCGAGGATGCACTCCGGCTCGTCGGGGTGCTCGGCGCGCACGCGTGCAACCTCGTCCGCTTCCCGGCCGTTGTGGTTGGCACTCACCAGCGCAGCGTTCCACGCGCCGTCCGCGCCCTTCGTTCCCAGCACTGCCGCCATAGGAAAATCAGACCCACTGCAGCGCTCAAAATCATGAGGGGCGCGGGTGCTTACCTGCTTGGCAGTCGCCGAGGCTGCAAACGTACAGATTGCGCGCGGGGTCGAGGAGGGCGACGAGCACGGTCGTGCCCGTGAGGCAACGCGAGATGCATGGGTGAGTCCAGCCGTCGACGACGACGATCTGTCGGATCTCCTCGTCCGTCATGCGCGCGATGGCGTCCACGCCGCCCGGGAAGAGCGTGTGCACGCTCTGGGTGATGCTCTCATCCAGTCCGATGACAGTTCGCGTAAGGAAATCCTGCATCTGCGCCGGAGAGATCGTAGATGCCTGCTCAAGCATGCCTGCAACGCCCTTCATGATGAGAAGCGGCAGTGTCTGTGAGGTGTAGTCCACGGTCGTATGCCCTGCGTGTCCTGCAGCGGAAGGAAAGGATTAGTTACGTGGGAAGGCTAGGAGGGGGTACAAGACACGATGTACCATCAAAGACACCCCAGAGTTTCCACTGGCCGCCGCCTGCAGTGAACTGGTGTACAACATAGCGGTCCTGGTTCACGTGTGGCGCAGGAAAAGGCTGGAAGGTGGCGCAGTCCGCGGTGCCGCGCTTGCAGGAGAAGGCCATGCGCTCGAGGTGCAGCGTGAAGTCTTCCTCAGACAGGACGGTGTACGGACACGGGTCGCAGGCGTCCCAGCCGCCGTTCCACTCTGCCTTGCGTCCGTTGAACATCCTGCACAGGTGGCGGTTGCGGTGGAAGAGGTGACCGTGCGCGCCAGACTGTTATGAGGACGCTAGCACGGCACGATGAATGCTCGCGTGGGCGCTGTCTGTGGCGATGGGAATGGGTTCAGGCTCTTGCCTACGCTCACCTAGGTAGACGACGGTATAAGTATGAATGATCAGCGTGTGTCTTTGCGCATGCCCTGCGCCCAGGGCGACGGACGAGTGCGTCAGAACCGGTGAGGACATGCACTCAATGACGACGTGCTCTGTGGTCGCGTCTGATAAAGTATGTGATTCGGGAACGCCGCGTGTTGGCCGCAGATAGCTGCCCATCCTGAGGCAATGAAAGTTCTGAGCAGAGATAGTGGTAGCTGGTAGGCTCCAGTGTGAGCTCGCTGATGGCTGATGCAGGCTACTGGCGGTGATGGAACACCACGGCACACGAGATCCTCAGGGGCACATCATGGACGGGACAAACAGCCCGCACGATAATCGCACAATGTCTCACAGAAACACAGGTATCATACAGAGAATACAGGAACCTACAAGCCACAGACAAAAGGAGAATCACGCCTTGACGGAGTTCTGCTGCGACGGAGTTGAGCGGAGCTGGCAAACGAAAAGCAAAGTGGCTTACGAGAGAGGTGCCGAAGCGTTCTCCCCTCTTTTTGCGTCGCTCTTCCTCTTCTGGATCTGCTGGCGACTCGTCGACGGGGGCAGAACGCTTCTTACCACGTCCGTTTGTGGCAGGGGCGGGAGGAGCGGCCTTTTCGGTGATACCGAAGCGTTTGGCGCGTGCCGCCAACTTATCCGGATCCTGGAAATAGGTCAGTGTCGGTGGCCAAAAAGGGAAAAGAGCGGGGGCGTACCTCGCCGACGGGTGGCTGTGTGGCGGGCGTAGTGGCCACCTTCGCGGCATCCTTGGTCTTGGGCGTTTTGGGTTTGGATGGCTCAACGAGAGGAATGTTGAAACGTGCAGCGCGTGCCTTGCGTTTAGCGAGTTCCTCGTCTTCCGAGGGCTCAGCAGGTGTCTTGGAAGGGGTATTAGCAGGGGGTCGCGAGAAACAATAGCAAACTGACGGGTTGGGTTTCTGCGGGGGCGGGGGCTTCTGCAGGCTTTGCGGCTGGGGTCGGTTCCGGAGCAGGTTCAGGCTCTTCCAGGAGTTCTGTAGAGCTTACCTCGGGCCTAAGAGACTGTGAGTGAGGTCCGCGACGCGTGCGGAGAGCGACATACACTTCGGGTTCCGCTACCTGCGCGCGAGGCTGTGAGCGACAATTAGCAATTTGAACGCGTATGGACTCACTGTAGGCTCTTCTGCGGGCTGCTGCACCTCTTGCTGCTCGCTCGGTACGCCATGGAGTTGGTTGTAAACATCGAGAGCCGGCTGCGAGCCGAGGATCTTTGCGATGAGGTCAGCCTTGTTTGCCCTTGCAGGGAAGGCGACCTTGGCCTGATTGAGTATTTCCTTGAGTTCTGGGACCTTGAGAGCTTTCCTGCGAGGATTGTGAGCAAGAATGGCGAGTTTGCGGTGGGAGCTTACAGTTTGGATTCGGACATGGTGGTGGTCGGTGGTTAGACGCCTCGTTTGCAGGTTGTGAGTGGACGACGACGGAGGCCAATCGAATCGCAGGCCAATCAACATGGAGAACGTCGATCAGCTGTTCTCCTCTTCCTCTTATCACAACTACGGCCAGTATGTTTCACCATATGTTAGTTTTTTATCTTATGTCGTCGTTGCAGGCTACCCGCCCTTCTACAACCCCGCCCAGCAGCATTCCCAGCACCCGTCCCGCCATCCCTCGCCCTCTCCTGTCCACACCCCCATCCCTCAGTCCCCCCACGGCCTCTTCCTGCCTCACCAGCATGCCCAGCAGCCGCAACACCCCCAGCAACAGCACCCACAACCCCAGGATCAGCACAATCCCCACGATCCCCGCGAGCACGAGAACCCCGTCGACCAGATCCACGACGAGGGCCCCGTCGACGAGGAGCCGCTGTATGTCAATGCGAAGCAGTACTACCGCATCCTCAAGCGTAGGATAGCCCGCGCGCGCCTCGAGGAGGTCCACAGGCTCTCTCGCCAGCGCAAGGTACGTTCCGCTCCTCTCCGCGCTTTTGCAGCCCGCACCGACCTCCTTTTCTCAGCCATACCTGCACGAGTCTCGCCACAAGCATGCCATGCGCCGCCCCCGCGGCCCGGGTGGCCGTTTCCTGACTGCAGACGAGATCGCTGCCCAGAAAAATACCCAGCAGGCAGAACCCGGGCCCTCCGCATCCACTTCTCAGGACGGCGACGAGGATGAGGACGCAGACGGCGAGAAGGAGATCGAACACGATGCCGAGATGTCTCTCGATACTCCCGTTGAGGAGGAGAAGCCCTCGTTCCCTGTCCCATCTCAGCCCAGCTCCTCGTCACTTCACGCCGCTCTTCAGCCACGCGTGCAGCCGCCCGTCCTTCCTGCCCCGCCCCCGGTCCAGCAGCAGCACCCCTCGCCCCCTCAGCAGCAGCAGCTCCGCCCTCAGCCCCCTCAGCACCCCCCTCAGCATCAACCCCAGCCGAAGCCGCCGCAGCTCCCGACTCTGCAGACCCAGACTCCCCATCACCCACCGTCTGTCCAATCTCCCTACGACTACACGATGGCTGGGCTCGGCAACCCCTCGCTCGAGATTCCTAACGTCTCGTACCACTCCATCTCGCACCCGGCGACCCCTGCGCCCATCTCCCCCCATCCCGTCATGACTGATGCGATGCAGACCATGGACCGCTCACAGCAGCAGATGCACAATGCCGGTCACGCGCACCACGACCACCCTCGTCACTTGTCGTCTTCAGCTGTGACTCACCCTGGAAATCCCCAGACGCCTGCCCCGGTCGCGATGCCGTCGAACCTGGTCCGCTCGTCGTTCCAGGCGATGCAGATGCACCATGTCCCGCACCCGCACGCCCATGCGCGCCATCACCACACGTATCTGAACCGTACTGAACACTTATATGTTGATCAACAAGGTACAGTAGCCTCTCTGTCAACCTGATCTCTTACTGACTCCCTTCAGGAGGGATGATGCGTTACGGGAACTCTTCCGCTGACCCTGCCAGACGTTGAATCTGGCGAGTCCGCGGAGCCCAAAGCTGAAATAGATCTATATGTATTGCTTATCGTATTATTCCCCGTACTCTGTATCTGACTGGTGTTGTTCCAAATAGTGCTGCCCTAGCATGCTCTGACTTTGTTCGTTCTCTTAGTCCTCAAATAAATAGAAATAACTGGGTTGTTGTGTTATAGATACTCAATGTCCATTGCGTCATCGTCTGCGACCGGCGACGGTCCTATGTAGTCGACTACAGTGACTCCATCCGTATTGTGAGTGTCCTTCTGCTGTTGATCGTCCTCGTGTTCTGTGATGTCCGGGATGGTGAGTGGTCGGAACAAGACGAGAGCCCTACTACTGTCTGGCTCTCGGGGTATAGGGTCCGGGTTCAGGTTATTTTTCAGACGACTCATGAGCGCAGAGTTCACGCTGAGTCCGCCCGAGGTCTCTGCCTCATCTATGTCCGAGTCGTCGTCCAGGTCGGTTATGACGATGCCTGCAGGTTCAGTGAAGGTCAGTTCAGATGAACTACAGAATACGACGTACGGTCTTTTTCTGGTTCATACCACGATGTGCCCTTCATTTTGATTTCTGGTATCTCGGGCTCCTCGCTGGTATTGGGCGAGGTCGGCTCTTCCACTGAGCCGGGAAAGACGATGGGGAACGTCCCTGGCGGGACATTCGGTGCTCTTGAAGAGGTCCAGCCAGAGGGGGGACTAGGGTGCGGGATGTTTCCCACGTACGGCGCGGTGTCAGCCCACGGTGCCGATGGATTTATTGAAGGGATTTGTGAAGGGTGGTATGGTGAGTATGGCGACTGTAGCGCGGGGTCAAGCGAGAGCTGGGCGATGCCCGATTCCAGGACCTCGCATTTCCGCCGTTTGGGCGTATGGTGCGCAAGGGCCTCGAGGTCGGAAACGTCCGACGCGCTCGAGTTCGAGGAGTCGGTGCTGTAGGATTTGCGTTTCAGGGTCGGCATGCGGAACCAGGGGTGCATCTCAGCAATCGGGTATGCAGCGGTCGTCATGTGCGGCGGGTTATAAACGACGGTCGTCGTGGGTCGCGGTGGTCGTTCGACTCCAAGGTGCTCGAACTCGTGTCCGCGAGCGCGAAGATTCGAGAACGGGCCGCTCCCACGCGCCGCGGCGGCGTTCACTCACACACTGGACAGACGGTACAGGCGCATCCTCGTCGGTCATATCAGCATAGAGGCATGGTGATACATGAGTTTGCTAGAAACAGGGGCAATCCAGTAAATAACGCCCGAGGCCCGGACAGGCATGCAGTACAGCCCTATCGACATCAAGAGCGCGATACGAGTTTTAAAAAAGACGTCCTCGCCAAAAGAGTAACACGTCCCCAGCAGGGCGCAAGTAATCTAACCACGCTTCTTGGACACACCGACGGTCTTACCGCGACGACCTGTAGCATGGTGGAGAAGTTAGATTCGGTCCAAGAGTATAGAGACGAGTAACGCACCAGTCGTCTTGGTGTGCTGGCCCCTGACACGGAGACCCCACCAGTGCCGGAGACCACGGTGCGCACGAATCTTCTTCAGACGCTCCAAGTCGTCACGGAGCTTAGAGTCGACGGCGTTCGAGAGAATCTGGCTGTTCTTGCCGTCGACGATGTCGCGCTGCCTGTTCAGGAACCAGACGGGGATCTTGAACTGCGTGGGGTTTTGGATGATGGTAACGAGGCGCTCGAGCTCGTCAGAGTTGAGGTCGCCAGCACTGTGAACGAAGAATACTCCGTGAACGATCGTCTACAGTCGGGATGAAGTACGGCGCACCGCTTGTTGAGGTCAACATCGGCCTTCTTGCAGACCAAGTTGGAGTACCGCCGACCAACACCCTTGATCTCCGTCAATGCGTACATAATCTTGCGCTTGCCATCGACATTGGTGTTAAGGAGACGCAGAATGTGCTAAATAGTGAGAGCATGAGTGCCATGTAATACTTATTGTCATCAATCACAGCGGACCTGGAACTGCTGGTGGGCTTCGGGTACGTGGAGAGACATGGTGGGCGGTCTTGAGGCCGAGGGAGTTTCGAGACTGTCAGAGACGACGACGGGCAGCGACAAGGCGTCGTTTGTGTATCGAGAAGCTAAGTTAAGGTTCAAACTACGATATCAAAAACCGGTGATCTCCGATTATTAGCGCTCAAACGAACAACATTACGGTAGCGCTCGAGTTCGACTCCTCGCGCAGATTACATTTTTTTGTCTTCAACTTCCAAGTGTTTATAGTGCATACAACTAAGGTCAATATGCACGAAAGGGCCTGATTGTCTGCACAGTATTTTCTGTAGATGTTTTACCTACAGCGGCAGTGCATACTGAGTGCTAGCAAGTCATGACAAGGTGTTTGCCATGAATGAGCACTGCAAGAGTCTCAGCACCTCTGCGTGATACAACTTCCCATCAATCCTCCGGTATTGACAGTACAAGATTTGACATGAATTTGATACACATCCTGTACAGTGTGAAACTTGTCCAAATCTTAGAAATTTTGATGCTACAGAGAGCTGATCTCTGCAGCATGGCGAATATATTAAGAAATGCTCAATTTAAAAAAGTGGACAAGGGAATTGTTTCTATTGAAGCTGAGAGATGGTCTTCTGTGCTGGAAATGATGTACGCTGATGAGTCCCTCTTCACGCGGCACGCGTATACCATCCCTTTCGACCCTCCGACGCACACCTCTGAAGTCGCGACTCACTCTATTCGCCAGCCGCGCGGCACCTGACTCGACAAGCACGCAGTTGTGACCTCGCGACCTCCACACGCAACTCGCACACCACGACCGGTGCATCATAGAAGCCTCGACTTCTGGATCGCAGCACGCGAGGTTCTTCCGCGAGCTCCGCGAGCTCCACGACCCGCCTCGTGCACCGGAATGTTTCCACCGATGATACCCCGACTTTCGGCCACAATCACATGACATCACACCACCCGGCCCAAGCGGCCCGCACCACTCATCCCGACTCCCGACTCGCGATCCCGACGTTTCCTCTTTTAGATCGAGTCGCGACCGCGTGCGCTCCATCAAGCTTGGACCCTCCGACCTTGTGCCACTATTTCTAGGCCTTCTCATGTTGCAATCTCCTTCGTATGTTTCTCCACATTTCATATGTTATTTCCTATTCCTTTACCTTCATCCTCATCTTCGTTTGAGGGCTCCAGCAATGTCTTGGGATCGCGATCGCGACTCTTTGGACTCGTCGAGTTTCTTTCCTTTCGTTCTCTTGATTTCTCCAAGTCTCATAGGTACTCTGTAGTATCAATACACATCATACTTAGCCCTACGAATCCAAGTTCCCTGTTACCCTCAGATCCACACTTTGCCCGAGTGTCTCCTCGACCCCAGCGACTCAGCGACTCGCTACCTCAGGCGACCTTGTAGTAGAATTGTAAACATGACCAATATAACAGGATACAGTGACGCCGGAAAGTAATGCAACAAACCTAGCGCCGAAGCCCTTTCTACTCATCGCGCCGTGTTCTCTTATTTGAGATTGTTCTGAAACTCTGAGTATATTTGAGTAATAGACTAGCATACCTGTTCACAAAATGAATTAGAGACATGTAGGCAGCTTTGCGAGAACGCGATGCGACGGTCGAGAAATAGGGCGGCGCCAAATAATTGCATTACTTTTCGGCGTCACTGTATGTGTTTGTAAATGTGCCCGTAATATATGTAGGCCCTTCATAACAGACATGTTCATAAACACAAAATGTTTATAAACACGTCTATTGCACGGCTACACCTGGCGCTCCTGGCTGCTCCTGGCTGCTCGCCGCCTGCCGCGGGTGCCGAACCCTCCACAAATAGCAATTGCGGCCGGCTCAAGCGTCCTGATGGACAATTCATAATTCAGCCCTACAATACCTGCGGGGATGTTTTACAATCTGTTTAGGTTTACTTAGGGCCCCTCAAATCATAAAACGGCCCTAGTAGCTACAGTTAAGAAACATAAGCTTACGTAATTGTATGGGGTATACATCAAAAAATCCACAAAAATCAGGGCTTTCCCACGCTTACCTCGCCAACCTAATCGGGTAAGCGGTTCCGTCAATATCGAGCCATCAGTATAATTATTAGCGCAGATGTGTTAACAACCCTAACCCTAGTAAAATCTAAGAAAATCGAAATATATTCATACGGGCCTGCAAAAATTCAGGAAAAATACCACAAAATACAGAGAAAATAGGAGAATCCGATGGGCATCGTTCGCATGCAACTAAACTAGTACAAGGGTCGGCGACAGGTTTATATTACCAAAAAAGGCAATTTTCCGAAGAAATATGGAAAATACAATTAAAAATGTTCGCATATGCTACTATTAAACTTTAGTGATAGAAGTACACAAAAGACGGAAAATAACGCAATTGCAATTTTCACAAGATTTTACTATGTGTATAGATTGAGAACGAACAGATGAAATCACAAAAACAATATACCACATGATAGAGCTCATTATGAAGTATTTTACATGTATATCACAATTTCCATATATAGTAACTATCTGTCATAAATGTTGAATTTGTAAGATTCTGAGCATTGTTTTCAATTGTAGATTG
>SWBT01000531.1:0-10278 GCA_005298045.1 Pleurotus ostreatoroseus | reverse complement strand
AGCAAGCCTGTGCACCGCTTGCACGCGCACTCAAGTCATGTGTTGACAACAAATCAATTCGAGAATCTTGGTACTAGTATGCTACATCACAGCTATGTCTAATCCTTCCTGCGACGCGTCGAAGCACGAGTTTTACGTGCATATGGGACAGGCTATGTGGCGTGGGCGCGGTATACGTATGCATGCGGGTTCAGGATAATCAGCCATGAGCGCAAACATATAGGGAGAAACCCTAACCATGTCCTCAGGTCGTCCCTCGTCCCCACCGAAGGGCCCTTCGTCCCCGCCGCCATTGCCATTGCCTCTTTCATCACCACCTGCTGCCGTCTTGGCCCGCTTACCTTTAGCCTTCGCGGACTTAGGCTTGGGTCCGGGCCGAGCTTTGACACTCCGAGAGGGACTTGGCTGCACCGTATCGTCTCCTACTCCGAGGGGATTGTCCTCAGCAACAGTCTGTGAACTGGTGGGGATCAACACGTCCGGGATCGAGTACATCCCCTGCATGACAGACTGTACCGCTTCGTCCCATACTTGCCGCTTGGTGGGGGAGGGTCCAGACATGGAGTGGCGTAGCTGGGGGTCTTGGATGTTGAGCGACTGTTGGGGACCTGCATAAGACCTCGTTAGGGTTGCACCAGGATGGGACTCAGGGTCGGGGATCTCTCTGTCCGCGTTGTGCTCGCCAGAGGTTGAGTCGGCATGAGCAGACGGAGGCACAATGGGAGGGGCCGCGGCACTAGCTATAACGGCATAGCGAGGATCCCCCTGAACCATCTGGAGGTAAGCTTGGAATCGCAAGAAGTCGTCGCGAGAGAGGTGCTGGTTGGATGCGAGCTGGTGAGGATCCTGTGCAGCCAAGATGTTCTCTACAGCAGCTGGTCCCTGAGCAGCAACGACAGGGCGCGGAGCAGGCCGCTGACGAGGTTTTTCGGCAAGATCAGCTACAGGCTGCCTGGTCGCAGCAGCTGGCTGCGCAGGGGAAGTCTTCTGTAGGTCGCGGACGGAAAGTGGGCCTTCGGAGCCGAGCTGTGCAACACCAAGCTCATGGTCACTGTCGGAGATGCCACCGTCACCATCAGGGCCAGTGTAGTCATTGGCCTCGTCAACGTCCCAATATCCGGGACGCTTGACGGCGTTCCTAGGGAGCTTCCAAGGGTCGAGATCCCCCGACGAGTCGCTTCCACTCTCCTCGCTCTCGTCTTCGCTCTCGCCCTCGCCCTCGCCCTCGCCGTCACCCTCGCTCTCGCTCTCGCCCTCACCCTCACCCTCACCCTCGCCCTCACCCTCGCCCTCGCCCTCGCCGCTGCTCCTACTCTCATTACCGCCAGATGCAAGCTTACCCCTATCACCAGCCGGCAACGCCTCCTGTACCGCGTCTCCTGAGATCCGGCGCTGTTGATCTGCACCAGAAAGAGGCGCGAGGGCATCTGCTACTTCACGACCATGACTGCCTCCAGCGGACCGGGCCTGGGTCGGCCCCCTCTGGAGGACGTCAGTCGACCCTTGGCCACCAGTACCCTGCAGGGGCTCGGGGGCTCTTGCCACTTCACGACCACCCCCACCGCTGACCTCTGCGGGACGAGCTTGCGTTTGCCTCTGTTGCAGGGACTGGGTCGTCGAAGCACTGGATCGAGCGGGTCTGGTGACATGACTGTCGCCAAACCATGCGTCATCGTATAGACGATCCAACGCCTCGACGTCTGGTTCTAGCTCGGTGAAGGCTGTTGCCGGCTGCGATTGGGCGCTGCTGAAGATTCTGCGGTTGAAGCGGTCGAGGATCCTCTCCACCACGCGCGCATGGTCACCACCGAGGAACTTCTTCTTCAAGAGCATCTCCTTGACGCGGTAGAATGTTTTTTCGTACTTGATACCGGTCACGTTGCCCACGCCTGAGAGGAGACTGTCCGGAGAAGCGAGATAGAGTGCCTATTGCTTGAGTTAGGTATGGGTCACACTCCGAAGTACTCTGTACAACGTACCATCATGTAACAGAACGCGACGAGCCCCTCGGTAGCCTCAGAAATCTTGTATTTGTACATCGTGGAATGGGTGCTCGGCGCGGTATGGTTGCCTTTGAGACCGTTTCGACCGTGCATGAGGAGCATACCGATCCAGGCGAATGATGGTAAGAACGTCAACGTATTGCATAGCTCAAGACACTTACATTCGTGATGGTTTCGGATTGGAGGATGCGAGTCATGTTGCCCGGCTCGCCTGCCGGAAACATAATGGGTGGATACTGCATCCCGTACGATTTACCATTGCCTTTCAGTAGCTTGCTGACACCGGGGTGCTCGTAGTCACCATCCTCGAGCGCAACGCACACATCCTGCCCATGCTCGGCGAAGATAGCGGTGATGCAGCCCTTCAAGTCGCTCAACTTGCTGGCACGTTGATTCCCGATGATATCCACGATCTAATGGCGTGTATAAGTATGAGACGAGAACGCAGACTCTACCACATACCTTCTGACGTATCCCGGCGGTTTGCTTGATTTCCGCCCGAAACCTCTCCGGAAACGCAGCATATATCTCGGCGACCTCTCCATTCTTCCGACTCTCCTCACTGGCAAAGCGGGCAGATGTCTGGTAGCCGAAGTCGGAGTACTTGTATACTAGCAGGTCTCGGGAAACCCAAGGGTTTCCGACGAGGCCGTAGATGTGAGCAGAACCCTCTATAGTATCCCGGGGATCCTCTTGCTTGGTCTTTCCGGCCGCCTTCTCATCTTTCTTCGTCTGCTTGGCTGCGCGTTCGGCTTGCTCTTTTTGCGTGCGGAGTTCGTTCATTTGTTTTCGAAGCTGTTGATTTTCCAGTTGAAGCTCTTTCATAGCCTGTTTGAATAGTGAGAATGAGGTCTATAGCTGTAGAGAGTATGCTTAAGACGTACCGTTGTCATATTAGAGAAGGCTTCAGAGGCTTTCTGCGCGCTGGCGTTGGTAGAAGAAGTCATAGCTGTTCGTAAACTGGGTCAAGTTCGAACTCTGTGATGTAGACAAGAAAAAACCCTTGCGAGAGTATGCCGGAGTCGAAAGGCCTAAGTACTATACAGTTCAAAGCGTCGCGGAGCCGAATTGATCAGTCCGACGTAACCGAACACGCTACAGTCTACAGAGCAGAAATAACATCTCCGTAGCATAGCAGCCCGTCTGAAATATACATGATATAACTACTGACGAAACACGAGTGTCCCTTGATGTCGACATCAACAGCATTGCATACAAATGGCGAGTTGTGACCTGTACTGCTACACAGGAATCCCGTACAAGATTGTTGGCGGACGTCCAGAGCAGTCGAAGAATCTCTGGCAGTATACCGACAGGAGCTGTATTTCCAGCCTAGTATAATCGTCATCGGAGATCAAACCTTTGAACGTGAACTGTTTCAAAATATCAGGCAAGCCGGGCCAACGCAGCATGAGACGTCGAAGCGCATCGAGATACGGCGCTCGCAACTCCTTTGAGTCCGCCCCTAAGCCCCGAGACCAGGACGGAAACTGCTGTATTTGAACTCCATGAGATGCGGGGAAGATATCTGATATCATCCTCTCGCGATCATCGTCCAGGGGAAGGAGACGACGATCGAGCTCCGTCAGCTCGTAACGAAATCCTATTTGAATGAGCTCCCACGCCACCATCTTACAGAGCCCCACCCACTTCTCGCGGTCCTCTGTGAAGACATCTACGCCAAATACCTGTGAAGGCACCTCTCTCGCGAATCCCTCCGGTCCCAGCACAGTCTTGAAGAGTGACGCAACATCTCGATTGAAGTTCGCACGTTTCGAGTTGGCGTGCAACTGTTGCTCCCAGGTGCTCGAAGCTCCAAGATATTCCCGCCACTGAGATGCACGCAAAGGCCCTGGATGGTTGGTGCTGAACGAACTGAGCCCAGATAACCACAACGGTCTGACTCGCAGCCAATTTTGAACATGGCGTCTTTGACGATCGTCCGTGGTGGACGCGACAACGAGACGCGCTTCCGGGACCCAATAACCCCACTGGTCGTCAGCGGCGATCTTGCGCAGCGGGACGACGGTGGACAGGGCGTTTTGCCAAGCCGGCAATGGCGGAGGGAAGCAAGGATGGGAATAGGGTTGGAATTTCTTCATGTCACTGTCGCTAATAGGACGGGGCGAATCTGCACGGAAATATTAATACGGACACTTCTGCAAAGCTCAACGACGTACAGGGTTTCGTTCGTGGCACGGATAATACATTCCTCGCGCGGTGAGGCCCGCTCACCCCATTCCCCGTGCGGGGTAAGCCAGGTTGCAGGACAGATGGAGGTATGCTCAAGTCCGCGGACTCCTTATGGATCCGTTCCAGGCCCATTTGTACGGTAGATATGGCAGAGACCTTGGCGTGCGTACTGTTCGCTTTGATCATAGGGAACGGTCGCTTCTCGACGTCGAGATATGCACTCGATTGCCTATGAATCCAGTCGAGATGCGAGTCACCTGCCAATATGGAAATACTCATACGACCACAGAGCTCATCACGAAGACGGGGTAAATGCGCAGAATCTATTTGCAGATGTTCTGGAAGGATGATGAGAGAGACGACGTTCTGGACGACCGTTATTTGGTTGAGAGAGCTCGCGGGGCGTAGAAACCAGAAAGGAAGGCCCGCCCGAAATAGTATTTGCGCGACGTTAGGCGCAGTCGTGAAACACCCCATCAACTCTGCAGCAGGAATCTGCGGTACAGCAGGGGAGAGATATTTGGACGTATAAGCGTAGTTCCACTGAAACCAAGCAAAAATATACAAAAGGAAGCGACGAAAGCACGAAAGTTGACGCGATAAATCCCGCAAGGTTCCTGGATAACCGAGGCGAGTGTGAGCGAAGGTCATCGAATCATGCAACCAGCCCAGCTCGCGATTCTTCCCATTTAGCTCTTCGTGTTGTCGAATGAGGGTGACTGCTTCCTTCATTGGAGTGGCGAACTTCTGTAGGAGCGATTCCTTGATCGTGAGGGAGCCACCTGCGATCGAGTTTGAAGGTGAACAGACATCGTCTGCAGTGAGGACATGCCACAGTATCCGAAGCTCGTGCTCAGGATCCCGTATTTCACGCCGGACGGCGGCCAGCCAAGGAAACTTCGTATCTTCCTGTAATGCCTGGGGGTGGATAAGCGGATCCGCGCGACGAAAATGCCCGTCTGGACCCAGCGAGATGTCGAGCACGCCTATTTCGGGAGAGGGAATGTATTCGCACGTTGGAGACGTGATAACCCACTTGCCGTCATCCGTGGACGAGCCACAAAGACCGTCCATGAACGTCGCCGACTCTGTAAAACGTCGATCGAGATATATTCTGATTTAATGAAAGAAAGATACAAGACATACCGCCAGGCGAGAATTCGTGCGGCAAACTGTTCAGAAGCCCCTGTAACGAAGAATCATTGTTGTCTAAAGAAAGGTGTAAGATATGGGCCGCTGGAGATATTCCGATCATGTACTATCAGACATGCGCGCAACTTATCGACAACGAAAACACGGCACCCGATTCAAGCGATAGAAATCGACGGCAAGGAATCGGCGTGCCGTGTTGGTACGAAGGTCTGCGCGTACGCCTTCGGCATCAAAGCCAGATAGCACACATCAAGAATACGAACACCGGAACGAGAGTCAATGACACTGTCATTAACGTCATCGTTGGGGGGAGGGAAAAAGTAATGACACGATCGACACACTCGCAATCGTGCGCGAAGGTCCCACTGGAACCTCCGCAAGGAAAGGCGTAACAAGGAAGACACACGCACCGACCTCCAACCGACTCCGCGAAGACATTCCTGGTGCTGGCGCGCCCTCCGACGCGATCAATGACTAGAGAAGTGTAAGGTAGTTAGCGGTACTAGTCAATGAGTTACCGGGGTACTTACCGCTTCATTTTCCTCGCAAACAGGGGGCTCCGGGCTACGCGTTGAAGACATCCGAAGTCACGTTGAGGGGGGTAGTCGCTCCAGAACGAGCGAGCGGGATCTGGCAGCGACCTGCGTATGCGCGCAATGTCGACAGGGTCGACAAACGAAGGCACGAAAGAGGCGGGCAGTGGTGGAAGCTAGGGGGGCGAGACTGGAGGGGGGAGAAAGAAACGGGGAAGGGGAGAGGGGAGAGACGGGGGGAGATGGTGGTGGTCGGAGGGAGAGAGTGAATAGACGCACGAATCGAAGACTTGACTTCGACGAAGCGCGGCGTGGGGATCCCATCAGTGATGTATGAATATGACGCCCATTGCGGGAGTAACACTTGGCAGCTGATCCAGCCTGCTGACCCCAACGATGCAAGCCACGCACCGTAAGTCTTTCATTCTCCTGCGTTTCGTATGCTCACATTGGGTCTGGATTCATCCAAGATATCGTCGAAGCTCATGTGGATGGGAGGATGCAGCCGAAGGCTGCATCCCGCGCACCACGAGAGCTTCGGCGATACCTGGTTGTTACCGTGGATGCTCGTTCTCAGGCTGTCAAGAACGCTCCCACCTTATCAGCGAAACGCATCTTTCCGGTGAGCTTCCCCAAGCTCTGTCCGAGTCGCCCAAACCCAACTTGAACTTGAACCATCAGCTCTCCCCTTCCCCTCCCCCTCGATGAGCGTGAATACCTATACCGCCCCGGCGCAGGACAGCCTCAGCGACAGGCCGGTAAGTCGTTATCGTGTCGCCCCTACTCATTGCTTGGAACTTACCTTGTTTTTGAGGCTTTACGTAGGGCCAGCAACGACGAAGGTGAAGCCTGGGCTTCCCTCGCGAACAAACTGGAGTCCGTCTCCAGGGACTTCAAGCAGCTCATGACGAGCGGATGCCACATCCCGGATGAAGACCTCGCGGAGTGCCTGCGGGCCGTGATTGAAGACTTTCGTATCGCGATCGCAGCGGACAGAGCAGCTAGTCTCGAGCTTCCTATGCAGCTGGGTGGCGACACTGCGGCGAACGAGCCCTCCTTACACGATGCTCTCCATCGCGACAACTTTCTCACTGCTTGCGCTAATGTCCTCGAGTTAATCAAGGCTCGGGGTAGGATTCAGAGCTCCGAGCAGCCCCCCGAGGGCGGTGACCGGCCCAGGAGTGGACACGCGCAAATCTTTCGTGTCCGCCGCGACACGACGCTGCCCGGTGATACTGAGGTCAAACAAGTAAGTAGTGTGCCTCATATTGATGTCTCTATTGATGATTTTTGCAGTCAACCTTGTACTTAAACCTTCACCACGGCGCGATCAAGACCGATCGCCGCCCCCATCGTTTTATCACATTCACGCCCCCTGAGTTGGATGAAAAGAGCTCTCAGTTACGCGCTCTCAAGCTGTTTATCGATATATATCCTGTGCCGATCCCGTCGTCTGTGGCTCTGCAGAGGGCGCCGACGGGGGAGTATGTACGCGACGGACATCATGTACAGCCCCAGTTGTGGATCCCGGGCCCTGATGCTTCACGGTACCCTTGGGGCGCGCCTCCTTCGCTGAAGAAACCTTCGTCCCTCGACGAAAAGGTGAGCTCCCTCTGGCTGGCTGGTCGCCGTTGCTGACTGGTTTCTTCAGAGCTCTCTGGTTTTTGCATATGAAGTCGGGCTGACTGACAGCCTGTCAAACTGCCCGGAGCATCCCGATACATCTACGTCTAGCTTCATATGTGCGCACGATCCCCTGGACGCCTCCGCTCCTGTCATGGCCATCGATGAGCTCTTCGTGTCCATTACGTTGAAGTTCTTCGCTCACATGTCTACCGGGATTGCGGACACAAACCTCGTCGTGCTCTGCGAACATGCTGCAGCCCAGGTCATTCGCGACAAGCTGTTGGAGCTGACCGAGCTTCGTCCTGGCTTGTACAATATGGAGGAGTTCTTCACAGTGTTATTGACGAGGTGGGCTTTCTTTTGTTTTCTAACCACCTCAAGTACTAACATCGCCTTCCAGAGAGAATTACGAGCACGTCATGGGGTATGCGTATTGTAGTGTATCCGACATCTTCGTCGATCTAAGGTGTGTCTCTGATGTGCGCGTCGATCTCATTCGCTACGATGCTCATCTCTTGCAGAGACCAAAGGACTGTCCGTACGGTGCGCACTCCCCCAACATCGAACACTATTCCTGCTCAAGCGGCTGGAAGTCCTGTTGACACTGGTGTTTCGCGCAACACCGTCACCATCGGCGTCTCCTGTGGCGTCGTCGCCTTCGAGACCTCCGGCAACGTCGCCTCAGCATCCATGCCCGAGGATGTCGACTCCGAAGACTTACCCGAAAGCAATCCTGCGTTTAAGCCGAGCGAGACTGTCGAGGAATATTCGAAAATATATGCTTCTGTCAACAATGCTGTGTTGTAATGTCATGTACTAGCTGTTCTGCTTCGTGAATACATCGAGTGCTCTGTGACTTAGTAAGACCAGTTTATAACACCACGGAATATCTCTCGGCACCGCATGAACCAGTCTGCATCAATGACATCCATGACGAAGAAGTCACCCTTCTCGCTGGGATCCGGCACCAACAGTGCGCCGCGAATGATGGTGTCGAGATGAATGAAGATACTGTGGCGCCGTAAAGCTGATCGCAGCCGATACAGGTGTAGGTGCTTGTCTTTTCGTGACAGAGGTCCTTCAGGAATGTCTAAAGGCTGTATAAGTGCAAAGGGGTGCAGATTTCCGTCTGAGAGTGTGAAGGCAAAGACCGAGATGAGTATACCAAAAAACATCTTGTCTTCTCCTTGCACGAGAACACCATCAAATCGCGGACGGCCGTAGAACTGCGGGTTGCAGCGTAGATAATCTGTCTCGGTTCTCCAAGTTATCTTGGACTCGAAATCCACCTTTACATATTTGAACTCTTGAATCTGTCACGAGTCAAAATACAGTCTACTAGAGTGCAGATTGAACTCACCTTGTCATCCAACTTGATGACCCAGTCCTTTCCATTAGCGTGAGGGAATGTACTGGAAAGGAATCTTGCAAGCCGTGTGTGAAACCACCTATACGCTAGATCATGCTTGTGAGCAGCTTCGAGCTTCCGGTATGTGGTAGGCCTATCACACGATCCCAAATATAGACGGCCGAAGGATAATGTTCGAATAGGACCGGAGGATGGGGCATTCTGTGTGTCTTCTTTTTCGTCCTCTTCGTCTTCCAAGTCTTTCCGATGTTTCTCGTAAATGTCAACATTTGCACGAATGATTTTACACGTCAAAGTGTCGTGATCAATGCGCATAAGCTATGAAACTACATCAATATTGCGCGAAACTGTATTTTACTTGCGTACCTGGCGGCCGACATCTTTAAAATTTGTCTGTTCATGATAGGCATTCTTAATAGGACCGTGAAGCTGTTCGAACGGTTTCGTGCCATATCCACGTGTCACCCCATGCTTCAGAATGCCATCATACGCATGATCTTGATAATGACGCTTGGGAGTTTTGAACTGCTTCTCGGGGTTGCATTTACTATAGTACTGGATAAAGACTTAGAGATGCAAGATGGCATAAATGACATGAAGCTTACTTCCATAAGGAGTTCCATTCGTATTAATGCGGCACGTCCTAGAGCGATAGTATCCTCTGTGTGAACCTCGAAAGATAAGTACATGTCATGCTCGACATATGCTCGAATGCAGCGGAGAAGAAGGTAGCCTAGAGGCGACACGTCTTCGGTGAGTGCATCGTGTGCTGCAAACGATAGACACTGGTATAACTTCAGACAACTAGCTCATATACACATAAATCAGGCCTACCTTCGCAATATCTTCGTATTTTGATCCATCAGAAAATTCAGTATGAAGAACCTTTCCGAAATGGTTCAAATTGCGCCACCGAGGGAAAATGTCGTATCTGATAATGGTTGACATCAATACTCTCTAGGGAAAAGAATGTACGCACTGATGGTCAATGGCAGATCTCACATGACGTTTGGTGTCTTCGACTGCGAATTGTAATTCCTTCCACAAATGACCACCGAACTCACCTCCTGCATTGAAATGGAGTCTATCAAAGCAGATTGAGAGATGCGGATTCATGTGAGGAACATCCCAAAAGACGTTCTAGAAGAAATCAGTACAGTTTATATCGTCAAGAAAAATGAAGACTTTACGTAGACGTCTCGTGCACCCATCTCCTTCAACAATGCATCTTTAGCAGTTGCCCTCAAGCTTTGATCTTCCACGATGGCCTTGATTTTTTTGGACTTACGCAGAGGCCAGAATTTACCTATGCTGTCCTGCTTCTCAGCCGGGACTAAGCAAATGGGGCATGGACAAAGGCCCTTGGTTCCACGAGTCAACAGCATGACAGATCTAAAATCAT
>SWBT01000604.1:0-10366 GCA_005298045.1 Pleurotus ostreatoroseus | reverse complement strand
AGAGCTAGCGCAAGCAAGTCGCGTTGGGAGGAAGAGGTTCGCATACTCGAGGAAGAGATGAAGCGCAGCGTGAGGTTCTACATGTACTACAAAAGATGGTGGGAGCGGAGGGCGAGGGAGGAAGAAAAGCTTGTGCGTCTAGGGCGCGCAGCGACAGCTTGGAGGTATGTTCTTGGTTCCTCGTGCCTCGTTCTTGCTGTGAACGCGTGGTACACACAGGGCCGCGGACCGATACGAAAGCCTCTTGACGCGTTGTCGGGAGCTCTACGCTGGTTTCGTGGATCTGGTAAGCTCTGCAAAATATATGGAAGTGACGCTACTTATGTATTTGACATAGGACACCGTGGAGTGCCCTTACATATGATCGCGCGCGTCGCGCGCGACGCGACGCGTCTCATCGCGCGACGCGTCTCATGTAGGCACGCGCGCGCGACAGTCACGAGGACCGCGCAGGCGCCGAACGGCCAACGAAGACCGACAAGGCCGATATCGACCCATCGGCCGCAGAAAAAAAATCTGGCATCGTACGACAGTGCCCCATGAGAATGGGGGGATTTTCGGTGCAATGGACCGTGCCCCGTTGGTTTTCCAACATTTGGGCGGCCTATTGTTGCAACAATCCAGGCCGACATTGTTGCAACATTGCTCCCGCGCGTCTCTGTGATTCCCCGCACATAGTTTACATTCTGTACATTAAATTAATCATCGACATCGTATTTCTAGCTATCTACGAGATGGCCTCCGCGATGAAGGGAGGCCGTGAGGATGTTATAAGGTCGCTGCAGAAAGACACTTATCTTTGTACTGTTTACCTTTATCAAAGGCAACGTTGCCTAGTGGTATGCAACGCTGCGCGAGAGAGGTTATTTTGGCTGCGGGCCTTGGGTTCGATCCGCGCCCAAGACATTTTTCCAAGCGAGCCTCTTTGGGCGCTACCGTAATTTCTCAAGCGGCTCTCACTGGGCGCTACATGCGGCGCGGGCTCTGGGCGCCTGGCAATGTTGCAACATCTTCTATTGCTGCTACGGCATTGTTCCAACAATGCTACTGCATCTACTGCTCGTCCATTCACAACTGGTAGACCAGGGCAACGTACTATGCCTCGTCTTTCCGAAAAGGAAAAGAATGAGCTGCGAGCAGCTGGCAAGTGCTTCATATGTAAGGAGACCGGTCACGTCTCTCGTCACTGTCCGAAAGCCACGAGAGTGTCTTCGGACCGAAAAGGGCGACCCCCTGGTATCTCCATGAACAACATCGAGTTCGATTGGGCTGGTACGGAAGAACTACGTGCATTAGCGGAGGCGTCTTCAACGCCTGAAGGGCTCGCCTTAGGCATGATGCACTTACCTTTATCAGAGGACTGTTCCGAGGCTGAGGTCGAGGACTATCTTGACCGCCAGGATCCAGAGCCTTCGGACTCAGCAAGCACCACGGCTCACTCCACTGATGGTACGGGCCACAGCTCCGAGGGTGAAAATGACTATATGGAGGATTTGTGTCTTCCGGTTATTCTTGACTATGAATTGCCATTGTTGGCGCAGGAGGGTCGTCCGTATCGGCCTATTGGTGACGTCTTTGCACAGCAGGCTCGGGTCGCCTTACGGCGGCATGTTCCTTACTGCTGTTCGGCGACGGACCTCGACTCGGACATCTGGGAGGTGGAAGACATCTCAGTATACCGGGTTTCAGATACGCATTATGCCGTCATAGCGCCTCACCCAATTGAGGATGTTCTGGTACCCGCCACTTGGTTGCAGGATCCCGACTTCAACTTGCCGCGGTGGTATCGGTGGCGCGTGGCGTCACAATTAGGGCACCGCCAGTGTCGACGGCCTATTGCCGGTGAACGGCTAGGAGATGCGGTTGCTCGTCGGGCTGAGGCCATGTTGAATCATGAATTGCCCTTTCCGGAGGAATTTCGCAATTATATGCGGCAGGGTCTCCAGGATCGCTTCGCATGCTACGCCGATGCAGAGGATGAAAACATCATTGTCATTCATGACTCTTACCTGTTCTTGTCGAGCCGTGTAACTCGGATGACTTTGAAGAATCCCCGCTTTGATTTGCCCAACTCTTACGCAGTGGCCGTTCGACAGATGCTCTCGCCTCCGATCTTCAATATTGATGATCTGGAGGGCGCGGAGCTTGACATACTGTTTGACGAGCTACCTGAGTTGGATGATATTGAAGCGGATGATGACGAAGTTGATGATCTCACCGAGGGTTTGGCACATATTGAGTTGAACGCCGCCAGCGTGGCTATGCCGAGCCTTCCTGCGCTACAACGAAATGCTGCTAGCCCGCGTGACTTCACACGGCTTGTTCCAGAACCTGCGGTGGTGGTGGTACAGGTTAATGGCCACTCCGCTCGCACACTGATTGATTCTGGCTCGCTTGCGGACTTTATGTCCGCTAAGCTTGTGCATCAACTTGGAATCAAGCCACAGGAGCTAGTTAAACAGCTGCCGGTGCATTTGGCCGTTCAAGGGTCACGCGCGAAAATCAGTGCGGGCTGTCACGCTGAGATAAAGTATCAGTCTATCAAAGAGACTCGATACTTTGACATAGTGAACTTACTTCACTATGACCTCGTTCTAGGCACACCCTTCATGTTTCAACATAGTGTGTCGTTAGGCTTCAACCCGACTACTGTCCTGGTAGGTAGTCCGACGGCACTACCTATTGAAGGGAAGAGCGTTAGCGTTCTTGAATCACGAGCAGCGGAGATTTATGAGGACCGTCTAGAGACTGCTCGTGACTACTTACGCAAGTACGCACAGGTGATTGCGAGCACCGATGCTAGTGACACTCCGTTGCCTCCGCTACGTGCAATCAACCACCAGATTCCGCTCAAAGATCCAGCGAAGATAATCCCTTGGCGACCATCTCGATGTCCCGAGGCTCTTCGTGCACTTTGGGCGAAGAAGCGTGACGCCTATCTGAAGTCGGGGCGTTGGCGTATGTCGAATGCGCGGAACACTAGTCCTATGCTGCTTTTGACGAAACCTGGCACCGGTATTCGGGGAATTGCTCCACGCCTGCGTTGCGTTTTTGATCTACGTGAGCGTAACTCTAACACGGTCAAATTGACCTCACCGCTGCCGGACATGGAAGGCATTTTGCGACGTATCGCGAAAAAGCCGTATCGCTCCTCTCTTGACGGCAAGGACGCCTACGAATGTATACGTGTTGAGCCAGATCATGTTGAGCGCACTGCCATGACAACACCGGATGGCAATATGGTCAGTCTCGTACTCCAGCAGGGTGATTGTAATGCTGTGGCAACCTACCAGACTCTCATGAACCATTTGTTTGGTCCGTATATTGGAGTATTCATGGACGTCTATCTTGACGATATTTTGATTTACTCGGACACACTAGAGGATCATATGAAGCATGTTCAGCTCGTCGTGGACATTCTAAGACGCGAGCAGCTTTACCTGAATGCTGATAAATTGCGCTTCCTCTGTTCGGAACTGAAGGTGCTTGGTCGCATCATTGATGATGATGGTATTCGCATGGACCCTGATAAGGTGGACTCAGTGATGAGCTGGAAAGTTCCGACAAGCAAGGAACTTCTCCGTGGCTTTCTAGGGTCTGTTGGCTACCTTGCAGATGATGTCCGAGGAGTGCGAATACCTATGGGAATTCTCAGTGAATTGACTAGTGCTGATCATGCCTTCCAATGGGGACCTACTCAACAACGTGCGTTTGATGAGGTCAAACGGTTGGTTCATGAGCACCGTGATCATCATCGTGTGCCTCTGAGCTACGGAGAGGATGCACCGCCAATTTACATGACGACGGATGGTTCAATCAGTGGCGTATCAGGCGTGATTTCGCAGGGAAACGATAGGCGTACTGCTCGTATTGCCGCTTTCTATTCCGCGAAATTGACATCGGCTCAGGCCAATTATCCGGTCCACGAAATTGAAATGCTGGCTGGTGTTGAGTGCATGCGGCGTCACCGTGACATTTTGCTTGGGTGTTTCTTCACTTGGGTGACCGACCACAAAGGTTTAACCCACCTGATAAGACAAAAGAACTTGTCTGCACGTCAAGCACGATGGATCGAAAAGATCTCCGAATTCAACTTCGTAGTTGAGTACTTACCTGGGCCACAGAATGTTCTTCCTGATGCTCTGTCGCGCTTGTATGCTAATGATAAGCCGGGGACTGTGCGCGCTGCGTCAGAGTATACAGAGTTTGATGATGAGGAGGACCTACCTTTGCGGTTAGCTGCCTTCGCCATCACCATACCGGTTCTGGTTGATACGGAGGGCGCGGCGGCTCGCGCTGACGTGTCGCGTCGCTTGCGGCCCCGGATTCGCCGTGTTGAACTTCCAGCGGAGACTGGACGACCAGAGACCGCTAAAGAATTTGCGAAACGCATCAAGCGCGTTACCATTCATGGTCCACGACCGACTGCAGTGGAGTCAACTCCTGCTAGTCGGTCGTCTGCCGCCGAGGCAGCAGAGACTCCGTCTTCTCTCCCAGACAGGGCCTTGGTTGTGATCCCATCTAAGCCTCCTGCAGAGCAGGATGCGGAGGGCGGGAGTCCGGAACCTCTCACGGTACCCACGTCCGAACGTCTGCAAGGATCTGCAGCAGATCAGGTGTCCAGCCCAGCCGAAAACCCTATTCTTGACCTCTTGAAAGCGAATTCGGAAGGTATTCATGTTCCAGACCTAGTGAGAGGGAAATATGAGCAGGACACCTTCTTTGCAGATATTCTGCAGAACCGCAAACAGTATAAGAATTTCCACTTAGTGGATGGCTTACTGGTTCTTCGAGAACATAGCCGAGAACGGCTCTGTATTCCGAACGTACGGGCCGGTGAGCGTAGCGTGCGGGAAATCATCATAACACATGCACATTCTCTCTTGGCTCATCTTGGAGCAGCCAAGACATACTCTCTACTACAGGACCATGTATGGTGGAAAACCATGGGCCAGGATGTCCAGAGCTACTGCAACTCTTGTACTACCTGTAAGCGCAGTAAGCCAAATAATCAGAAGCCTTATGGCTTGCTCAATCCCTTACCTGTGCCAAGTCAACCATGGGAAGCCATCGGGATTGACTTTGTTGGCCCGCTGCCAGAGTCTTCCGATCGTAATGGATCCTACGATGCCATCACCGTCATTATTTGCCTTCTCACGGCAATGGTTCATGTGGTGCCAAGTCGAACAAACTATACTGCTCGAGAAGTAGCCGAGTTAGTCTTTGCTGAGGTCTACAAGCATCACGGCCTACCTAGAGCCATAGTGAGTGATCGAGATGTGCTTTTCACCAGTGTGTTCTGGGATCATCTGCACAAGCTCCTCGGTGTCGAGCTCCGGATGTCCAGTGCGTACCACCCCGAATCTGACGGATCGACCGAGCGAGCCAATCGGACGATCACTCAAATGATCCGTCAATGTGTGGCCCCGAACCAGAAGGACTGGGTCTCTAAGTTGCCTGCAATTGAATTTGCTATCAACTTGTCTCGATCTGAGAGTACTGGATACGCACCTTTCTTTCTGAATACAGGACGAATGCCTAGATCCATGATTTGGGAACACGCTAGCAAAGACGAATATCCCGGGGTCCGGGCATATGCTCAAAAGGTGAAATTTGCGGTCATGGCGGCGCACGATAGTATTCTAGCCGCCCGAGTCAAACAGACTCGAGACGCCAATCGAAAACGCCGCCCAGCTCCCTTTGCGAAGGATGACCTGGTGTATATTTCAACTAAGAACCTATCGTTACCCAAGGGATTAGCTCGCAAGCTTATTCCGAAGTATATAGGACCATACCGTATTTTGGAGGACTTTCATAATAACTCTTACCGCATAGAGCTGCCTCGCGACCTGAAGAGACGAGGAATTCATGATGTGTTCCATTCGTCTCTGCTTCGGGTACACATTCCAAACGATGACCGTTTGTTTCCAGGCCGCCTGGCTAGCCAAGTCGCAGAGTTAGAGGACCAGGAGAATGAGTGGGCTATTGAAAAGTTCGTTACTCACCATGGTTCAGGCACGAAGGCTATATTCGAGGCCTTGTGGAAGAGCGGAGACCGAACTTGGGTGCCGTATGATGCCGTAAAACATCTGGGGTGCTTGAAAGAATATTTCAGCGCTCTAGGCGTTAAAGAAATAGGAGACTTACCGGAAGGGTCGAGCAGACCATCCGCCAGCGACCCACAGATTTTCCTCGGATACATGGAACCTGTGGTGGGACGAGAAGTTTATAAGCCTCGTCCTCAATCTTCTTCTCTTCGCCTACCTAGATTTTACGTCGTCTTCGAGATCATTTACTCTCCTTCTCTCAACCCCTACGGCCCTTCGCTTATCTTTTGCCTCTCGGTCTTCTACCTGTCGCAGCTCGTCATCCATATCGACTATATCATGCCGATCCATCACCGTCTACTCACCACCAACGAGCAAGGCCACCTGGGCCTGCGCGACGAGGACACCCACATCGTTCATACCTTCCCGCCGGAGCTCGTTCGGCTCTTCTGCGCGATCGACAAGGTTCTCCGCGACGGAAAATTCCAAAAAGGCACTACCGTGGCTCTCCTCCCCGGAGGATACAACCTCTTCGCCACCCTGTTCAACCGCGATGCCGATTGCCCTCACAAGTTTGCTACTCTCGACGAGACCACTCGCGCCATTACCATACCCGCCGGGCGGTCTGTCGTCTCCGCGGACCTTCTTCCCAACTCCGCCGCCCGCGACGCCGGCGCTACCCTCGCTCACCCCCTTGAACACGAACTCGGCCGTGCCGCCATCTACCAGCTCGCCGCCTCCCAGTTCGCCAAGGCCAACCGCGACCGCAAATACGCCTCTCAGCGTCGCGCGGACAAGGCCTTGAAGGGAGCCACAGTCCCCGCCAAGCGTCGCCGTGTCGATTCGAACACCGACGACCTCGTCACGCCGGGCGCCGGAGCCAGCCTCCCGGTTTGGGTAGCCGGCTCTAACAACACCAAGGGCGAGCAGAAGGCCAGCGGGTCAGGCACAATGAGGAAGCCTAGGGGCAAGGGCAAGGCTAAGGGTGATGGGGAGTCTGCGGAGGACGATGAACTTATCGGATACAGCGAGGAGGAGCCGGAGGAGAAGGATGGCGACGACGAGATGGATGGGGTGGACGGTGAAGACAACCAGGAATAGGCGCGGGGAATCACCGCACGGCGGTGATTGGAGGGCGTATGTGACGGCGCGGGCCGCTACCGGGCGGCCGCGATTTCCTAGTTCGTTCGATTCCCTTCTCCTACGTTCGGGTTAGTTCCCATTAGACAAATTCCTGCCTTCGTTTGTGTTCTCTTTCCTTCTTTTCTCAAAAGTCTAGGCGTATTTTACTTCGTATAAATACCCCCTGTAGACACCCGATTTTCCTCAGCTTTCAGCTTCGCAATCCAGTCACTATCCCTGTGTTTTTGCGTCGTTCGAAACTCCGTGTTCGCCAGCGGCTATCATCCGATACCGGAGCCTTAGCGCTTGAAGCAGTGGTGAGCCGTAACAATATGCCTGCAGTTTCGGTACTGAATTCTTTGGACAGTGCACTGAAGATACGAACAAAATGGTGGAGTAAAAGCGACAACGTAGTGAAGGAAGCGATGAGAGTCGTGGTAGACGTATGCGCACAGGTCTGCGCCGCTGCCAAACTGCATTTCACACGCCACTCGTTTCGATAGAAATCCGACAAGATACTTTATTGAGTATTTAAGTAATGCCACCTACTACCGTATAGTAGCTCTTCTCCGTATAGAAACCCCCAATCCTATAGACACAATACTAATAACTGACACGAAAGTCTACGTAAAGACACCGAGTCTGGTTCCCACTCGTGACAACGTTAACACGGTAGTGATGTTGATGAGTATGCTAACCAATACTATGCGGGCAATTGTACATCAGCATCCCATATGCATAATGTGGCTGTGGAGCAATACAGCGTGTCAGCATGATTTCATAGTTATGCTTGGTTGTGCACTGAACGAGTGCCCTACGAGCCATAACTAGGTAATTATGCTTACTTGAACATGGTCGCCACTGGCTTTCGCATTCAGCGCACGAAAACGGTTGGTAGTACGCACATATGATGCACAGACATACATGTGCGTTGGGGCATAATCGCCGCAGAGCTACAACAGCGGGCGAAGCCAAGTGAGTACTACGAGACAGCATGGAGAAGTATATCGAGCACCTTCTATTCATAAACCCATGCACGACAACCTCGATAACCGTTGATCCTCGTCAACTGAAGCGACCGACTGTGCGAAGGGAACCGACATCATCCGTCGGTGTCTTCCGTTGGAGGCTGGTGGCGGACGGTGGCAGGCAACGACCTCCGACGTCATCCGGTGGAAGACGTCGGCGGCCGTTAGCAGGCAGCGGAGGTCGTCGAAGGGTGGTGGTAGTCGTTGATGGTGGAGGTCGCCCGTCAGCAGCGGACGACGGCAGACGGCGTCTGCCGCCGGCTTACGCCGGCGGGCGGCATCCTTTCCACGCCCGAGCGTATTACAGGCTTGGGCCCGATCGCAACCGCTAAGTCGGGTTCTACAAGATGACCTGTGCGGAACAGAATCTTGAGACGAAGTTGGGCGGACAACATGTATCTTGCGCTTCGTTCGCTTTAGCGTTTGGGCCCGAGCCACCAAGCGAGCCGTAGCTCTGCTGTCCTAGGGCAGAGTTTCGATACCAGTGTGTGTGTTATCTCAACCCTCAGACATAACCCTAACCTATTCCAGGCCAGTCAATATCGTCTGTCGTTTTGCGCGGGGGAAACAAAACACTGTTCTACAAGCGTATGCCTCGCTCGTATCAAATGCACGCTCGTAGAGCCAAAGGATCTGGTGCCGGGCATAACATTCCGCTGATATCAAGAGGGTGGACACATGATCGGTGCTGTCCTTTTACTGGAAAAGCGTACCTCATTATGGAATCGGATCCACCGCTCCTCATCTTCTTCGTTTGAATGCTGGGGTGGGCCAGGTCCATTCGTGCTCCTAGCTTCCTGCCGTCCAAGTGGTTTCAGCTGGTATCCGATGAGTAGGATTCTAGGTTGATCTTCCATTTCTAGATGATTTATTCGCTTCAGCAACCGGCATCCCTCCGATCGGATCCAACTCACCTATCTCAACCGCCTTGACAATACTGGTGTTTTTGCTGCTGGCTTTCATTGGCTGACTCTGAGCTGTTCTGGTCGCGACGTCTTTTGACACTTTCATCAAGGTTCAAGCTGTCATATGGCTTGCAGTCTGCTGGGACTGTGCCTGGGTACACAACGACGCGTCGTTTGGATCTCAAGTGATAAACAGCAGTCAGTATGAAATACGGCAGGGTAGCATCCAATTTATTCTTCTCATATGTAGTATCGAATCAATTGGCTCTGGTTCGAAACAGGGCACCACACTCCACATGACATGCTTTGTCATCGCTCTGAGAAACTCATGGGGTCGCTGTGAGCCTCCGTGTTTGCGCTTATTAAGATCTAAAGTTTATCAACTTCTATTCCTAGATGCTGAGCTCGGGAACCCCGGGCGCTCGCCACTCGTCACTCCGCCGGCTTCTTTCGCGCTCAGCATTATCGCCGGTTCAAGTTATAAACTCAACTTCCAGATTCTGTTTAGATGTGTATTGTAGATATACGTAAATCATCTATCAGACGAAAGACCCATCACACCGCTCTGTCATCCTTGTATCTAGCTTCGCTGTGGCCAATCGGTTGTATGCAGAATATCCGCCCTTGGGCAACGCAGGTGGTCGGTTCTCCAATCTTTGACTCCGAAACTCAGAGCAACGTGTGATCTAGGATTAGGCTCGTGGAACCAGCCGTTCTTTTCAAACTCCGCTGACGCTCTGAAAAGAACGGCTGGGCAAATTGGACGCGATTCCGTATACCCCCCTAAGCGCTGGAGCCCTTAGCAAAGCCGCGCAGCGCTGAGCAAGGCAATATCGACGATGACGGCGGCACATGTAAAATTGGCGAATGGGCATTTATAAAAATTTGGTACAGAATGATACATACATACACAAAATCAGGTCTTAAAGATCATATCGAGTGGAACGTAGCTGACTCGCGCGAAGTTTGCCGCGAACAGATAGTTGGGGGTATAGAAACTGAAATAGCGCGATGATCAGGCATTTCTCCGAGAGCTTCATGATGGACGGTTGGTTAATATACCTATTTACAGTCAGGATACAAAGAATAGTGATATCATCAGCAAGCACCGAGTGCCAGGACGCAAAACTGGCTTACCTCCAAATTGTGCGCGCCTATAGCGAGCTTCCGAGGCTCTTTCACGAAAGGTCGTCAATAAGGCTTTGGCTCATCTATCATATGGGGGTATATCTTCACAGAGATATCACGCTTCAGCCTTGAATTG
>SWBT01000602.1:0-10369 GCA_005298045.1 Pleurotus ostreatoroseus | reverse complement strand
AAAGTGCGGGGCCTTGCGAGGGCGACCGCGTCCTCGCTTTTGCTGCGGCTCGCTCTCGGGGGCAACCTGATCGCGTGCCGCCTGGGCTGGTTCATCTCCTCGCTTGATTTTTGCGAGGGCCTCCGCGCGTTGCTGCTTCTTGGCGATTTGAGCTTCGGCATTGTTCTTGTTGGTGGTTGTGTACAGGCCTTTTACACGTTTGTGCTCGCATTCGCCCTGTACCCAAATTGAAGTCAATTCATGTAAGTTAATCGGTGATGTACATACCCATTGCGTCGAAAATATCTCTGTTGGGCCGAATTCCTTGATGTCTTCAACGGTGTGCAGCGGATTGTGAATTTTGAACGTTTTATCATTGAACTTCCTGATGTTGCGCTTGCTATAAGTTACGGACTCGCTCGTTGAGGTTTCCGCCGCCGCCGCTTTTGTACCGCCTTTCTCCTTGGCTAAGCGTGCCTTTTCTCGACGTATCCTAGCGGCCGCTTCCTTCCCTAGCTCGCGCGTGTCAATGGGATCGACGGCACGCTTAAACTTGCGAACATTGTCGCCAAGGTGAGTGGTGAGGCCGTCGAGAAGGTCCACTGTCGTCTCCGTGTGCATCCGAAGCTTTGCAAGGCCGTGCCAAAGTAATACTATGAATATCAGGTCGAAGATAACATGTTCTAACGGTGCAGGAAGCAGTCCCTCGAGACAGGGGATGATGCACTGTAAGATCATCAGCAAGACTCATACTAGGGTTAAGTCTAGAATACTCACCAGAAGGATATCCTCGTAATCCCGCGCAGCCATCTGCTTCATCTCTGATACATTTTCTCTAAACTTGCGAATGGTACCTCTCCAAAAGGTTGGAACCTGTCAAAACCTGACAAAATGAGCCAGTGAGCTCGTCTTTCAGCGGAGAAATGTTAGCGCCCACGTACCTGTCGTTGAAAATATATATGCGCTGACCACCCAACGCCTCCAAAATCCGCAGTATGTGCATATAGATCTGCTTCCACCATCCGAGTTCCACCTCGTGCATGACATCCGAGGTGAACATGGAGTAGAAGTTGAACCCGAAGCACGCGAGACGAAGGGAGAACGCGCTCTATAGGATGGTTAATGAACGAGGTTAGCGAGGCAACAGGCAGAAAAATACGGGAAACATACCCGGATAGGATGCAATGAATGGCTCGCAGTTTTGGCCTGCACAACGGCGCTTTCTGTCGAACAGCCATTCAGAAAGATATCTCTCCGTGCTTTCGCAATATCGGCTTGAAGGGTTGCATTGTCCCTCCTTCGGCGGTCTCGACGCTTGCGATCACGTTTTCCTCCGAGTTCGTGAATGTGCTTCTTCTCGGTATAGCACCTCGGGCATGGGTACTGACCGAGAAAGCGAATGCACGCAAGTGCACATCTATAACAAAGTGAGCGAGGGCATACTAAAGCAAGGAAACAACTTCGTACCGCTCTGGATAGTCAGCAGAGTATGTGAAGAAGCGAGGAAAGAGACGGTGCGTCACGCCGTCGCCGCACTCCACAAGTATCCCGTGTTCGTATGCCTCCAAGAACTCGGCGTCGAGGATGTGCATCCATATTGCCTGCATAAGGTCGCCCCTACACAAGCGCATGATGCGATCGCTCGGATACACGCCGTATACACGTTTATATTGAGTCTTGAGGTCCGGGGGGAGTTTCTTTGCAAGACTTGTCAGTAAGTGAATAGTTGTAGTGTTGTAGGAATGCACTCACCGAGGGAACATATGCCAGATGATGAATAGTGAAAGCATTCAGACGACCACTCACATACTTGCTGAGCGAGCGGAACAGCATATAGATGGGCTTCATCGACTTTGTACCGAAATTGACCATGAGTGTGTCGTCTGAGCTAAGGCAAATGGGCATGATTCCGTATTCGACATTGGAAGGGTCGGCTGGGTTGCGAGGCTGCGCACGGATCTTCTTCATTTCCCGTGCCATCGCATTGCATTCGTAGAGCTCGGAGAATATTCTCTCTTCTTGTCCCGTGAATGGATCCTTGGCGTACCGCTCGTGGGAAGTAAAAGTGTGATTCCGCACGACGTCGTCCCTCGCCTCGCCCTTGATGATTTCCGTGATTTGCCGGCTAATGAACCCGTCGACCGTGAACTTTGGTATTTTGTCCACGGAGGCGTACTTCACCCTCTCGCGAGGCATGAAGATGTCGACACTTGCAGGCTTGAACCCGCAAGCAAGGAGTCCGTCCAATGAGAGCGTCGCCTGATCCAGCCGCTTCTCCTCACGTTGCATATCGAAGCCTTCCAGGTCCTTAACGCGGAAGTCTGGCGCAAGAAGGACCTCTCGCACGAGACGATTGATCTCGCCGTGCGATTTGGCGGAGGGGCCCGTGTAAACCCAATGGACAAGGCGGAACACGGTAGCGTTGAGGAAGGGTGCAAACCAGTCTTTCGCCTTGCTCGCTGCCGAGCGACTGAAGGCCAACATTGGGTTGAGATAGTGGGTGTTGACGGGGACGTCCGCGGCGATAGTAGGTGCGTCGATACAGTTGTCGGCCGATTCGTCGTCGTCGAGGTCACGCGCAGGAGGATCCATGAACCACTTGAACACGCCAAACGTGTCAGGCGCAGTGTTGTAGAAAATGGGTTCGGGTGTAGGAGACAGCTCGGGCGACGGCTCAGGCGACGGCTCAGGCGTTGGTGTACGCGGCTTGGGTGTGGGTGTCCATAGGTGCGACAGGGCGCTGAGCCAAGTGTCGTTCTTGTGTAGACTCGGTACACAGTCCTGGAACGTCTTGGGGGGGCGACGTACACGACCGGACCGGGTGGTAAGAGGCGGCGCTGGCTGGGACTCTGGAGCAGTGGTGGACGGGCCTGCCTCTTGAGCAGTGGGAGCCTCAACTTCGACCTCAGCATGAGGCAGATCAATATCCTAGCGCATATATGCAGTAAATACGTGTATAATAGTGATATAATCCATAAATTAAACCAGCACAAGCATGGGGAAGGTTATATCTCCACTCATGCTTGTGCACAGCTTGTCTGCAGGCGGCAAGAAGTACTCACCTCATCGAACTCCTCGCAAAGCTCAGCACGCAATACCTCCGGCTCTATAATATCCAGGCGAGGTACTTTGGCACATTTTAGTGGCTTTGGCTTCTTCTTAGCCTTTCGCCGTGCCTTTCCACTTGCGCTAGAGCTGGTGTCGGGGTCCTTGACGAGGGCTGCAAACTTATTGCAGCTCCTACGGTGCTGCGTAAGGTTTTGTTGGCCCGGAAAACTTTTCTTGCATGCTGTACAGAGGTATGCCATCAATATGAATAAGATGAAAGTGAATTGTAATAGCTGAAGCGTCCTCATCGTGTCGAGGACGATGAAGTCCAGAGACAAGGGACTTAGCGCTTGCCGGGCACGGTCCCAGAATTGGAAGGCTCGGCTGATCCGAGCTACCTCAATTGGCAGGTGTCGTCCGCTTGAGCGGTGCTTGACGTGTCTTGCTCCTCGACGACGCGCTGCTCCCTTAAATACCGGGACTTGGTCACTTTTCCTCGATCCCTCCTTCTCCCCGACCCCCACCATCTCTGAGGCCCGTCACTACCCTCTGTATGCGTCCGCCCGCCCAATCCGCAAAGTCCCGCGCCCGTACAAAGGTCAAACGCATCCAGCCTCGTGGCAGATGCGTCGATCCGCCACGGGCCGTGCCTGTAGATCCTAGGCATCAACAGGATCGTCGCCCTGCTGGTCCTCGTGGCCGGGACGGTCGGGACGGCTCCGAACTTCGACAGGACCAAGACCCGCGTGATGAGGAGGAGCAAGAACAGGACGAGGAGGACAAGGAGGATGAGGAGGACAAGGAGGACGAGGAGGACGAGAGGTTCTCTTCTGACTCTGACTCTCAGTCCGAGGGTGATGATGAGTGGCTCAGTCGAGCTGTCGAAACCAGGACTGAAAAGAGGGAGCGTCGTGCCGAACTCAAGAAGGTCTGGAAGGGTAATGATACCATACGAGGGTACGCATATACTCACCTCTCTGCGTACCTTTGCTAACAACATTGAATCAGGAGATCCAAGATATTCTGGGAGATCCATGATCAGGCATGATTCCTCTTTCGTGCGCTTGGCCCGTTCTTCCCTATCATAGGGACCTTTTTCGATGGCATCACTTACAACAACAGGTACAAAGACCCGGACAAATATGAGGCACGCTTTGAGAATGAGTAAGTCCATATCACCCTTGAGATCATTCACTAACAGTTGTTTCCAGTACCGAAGATGACATTCAGCAGATGTTGGAAGGTTTTAACAAGCTCTTGAAGTACTTACCCTCGGTTGCCCAGGATATCAGATGGTGGGCAAAGAAGCAGAGTCTCAGCGCAGTTAGTGATGGGCATGGCCCGGCTTGGCCTGAAAGCCGGGGCTTTGGCCCGGCTTATAACGGCTCAGGCCTGGCGTAATGGTAAGCCAGGCCACAGGCCAACCAAGCCAAAAAAAGCCAACTAGGCCGGGGCTCAGGCCGGGGCTTTCGAGCGTGATCATAGTAATGAATTATATGTACTTAATATTACAAAGTTGTAGTACTACTCTTCGTCATTGTTATCAATGGTAAGATCCCACACGGACGTCGTTGTATAACCGTCCGTTTCGTCGTCATCGGGTATCTCAACGATGTCAGTGGCTGCTGGAGTATCCGGAATATCACCTTCTTTATCGCTCGCATCTTCAGCGTCTTCGAGTGACTGTTCCAATGCCGCCGATGGTTCTGCCTCGCGAAAGATAAGATCGTTACGGATAAGACACTTCAAGAACTGAAGTGCCTCGACGATGTCGGCCTTCAATCGGTTGCGACGTTTGCTGATAGTGATACCTGCCTGTGAGAATGCACGCTCGCTAGAGACGGAGCTCGCCATGATCGCAAGGTAGTCCCGAGCAAGCGAACTCCATACGGGATAGCGATGTGCGTTGTGCTGTATGCGAAAGTTAGTATCGTGCTCGAAATGAGATATTCAGCCACTTACACCCCACCACTGTATGACCGTCATGTCTTCTGGCAACGGCTCAAGTGTGTCCATGTAACGATTGAATTCCGCAATCCAGGGCTTACTGTCCCCAGTCGCACTCGCTCCAGCTGCTGCCGAGGGAGCGTCATTGTCCGACTCATCGTCAGACAGCTCCCGCATCAGCGTTTGGAGTTTCGTCTTCTTCTTCTTGATGGGAGCTGGTCCCGTAGAGCCGTATAGCTTTTTGTATCTTGCCTCGAACTGTGTGACAGATTAGAGAGGAATACATCAAAGGAAGCTACGTACAACTTCTTCCATCAGCTCTCGTGCTTGCTTCTGCAAATCCTCGGACCAATATTTCTTGAAGTGTTTGCCTTTCGTCCCATCCTCGTCCGGAACAAGATCTGAAGGCACTTCAGTAGACATTGCATAGAGTGAGCTTATGACTTACACATCGTGACCACATAGGCATCCGATAGCTCCGTCTTGTCGTAATACTCAGCAATCTTCGAAGAGGCGGCTTCTAAAGCGGGGCTGAACAGTGCGTATTTAGTACGTTCGGCCCGAGATGTCCAGGCTTTATGCAAAGCCTCCAGCGCTGGTATACCGAGGTGGAGCGATGGAACGTGCTCTGCCGAGAATGATTGTTGGGCTTTGTCTGCGTGCTAAGCAACATATGTTAATGCATTGTTCTGTGTAGATGGTGGAGACAACTTACGCCTAGCAGTTCTAAGAACAAGCGAACACGCCCCCACTCTTCCTTCTCCAATTTGAGGTCGTCCAACTTTGCCCGCTTATTCAAATCTCGCTCCTCTCGCGCAATCTCATAAACAAACTCGTCCACATGCTGGTAATAAGATCGTCAACATGTAGAACAGTTTAGGACGAGCAATACTGACCTCCTTGTTGGATTCGGCACGGTGTAGCATGACATATGTCGATGACCACCGCACCTTCATGTCAATGAGTAGTTGCACAGGCCGTGCCACCTCGGCTTTGCGTTGAATAGTGCGGAACAGCTCTTTCCGCTTGGCCGATGATCGTTCCTGATTGGGGGTAAATGTGTAGTCCTGTCCCTAACAGTAGCAACATACCTTAACTGCAATAGCGCGAACTAATCCCACTTCGTCGCGGTGCGCTTCGCCATCTTCGGCGATATCCAAATGCTCTTCCGGGTTAGCTGGATCGAAGTGAGGGGTTTTGCTGTACATGGTGATCAGAGCTTGAGTTGCGAGATTTATCACATGAGCAAGACAGCTAGACAGCGTGTGAGCTTGACTGTGAGAGTCTAGAGAGTGTACGAAAAGACAGACTTAATGCGACGTTTGCGGTAATTAAATTGGCGGCCAGTCTTCTTCTGAATGTGGGTAGCAAATTCACGCAACATTGTACCGTTATTGCTCGCATTGTCGCAGGTAATATGGCCGATCTACGAAAATTAAGCATTTGCATGTAAACACAATGTCTGTCACTTACGCGATCTGCGATGCCGAGCCGGTCTGTGATTTGGTACAGAGCTTGGCCAAGCCGCACACCATTGTGAGCATTGTTGAGTTGCGTGAAGCCTAGAAGTGCATTCTGTAGCTTCCAATCTCCCGCTGTGCGCTCTTCGATCCAATGACCGGTCACGGCAAAGTAACCGTCCGTATTGGACGCCTGCCAGGCGTCGCAAGTGAGCGATATCTCGCCCGACACTTGCGATTTATTATTCTGAAGGGATATGAGTATGTCATTATATGGGAGAAAAGACTCGTACGAGCTGTTGCTTGAGTGCACCAATTTGTCTATGGAACATGCTGACAATTTCGCGTCGGCATGTCTTGCGAGAGGGTATTGAAACACCGTCAGTGGCCCGCGCAGCTATCTCGATCATGGCGGCGAACTTTGGATGTTCTAATGCACCGAGTGGCTGTAAAGGCATGAGTAGAGGCATGAAGTAACCATTAGATAGCGTACCTGGTCCGTCGCAATCATCCACTCGATTGCGGCTCGCCTAAACACCAGTTCCGAATATGCATAGACGCGTTCCTTCTTCGGCATATCCTTGACGTGGGCATCCAGAGTCGCCTGCGCTAACCTCACACTTTCTAGCGCTACTTTGCGCTTCTTGACGTCGCCAGGGAGCCTGGACTCAAAGTCGGTCTCTTCTGCCCATTTGCGATATACACCCTGGATACACAGCTGCCGGTGAACACTCCGTTTATGAACAAGCTTACAGATTGCTTACCGAGTGTCTAGATTCAAGGTGCCGCCGAAGCGTTGTAGCTTCATTGACAAAGTAGCTCCTAGTACGCTGTCAGATATACATTATTGAGGACTATGTGTCACTCACGAGCACTTCTTGCACTGGCGATGACTCTTAACCTTCTGCTTCGTGCCCATACGCTCTTCCGCTCGATGGAAGAAATGATCGAGATCTCTTCGCTTGTCTGCCGCGCTCAGCTTCTCCTCAATATCTGGGACGTTGACATCTTTAAGCATGCCATTGTCATCAACTTCATCAGGGGTCTTCGAAGAAGCTCGCTTCCTCTTATGAGCTGGCAACAGTGTGAGATTATAATCGATAGAAGATCAAGGAACATACATCTTTTGGTCTTCTTGGTGGCACTTGAACGTGCCTTTGCAGGTTCGCTTGATTCGTCCGCGCTGCTATTGTCGTTGTCCGTTGGCTCTAAACTCGCCCCTGAGCTTGCGGTGAGGCGTCGCTTGCCTAGGAGCTTTAAGTAAGGCAATGTTGTGATTACTGGCTAACGTACCTTTGCGTGGTGCAATCGGCTCCGATGCTTCTTCATCAGAGATCTCGATAGCGTCGTTACGTGCTCCTACACTAGCAGATGACCTGCGCTCTGCACTCTCTGCCTCGGCACTAGGTCTTGCGGTTGTCGCATCAGACTTCCGTTGTGCCTCCGTAGCTATAGCAGGCTGACCACGCCTGCTTGCGGAGCGGGCTTGCTCAACGTCAGAGTCTGAGCGCATGGCGTTGTCAGGATCCGTCAGTTTCGTGGACGGCCTGATAGTGCGCCGCGGACGTGAACCTTCGGCACCGGGATTGGGGGGTGAAGATGACATGATGGATCTGAGTGGGAGAGATGGGTGTATGAGGTGGTTGGCTTCGTCGAGATTATGATTTACTCACCATTTTCGAAGCCTTTTTATGCGCTAGATTGCATACACCGCGGAAGACTACATATAGGTTGCTCGCCCCTGTTGTAAACGGAACCAGTACATGTTAGCTCCCCCCGGACTCCGAGCTGGATTTTGAATCCACATATTACTCACACATGATGTATTTCTGTGCTCAGAGCAGACATCCGAAGGCACGCGTTGCGTATACGAGTGTGCGGAAGGCGTTGAAGACGTCGGTGAATGCGGAAGCAACGTTGAAGGCGGTGTGAGAGACACGCGGATCGGATGAAGCGCCCCACAACGCCGTGGCGCTCGGAGGCACTTACCATATTTGGCTTTTTGGCCTAGCACGGCCGGCTTGACCGCTAAGCCAGGCCACAGGCCGCCCCAAGCCACGGCAGTTGGCCCGGCTCGGCCCGGCCTATGCGGGCTTGGCTTGGCTGGCTTTTTGGCCTGAAGCCGGGCCATGCCCATCACTAAGCGCAGTGATGGTGAAATATGTAAGTATCCTCCCCTTTTCCGTGTTACTCACACCAATCATACTGGTCCAGGTCGAAGAGCTTGCGAGCGCGGGGCAGACTGATGACACTGGCAAGGTCAAGAAGAACATATTGAACTGGCTCCCTGCAAGACCGGATCTTGGTCCTCCCATTCCCCCCACTGCATCGAAGCCTGAACAAGGCTGGGCGCATCCTCAAACGGCTCGTATGCTGTGCCCGTACGACATGATCGACGATTTTTATGCTGATCCTCAAAAGTAAGTGTTGAGCTCGCCTAGTGCATCAATCTCACGTGTTATCACTTAGATTTTGTGAAGACGCACAAAGCGGAAAACGTTATATCCACGGGGGAACGTTCCCGCTGTTTTGCTACAACGAGGAGAAGATGGATCCCGACAACCCAGAAAGCGGTCTGTTCGAGGGACCGTTATTATTTGCGGTGCGTCCATTTCTGTGATTACAGCGTAGTCTCAACTATTCGCAATATAGTCGTTGCGATCAATTTACACCGGCGATCGCAACACGAGCAACAAGACGATAGGTGTCCTCAAGCACGGCAAGAAGGGAATTGCCCTCAAGGGAGAGATCCCGAAGATGACGAAGATCACCGAAGAAGCCATTGGGTATGCAGCCTGCCATGTAAGTCTACGCCTCCTAAGCAAGCTCGATCTAATATACATTTTTAGGCACGCTTTGGACTGTGCGAGAAAGAGAGGTGGTGTAGCCAGGACGGAACATTTAACACGGACCTCCTGTTTCTTGAGGTCGTTTCCGTGATTCGCACTGGAAGGGAGAGCTGGCGCGACAACCTCTTCAAGGTCTGGAACACGTAAGTCGGGCTCATTTCACAGTACACACTCTCATGTCTTCTTGCCAGCTGGGTTTTTGGTGCAGCCAACGGCGCAAATGTGGTCGTCCCGAAGCCTCCGGTTCCCGGCTTCAAATCTGGTGCCGACAAGATTCGCAAATGGCGCGAGGAGCAGGAGGAAAAGGAACGTCAGGAGGCCGCACGTCGTCGCCGTGCTAAGCGAATGCGGCTTGAAGACCCACGCCCACCGCGAGCGTCGTCCACAGAGGCGACTCCTCCAGAGTCCCCTGGCTCGCGCACGCCTCCTTCTTCCCGGCACCCACAAACGACACCCTCACGTCCGCCCACTTCTCGCCCTGATCGCTCTCAAGCTGCCTCCCAGGCAGACCGGTCTCAAGCGAGCCGGTCGCAGGCTACTTCCTCGCAAACGCGCACTCCACAGCACCCGCCACCTCGTCGTCCTAAGCCTCGCCCCGTCGGCCCTCGACCTATACCTACACCCTCGCCCGCCCCCTCGCCCGCTCCTAGCGCTCCGCCTTCGGGGCTGACTCTCGTGCCGTCCATCCAGCACTCACGTCCATCCTCTCGTGCACCTTCTGAAGATCTCTATTTCCCTCCTCAAGCTTCTTCGTCGTCTGGCAAGCAGCCCCACGAGTCGGAGTCTACCTACCGGAAGCGCAAGGCCGCGCAAATGCTTAACGAGGACGACGAGTAAGGTTGCAGGTTTGTTCTCATGTCTTGTTGCTCGATGTTTTCCCTATATTTGTTCAGCTCTCTGCGTGATGCTGTGTGTATTGCTATTTACATTGCTGTCTGTATCGCTCCGATGTACCATTGCTCTCATATCAATATTATCGTATTTAATCGGGTGTACAGGGCGCCGTGTGCGAGGCGTGTCGAACGCGGAATCCCGGTAGGTCCTGAACGGAAATCCACGAGTAACTCATGCTCACGCACGCGCATA
>SWBT01000116.1:0-10434 GCA_005298045.1 Pleurotus ostreatoroseus | reverse complement strand
CAGTGCTCTCGAGCGTCACATCAACTTCTCATTCTCCCATCAATATCAACCATCCGGCGGGCAACACGCGCTACCATCATCATTCCCATCGCGCCCGTCGCCTCCGAGGCCGTCGCCGTCGCCTCCACGCCCTTGCTCGCTGTGTGATCCCGCCCTTTCGTCTATCTCCCTCAATTCTTGCTCGATTCACGGCGCTTTTGCGTTATTGTAGATTACTTCTTAAATGTATAGATATTATGTATTTCACATTACACAACACGCGTTATAATACGTAGTATAGAGGAAGTAGACTCCAGCCAAGGAAGCGGCCTGCTGATCCTTCTGTATAAGGGAAGCCGAGCTGTGCCGATCAATTCCTCAGGAGATGCCGGACCGTGCCGATGGCGTCAGGAGTGCGGCCGGGCCTGGAGTTCTCCAGTTTGCCATCAAATTCCCAAGTTCCCATCAGTATCGCTCATCCGGCGGGCGCGGCGCATCAAATCCATCTACCTAGCATCCCCGACGCCGTCAACGTTACCAGTAGGGCGCGCTCGTGTTTCCTGAGTGCCTGTATTCATTAAAAAAGGATGTATAAAGTAGCTACATGTATTTATCACTGTTAAAAACTCAAATAAACACTACTTAACCAACATTCATAGAGCACACACAGTGCATGTGGCTCTGGGTGCTGTCGTAGGTCATAACGGCGCAGTGATGCGGTACCTTCCACGAAGGAAGGCAGCGGGTTGTGCGCCGGACCGTTGATGCGCGTGAGAGACGCTAGGGGAAGTGCGCACGTTTGAGGCCGCGGTCTCCGAGGGCTGGCGACCTTGAACGGGCAGCGCTATGGAGAGCGCGGACGTTGGGCGAAAGATGCTACCAGGGCAGCTGCGACGGCGTCGAGCGAGGGCGCGTTGGCGTCGGAGGTGTGGGCAGCTCCGGGTGAGCTTCCCACGGCGGAGCCGCTGGTGCGCGCGTGAGGATGGTGGCGACGCTGCGGGCGACGGCGGACGTACCTGTGGCTGTGGGGTCATGGGGCGGCGGGCAACCTGCGACGGAGGACGCATGGGAGAGTGTGGGCGTTGGGCGTAGGAGGCCATCAGAGCAGCGAGGACGGTGTCGAGCGAGGGCGCGTCGGGGATCGGAGGTGGGACCGCGCTCCGGATGAGCTTCACACGGCGGAACCGCTGGTGCGCGCGTGAGGATGGTGGCGACGCTGCGGGCGACGGCGGACGTACCTGTGGCTGTGGGGTCATGGGGCGGCGGGCGACCTGCGACGGAGGACGCATGGGAGAGTGTGGGCGTTGGGCGTAGGAGGCCATCAGAGCAGCGAGGACGGTGTCGAGCGAGGGCGCGTCGGGGATCGGAGGTGGGACCGCGCTCCGGATGAGCTTCACACGGCGGAACCGCTGGTGCGTGCGCGCGTGAGGATGGTGGCAACGCTGCGGGCGACGACGGACGTACCTGTGGCTGTGGGGCCATCGGGCGGCGGGCGACCTGCAACGGAGGACGCATGGGAGAGCGTGGGCGTCGTGCAGAGGCCATCAGGGCAGCGAGGACGATGCCAAGGGGACTGGCGGCTCCGCTTACCTCAGCTCTTTGCTTCGTTTGTTTTTGTCAATATTGAAAATCAATACGTTCCGAAAGCTTGGCTCATTCAATGGGAATACGATGCGTATGTTATCGCACAACTACAAAGTTTGAACACTACTTCCTACCAATCAAGTGTAATCTGCTCGTCCAGTCTGCGACCAAGTCCATCTGTTGCTGCTTCTCCTCATCTTCGTGTTCGTCGCCACTGTCCCTCTCCTCAGCGTCGATAATAGGAATAGACGTACCAGGCTCGATCTCCGGCCCGAGGGCACCGCTGGACAATCCGGGTTCTTCAACCACCGGCTGCGATCCGAGCCGAACGCCTGGTCCTTTGGGACCTGTCCACCACGGCAACGCGTATATTTGATGAATCCGAGTGAGGAGATGTTCGTCGATCGCCCGACGTCGCTTACAAAATCCTTCGACTGCAACATACATAGGGTCGGTCTTGCTCATGTTGGAAAGAACGCGGTTGAAAAGGGCGTGCTCGTCTCGAATCGCGGTGTGCAGGCGGCGGGTCTCGACTTGACAACGCACAATCTCCTCGTGTGCGCGTTTGATCCGGTGCCACTTCTTGATGAGTTCTCGGTTCGTCGGGTCCGTCCAGCCCTTCCCGCGGATGTCGTTGCGTGTGTCGCGCAGAAAGGCGAATTCCTCGACGAATGTGAGTTTAGACACCTGTTCCCATCGGACGTGTGGTCGTTTGGGTTCAAGCGCGTCTGCGGCTCTGTTGTAAGTCGCTATAGCGGTTCGAATCGCTGTGCATCGTCGTGTGAGCGCAGTCGCGATTTGCGATCGCATCTTGTAACCTGGCAGCAGGTCGTGTGAATTCGAAAAACTGAGTTTTGAGTTTGATCCACTCACCTGTCTGCGCGATATTAAGCTTGTGAAGCTCAAAGAGCCGCATAATCACCAGCCGTTGCAGATGTTCCACGGCGTCGAGAAACTTCTTCTCGTTCAGGAACTTCACCGTTTCTTTAAACTTCGGATTTGCAGGGGTCCAGCGGCCGTTCTCTCCGATCCCCAGCACTACCTCAAGTTCGATCAACTCGTGATCCATCCGCAAGCACGCTTGATTGACTTTACGGCGCTCGGTCTCCTTCTTCCGTCCGATCTTGAATTGATCCTCACGAGAAGCTGGCGTCAGAGCAGGCACGAAGATCTCGGCTTGTCTGCTCATTTGGGCGCGCTTTTTCTCCATTTCCCAAAAATCTTGGAGCAGTTCGACATAGGCGACTTCGTGTATGTTGTACGGTGACTGGTCGGTGAGCGATGCAAAATATTCCGCTTCTTCTGTGCCCCATTTCGCGATGACGTCTTCTGTGATGCCGAGGCTTTCCAATGTGCTCTGCACTGACTTCTCCTGTTCGATGATGTCATGGGCCTGGACCATGTTATCCAAGAGGAATGTTCCCGTCGCTAGGTACTTGTCTTCGTCCACCTGCTTGAAATAGGTGTCGATGAGGAGCCTGCGCCGATATTTTGATGCGAACCGAATGACTGGCGCGAGCGCGTTTGAGCTACTGAACGTGCGCTCCATCGTTTCACCGTCCTCGAGTCCCATCCCTTTGATAGTGTTTGGATGGTAGACCAATTGACAAGTATAACAATGGGAGTAGCCGTGGAAGGCGGGGACGCACATACGAGCTTTCTTCTCGCGGAAAAGAGGACCAACAAGAGCGCTGTTCAGCGCAGTCTTCTCGAAGTTACACCCGATGTCGTATATGTCCATCAAGTCTGGATCCAGAACCTCGAGAAGCTTGTTGAGTACGGCTAACGGATATTTTGCCCTGATGCAGATCGTCAGGATTTTTGACGTTGTAGCAATCAAAACACTTACAGCTCCCCACTACGAAGCATGTCGACAACGACCATGATCAATCCATGTCGGCATGCAGAAGCAAAAATGCCGCTCTCATCGAAGATTTCCCACATGGATTTCTTCTCGTCCGCGGCGGCTGCCTTCCAGTTTTTGACACACGCTTTGATCGCCTTGCGTTTCAGCTTCTCTTCCTCGCTGATATCGCCCTGATCGACATCCGCGCCATCCGTTGGGTCTCCTTCCACTGAGCGTGCATCCTCCGCGTCATCCGAATTCTGCGCCTCTTCAATATTGGACGATGATTCTTCCACAGGTACCGCGGGTCCCTTCATACTTTTTCCGCGCACTTCATTTGCGAAGCGATCGACGTATTCTGGTGAGAGGAAATAGTCGCAATCTTCCATGACGCGCGAATCCCCAACCTTGCGATTCTGGTCGACCTTCATCCTCTTGAGACTGTTGTTGCCATCCATACAGACTATCCTGCTGATCTCAAGCTCGGGCTCATTCTCTAACTGTATATACATTTCATGATTGTCGTTAGAACTAGTATAGTTACACGGTACATGTCCAGAGTCTCACTTTGTAACAACAGGCACGGCAGGAACATTTGATCCTCCAATCCGAGCCTTCCCACCCGAGAACCTTGTATACACGTCGATCAACCAAGTGCACGATACGGAGATAGATCTCAAACGTATCGGCAAATACTTCGCGCACGGAGCGCTTGTAAGGGATCTGCGAAGACGTCATCAATTAATTATACGAGAGAGAGAGGCAGAGAGGCAGAGGATGTGAAACATACCGTGTACCAGTCGCATACAACCTTCGCAAATGATTCGATACTCATGGATGCCTTACGCTGACGGATACGGAACAAGAGCGCGAGGGTTCCAATCGACACGGCGACATTGGGGAAAGTCGGGGTCTTGGCAATGTATCCGTACTTGATGAGGTCGAGGGCAGCAGATTGGCTCTCCTGAGTGCGGAAAATAGTGATGGAAGAATCGAGGGTGAAAAGATTGTACACCTTCACGGTGTAGGCTAAAAGTTCGCAGGACGCCATGACGTGTGGCGCGGTGCGCCGCGTAGGCGGCGCGATCTGCACGATGTTCTCGACGCCGACATTGGGTGTTGGTATAGACGGATTCTGAAGCTTAGACGAGTCCATGTTCGAGGGCAAATCGGGGGACGGACGGGGGATATCGATATACCCAGCGGCCGCGGAAAGGTACGTGAGGTAGTCGTTGGCAAGGCTTGGGAGGAACTGATCCCAAGCAGTTGTCTCGCGTTCCCGCCGAGTTCCCCAATCGCGGTATTGAACAGCTAATCTAGCTCTCCAGCTATATATTATGTCACTATACGAGTTTAAGATTAACAAGAAGACGAGGGGACTTACGGGCTTTGTGCAGTGGCACGAAGAGCACCTATATACACCTCAGCCTCTGCTTCGTCCTGCCATTCGTCTCCTCCATCATCCCCCAGGATATCCATGATACCGTCGTCTTGGTCGATTTCCATGACTGTCCCGTCTTCCGCATGGAACGCGGAAGTTGCTAGATTCTCCTTGAGTGCGGCCGCTTGCGTGCTGGTAAGAACTGTATGGTATGAGCTATTTTGTCAATGCAGAAGAGTCGAGTGTGAACGTACTTGACATTTCCTCCCGAATCACAACTTCCATAGCATCGCGCTCCTCGTTCACAGCAGTGGGTCCCATTTTTTTTGTGACCACTTGACGTCGAACACCTCCGGGCTTGCGAACGAGTGTAGTCTTGTTCACGTAGTTGGAGCTGCCGCTTTTGCGGCTCTTGGAGCTGGACATGTTGGGCTAGAAATAAAGAGTTAAGTATTAAGAAACAGCAGATCGCCACAAAGGACTGACAGCAACAGGAATGCTCAGACCTGGTGCAAGACGTGAGAAAGAGCGAGGAGATCACGCCTCTACCGGCCATGAGCCTGCAGGCGGCGGGGATTATCGAGCGCCCAATCACCTTCAACTCGAACTCCCATCATCTCCCACCATCGTCGTCCCCCCTCCTCTTCCCCTCTCCCAGACCAGATCGTACCATGGAGTATACCCCCCCTAAGTATGGCCCGACACCTCCACATCTCGTACGCTATGTTCTGTTGGGGTCAGACGACGCAGGTATATATCCATCGCTTGATCAGTAGGTTTCTTCACATTTTCTTCTTGCTGCTGCTCACGATGAGTTCAAAACAGAGTGCCTCGGATCCCGCACCCTCAAGATCCCCTTTTCCCCGTTCTCATTGTTTGCACGAACTCAAGAGATGCAGACGCACTGATGATCCTCGACCCCTACTTCCGCGCCTTTAACCCTCGGACGGTTCGAGAGCTCCTCGAGAACTTGGAGTTGATCAAGATCGGATCCTTCGCATATAAGCTCGTGTTTGGGCAGTCCAAGTACTATCCCGCGCAGCGATGCCTTCGCCCCCGTCTGATGCGGATCGTATGGGTTGATTGGTACGTCTTAGCCGCTATGTTGTTCCTATGCTCAGCCTAACATTCTTGCAGGGCCGACGCCTATCCCAACGTTAATGGGGACAAGCGTGCCTCCTTTTGTAGGAGAGAGTCGCTTAAAGATGCCCTCATCAATCTCATGGCGGCGGTCCCCGCTCAGCCTCGTCTGCCGCCGCCGGAGACCCTGAATACGATGCAAGTCCAAAGCGTCATCCTCGACGATCTCAACCAGTTCATGGGCAAGCTCACACTCCGCAATTCGGGCAGAACCATTCCGGCCGACGACGACGAACCAGAGGTCGATGTCGGCTCCCTGCAAATTGCGTCCAGTTCGTCTCATGCTTCCAGTGCGTCCACTGGCGTGCCCCGCGCGCCCGACAGTGCTCTCCGCGCACCTAACGTGCCCGACAATGCGCCTCGCGCACCTCGCGCGCCCGAGACTGCGCCCAGTGCTCCTAGTGCGCCCAGCGCCACTGCCGATATTCACACAGCCTCGTGGATGGAGGCGCGGGCGAAGCGCGGCGCGATCGCGAGTGCCCGTACGCAGCAGACCCAACCCACCGAGTCTGAGCACCCTCAAACGTCGACCGCGGTGCAGAAGACCCCGCGGAGCAATTCCAAGAAGACCTCGTCGAGTCCCACTAAGAAGACCTCGTCGAGTCCCACTAAGAGGACTGTTCGCATAGCCGGGGGCGACGCAGGCGCAACTTCCGGCACGGCTTCTTCTCACGCGAGCGCATCGACCGTCGCTTCCCCCGCCGCTCTCACGACCCTTTCGCGCAGCATGTTCGGCGCAGCAAGCGATTCGCGCAATGCGGCTACTGGCCGCGATGAAGCGGGATCTGCGACCCCCGCTCAGTCTCGCGCGGCATGGTCAACGTCCATCAAGGAACCGCGCCGAACGGCCGAGCCGTTCCTTGTCGTCGACGTCGAGGCAGACGACGGCGTTCTCCCGCTCCCGTTGCCGTTCCCCACCGTCGTCGTCCATTCGCTCGGGCTTGTCATCGACCGGTTCCTCGATGGTTTCAACCACAGTGCCAAGTTTCTTGAATGCCTATATGACGCGCGAGCTAATGCGTCGAACTTCAACGAGTTCTTCGCGCCGCTGGCAGGCCTTCTTCATGAGCCTCAGGCTCAATGGTTTTGGGACTTTATTGAGTACCCTGCAAATCCCCCCACACGTCGTCGTCTCGCTGCGCTGGGCCCGAGGGATGTCATGTAATGGTCGTTCACTGCTGCCTGTATTATGTACATCAAACACTGCTGTCCTACTAACTGTACATTAGTCTGATTATGAAATGCTTTGATGTTCAGTAGCTCTTTGCTACACGTGATGTGAAAATTGGTATGTTGAACAACCGGACGCCTTAAATCTCCTGTTTTCCCCTTGATCCCCCTTGATCCCCTCAGATCCCTAGTTCCTTCCCCTCTGCGCGTCATGGTGAACATCCACGTCGAGATCAACCCGGTCGTGAGGACGGAGATAGAGAAGTATGGCTACAGAAACCGGAAGCTGAAGACAACCCATTCGCGAATGCAATGGAGGGAGCGCAGGAAGCACGCTAGAAACCCTCGAACTCAGGCAGAGCTTCGAGCAATGATGGCCCGTCGACGTGAGCTGCGCGAGCAGATCAAGAAGGCACTCGAAGAAGGCCAGGAGAAGGTCGAAGAGATCGCCCGGGAGCTCTTCGAAACCTTCGGCACCCACACTTACTACTGGTGGTACATGGCCCTCCTCCAATCCTCCATCAAGGTGAAGAGACGTTGAAAAACTACCAAGTGGAATGCATGGCAGTATCTCATCAAGAAAAAACGGAAGCAAGGTTCGTCTTCATTTCGATTGGCTTGACAAGAAGTTTGATGTACCTTTCGATCACAGAAGGCTTGCCACAGCTCACAGCCCCGGAGCTCGCGTGAGTTGCGCGCGAGGAGTGGAGCACTATGTCGAAGCAAGCACAAAAAGAAGCCACCCAAGATGCCATCAAGGAGCTCGACGAGAGGAAAGAAATGCGCAACCTCGCGCTGCACAATGTCCCCGTCGCCGCATTCCATGATATGCGTGCGTCTCAGAATCTGATGAAGACACAGGTATGCGCTTCTTTGAGATCTGACCATCATTCACATTCATCTTACACCCCTATTCTGCAGTTCTCGGAGATGTGCACGCGCACGAATGCGGAGGGCCTCGTTCTCACGGTGCGAACTGAGTGGGAGCATTACAACCGGCCCTTCGTCCTCTCCTCCAGTGAACGCGTCGAACAATTCTTTCAAATGACGTGTGGACGCTCTGTGACAGACTTTGCCCGGCAGCTCGAACAGTACTGCCTCTCGGGCGTCGGAGCCGTGGCCGACAACTACGTCGCGGACCTCAACAAGCTCAAGGGCCAAGTGACATCAGTGATAAACTCAAAACTTGGTGCGTCTTCTTTCTCTCGCGCGATTTCATGTACTTACACGATCACGATCGCACAGCGGATGTTGCACGCCCCGACAACGTCGGGCGTATGTTTTACAAGAATTTCGAGGAGCACATCACGAAGAGATTCGGCCTCATCCTGGAGGGATGGCCGCTCAAGAAATTCCAGGCGCCCGGCTATATCAACTCACGCCCGGAGCTCAACGTGCTCATGAACGCGTTCAGCAGCGACGCGGCGCGTTTCCGCCGCCTCACCGACGCGGAATTCGAACGGTGGGAGAAGGACAACCTCCCGGGAACCTTCGGCCTTCACGGGCCGTGGGCATTTGATGAACTCAACGCGCAAGTCTCGGCCAGTGCCTCAGAAGCATCCGCCGGCGCGAGCGAGCCCGGTTCAAGCGCGGGCCCACCGAACCTTCAGAGCCCGCCCGCAGAAGTGCAGCCCATACCCCACATCCCCATCCCCACTCCTCCCACCGCCGCCCCAGAATCACAGTCTTTTGTTTTCAGACTCGATGGCGGCGCTGCTGGCACAACCGGCACAACCGGCACAGCCGGCACAACCGGCGTCGAAGCTCCGAAGACGAAGAAGCGCAAGGCGCGCAGCGATAAGGGGAAGAAGCGAGGACCGAACGCGCGTTCTATGGCCAGGGCAGTGCGCCCTCAAGACCCATCCACTTCATCGTAGTGTAGATATCGTATCATTTGTGTAGACAGTCCCGCAAAATTATATTGTTTCGAGATCTTGCAAGACTTTGCAGAGTATCATGTCTGTGGCAAATTGATCGACGATCATTACTATGTATAGGAATTGTACCTGTCGATCTGCGAACCTTATGCTCGGTGCTGATAGGCCGCTCGAGAGTCTGGGTCCGACCACGCTTCTGACGCCCTCGGCATGACTCGGCGTCCCTTATTCAGGCATGTCAACAGGCTGCCCTTGGGTCAGGGCCGCCTTCCACTGTATGGCACGTTGGTATATGAGAACCATATGTTAAACTATATAATATGAGGATACATAAACATTACTCTACAATGGCGCAAAAGCGCCCTGATCTGAAAAAAAGTCGAGAGAGATAGGGGAAAGGGCGGGATCACACAGCGAGCAAGGAGGCGACGGCGACGGCCTCGGAGGCGACGGGCGCGATGGGAATGATGATGGTAGCGCGTGTTGCCCGCCGGATGGTTGATATTGATGGGAGAATGAGAAGTTGATGTGACGCTCGAGAGCACTGTGCCTGGCCGCGATTCTGACGCTCTCGGCACAGCTCGGCTTCCCTTATACAGAAGGGTCAGCAGGCCGCCTCCTTGGCTGGAGTCTCCTTCCTCTGTACTGAGTGTTGTAACGCGTGGTGTGTAATGAGAAATACATGATATCTATACATTTAAGAAGTAATCTACAATAGCGCAAAAGCGCCGTGAATCGAGCAAGAATTGAGGGAGATAGACGAAAGGGCGGGATCACACAGCGAGCAAGGGCGCGGAGGCGACGGCGACGGCCTCGGAGGCGACGGGCGTGATGGGAATGATGATGGTAGCGCGCGTTGCCCGCCGGATGGTTGATATTGATGGGAGAGTGATGAATTGATGGGCCGCTCGAGAGCTCTGGGCCTGGCCGCGATTCTGACGCTCTCGGCACAGCTCGGCTTCCCTTATACAGACATGTCAGCAGGCCGCCCCTTCGTCGGGGCCGCCTTCCGCTGTATTGAACGTTAGATAGAAGGTTTCATATATTAAACTACGTTTAATAGTATCTACGGACAAAGCGCTCTCTAATACAACAAGAGCGCCGTCAAACGAGCGAAAACTGAGCGAGTTGGGCAGGAGGGCGGGGCCAGCACAGCGAGCACGGGTCTTAACACAGCGAGGACGGCGTCGGAGGCAACGGGCATGATGGGAATGATGGCGGCAGCACACAACGCCCGCCGGATTGATGATATTGATGGGCGCACTGAGGATTGATGGGAGCTCACCAGGAGATCAGGTGTGCCGAGCCCGCCGAGAGTACCTTCCTTACACAGAATAACAGAATTAAGTCGAAAGATATAGCTAGCATGTGGTATAGGGGAGTTCGAGGCTACTTAGGCTGGCATACCCGGTGGGTATGCCAGCCTAATTAGCTGGGCGACTAGTGAGGTCCAGGTG
>SWBT01000008.1:0-10586 GCA_005298045.1 Pleurotus ostreatoroseus | reverse complement strand
GACTCTCAATATGACCGATGGGATTGTCGAACGCGGTTCGCGGCAGACGTGTCGCACGAGGGTTGATGAGACAGAGAAGACGTTTGCAGTCCAACCTAACGTCTGTCATATCAGCAACACGGCTTAGCTGACCGCGAGACGCACAGCCTCGCTATTCGAGCTCGCGAGCGAAGATGGCACTCACAGGGTCCCGTACGATCTGTACGTGCTCTTACTTCGTGAGCGGTTTGGAAGGGAACAAATGAACAGGGGCTGGAGACTGCGCCGGGACCAATAGAAGCGTAGCCTAGCGCAATAGCGCTTCACTGACCCGCGACAGCTCCCAATCTACGCCGCGGTGATGGTAATTCGTCATGCCGTACGAGTTGACGGCACTGGGCATGGGCCGGCAGAAGTGGAATACAATCTGCGAACGTGGGGAGGTGCAAGTATGAGCTTCACACGCCTGATGCAACACGGAGAGCGAAGCAGTGGTCGGTGCAAGCAGGCCGTGTGCAATCATGAACTTGCGCAAATTAGGACGTAACAAGATGGGAAACAACACATAGAAAGGAACAACGCACATATTCGTTTGGAGGCAAATGACCCGTACACGCTTGGTGCGTGAGGACGACGTCAAAGCACAGCTCATCTTCGGGATATACGATCCCCTAGCTCGCCAATGACAACAGGACACGCCAGGACCGTGGGGACTGGCAACCGGTTCGAATTCTTGGCACGATGGCCGCCTACAAGACGGCGTCGGCCCACGGCTGAGGACAGAATAGAGACACAGCGCCACCCAGGCCAGATCGACCGCGCCAGGTCAAAGTTTGTAACGATCTGCAGGAGCAAGTCGATCGTCCAAAGCGGCGCGAGATGCGCGAAAAACAGGTTAAGAGCTGTAACAGAAAGTCAGCATGCAGTCTGACACACAAAGTGGTTCGCGTACCTACGAGACAATCAACGAGAAAGCCTGGAAACAGCATCATAGCGATTCGAGCAGAAGAAGATCAATAGAATAGGAGTAGCCAGACGCAGTCAACTTATGCTCTGGTACCTGTGCATTGTCACCGTGTGTGGCGAGGAGCGGAGGCGGGCCGACGAGGATGCAGACTCGGCAAACGCCGTCCATTTTTGAGGATTGATGGTCACGTGAGCTGAAACCTCCCGTTCACGATAGGAGTACCCGAATCAAGGGTGATTCGTAATACCGGTGCACAAGAGGCACCTCGCTCCGCTCTGGCGCTCCCATAAGCCTCGTACCTCAGGTAGCCGAGGCCTCCATTCGACCGAATACCTCTCTCGCCAAACGTCATAAGGCACCAAAGCATTGTTTGTGCAGGTCGCGACCAAATACCATCAACGTGTGGCCGCACAAAGCGTCGACGCAGCTTGAACCATCCGTACTGTTTGTATTGTCAGTAGCCCTCTACACTGGACGAGCGCAGGATCTCGTTACCGTCATTGACAGGCACCTGTATTTTCAGTTTAGCGAATGCCAACATGGACCCACAGAAATACATACCTTGAAGGCCGAATGAGTAGTCCTTCCTCTGGGGTAGAGTTGAGCCGCAAACACTGCTGTTGCAGTAGGTAGCACAATTCTTCCTCGTGCACGTAGGTGGTCGCTGATTGCATTTACGAAGAAGGTTTTGCCCCTGCCTGCCTTTCCATCGACAAAGAGCAGTAGTGGAGTACAGTTCATGGCCGCATTGACCACAGTGTGGAAGATTGCTTTTTGTTCTGGGTTCAACTGGTTGAATGCGGCTTGCGATCAACCTGCCAGCAAGTCCTCACGCCCTGCCCATTGCGCCATCTCATGCACATGCTCAGCCCCCATGGTGTAGTCCGACGGCTCCGGAAGGCCAAAATCAGTAAGCGACATTCCGTATTCTTCAAGGAACCCACTGATCTCCTCCAAAGCCCCATCAAGCCCCATCTGTTCTACGTTGTGGTGTTGGATTATATGATCTCGTGCGAGATGTTCAGCGATGTTGTTCCACAGCTCCAGCGGGGTTGGCACACAGTCGTTGACCAAGAGATGGACAAAAAGCACCCTCAGCTGGCGGGGTGTCTTCAATGCAGCGATGGCCTCCAGCATCGCCAGCTCCGCCTCCTTCTCATGTGCAAAAAGACCCACCCCCGTTGCAACCTCTTGATATGTGTTGTACATCTCGTCGTCAACCACCCAGCCATCACCAAAAGATGACAGCGGACGTTGTTGCAGTATAGCCTGCAGATAGAATCGTTCTCCTTCCGTGGGCCTAGCAGACTGCAGGCGGCTGACATGCAACTTCTGATGGCTTCGCAAAATGACGTCGGAACGGGGGATACCATCGTGAAGGTCACGTTCATGGCAATACCCATGAGCACCGTCTCTTTCGGAGTTGTGATTTGCAATGCAGAACCATGTGAAGTACTGGATGTAGGTGAGGACGTTGAAGTTCCTCTCGGTGCCGTCATGGAACACACAAACACCCACAGGCCGGCGGAAATAGCGCTCCAACAACGAGACGGAGTTGGCGTCCTGTCCAAATCGCCTCGTGTATTGGCGATGGTGATGGATGTTCTCGGGCAAATGAACAGGTAAACTCGTTACGCGAAGAGTTTGCGGCCTCGAAATTTATGTGATACTTAAACTTGCGCAACAGTGAGAGACAATGAGGAACTACAATGTCATCTCCCTGGTTCCGTCGGCGATAGTGGACACGCCCTTCGTGGTCTGTCGTCGTGACTTGCTGCAGGGGATGCGGATAATGGAAACGGCAGGCACGTGTACCGTCGGCGTGTTCTTTCTGGCAGTAACAACGCAGGTTGTGTCTGCCCATCTCGGTACGCATATTCAGAGTTTCTGTACGCATATAGGCATGCCGAGGAGCGGGAGGCTGATCAACACGACACTACAGCGAGCGAAGACGATCGACCTGGATCGTGCACAAGCATCAGCACGGCAGTTCTGGATGGGATGCACTGGTACGCACCTGTACCGGATGTGTCTACACTCCAAAGGCGCATATACGGAGCTTTTCTGCGCATACATAGGGCAGCTACGCGCACTGAGGATTGTACAACGTAGCCCGCATTGGACGCTAGCGTGTCGGGACGGGCCGGATGTGCGCCGACGATTTTCACTTCGCTCTATGGCGACTCGTCGAGCGAGGGTGGACTCGGCATCTGCTCCCAACACCGAGGTTGGTCGTTGGTCGTATGAACAAGGAAGTCAAAGTACATGACATGTGGCGCACCGAATACGGCTATTTTGATAACGAAAGAAGGTCGTCTGGCACATGTTTATTTCCACGATCAGGCAGCAACTGATCGAAGATCAGACATCCTCGGTGCGGTAAGAGCCTCGCCAAGGATTTCGAATTGATGGGGCTCAACAAAGGCCATGATGACGCTTGTGAGAACGAGTGGACGCTGCGTTATCCCTGCGGTCAAATGGCGTAAGCGTGGGGTAAATTCGTCCGCGAAAGCGTGCGCCACCCCATACGGCCGGCTTTATAGAGCAGAGGTCGCGCCGTGGATTCAGCGCTGCCGCTATATTGCGGTGATGGCCAGTGCGAGAAGTGAGAAGCCTGTGTCGTCCTAAGAATACAGGGACTCGGTGTATGCGGCTTGTTAAGTCTGTGTGAGTTCTCGCGCCTCGAGGCGAGCCCCTAGAGGCGAAGATGGATGTGGTCGAAGACGCGGAGGCGATAGAAGACACGAAGGCACGAAGACGCAGACGTGGTGCGCGGCGATGACGCAGCCCGCCGGCGACCTCCGGGGACCGCTGGCACTGTTCGCGAGGGGGTCGTCACACACGACGACGCTGCGGGACCGACGACGGGCAATGAGCAAACGCGGATTATTAAAAGTCGCGCAGCGGCCCCGAGGATAATGTATTTCCGGGGCCGGCACGACAGGGGACTGGTCGACGACTGGTCGACGCCACAGCCGGTGGTCGGGGTCCCTGGCTCGGGCACGACCAAACAGGCAATCCCGACCATCCCGGGAATCGCGCACGCTTTTGTCTTCACGCAGCGACGTTTCACAGCGGCGCGGCCGTGCCCACGCGCGCGCGAGTCGACGAGGAGAGTCCGCCCGAAAGCGTTGCCTTGCTAGTGCAGACAGCCTGCGAACACAGGTCATGTGGCGCACACTCGTCCCCACGGGCAGGGCGGCGCGTGGTTTCTGGATCTGTGCAGCGCGCGGGGAGATGCTGCCATCGTCGTCCTGGGACGGGCATCTGCTGACAAAGGCGGCGATGGCTGGGTCACTGCTGCTGCTTTCTGCCCAGCTCCGTGCCGACCTTCCTGACGCCATCTCGAGCTCTCCCCGTCACAGGCGATGGCCGGCCCCGCAGGCTTATAAGCCCCCACCCACACACGCTCTCGTCCTCTTCTCATTTGCCCCCGCCCTGTGCGCATCCCCCGCACCCAGAACTCACGCTTAATAGCCTTTCTCCGCTCTATCTCTCTTCCTTGTGGCCCTGATCGTGCCTCTCTCCTCTTTCCCCGCTCCCGCTCCTCGCGATGATCTTCGCCTTTGAGAGCCCCGAGGTCCACACCTCGACACGGGACAACCTCTGGCAAGCGGCATCCTCCAAGCCAGACACCGGCGGCGTCCCCCTCTGCCGCGTCGCCGCACACCACGTCGACGCCCATCTCGACGCCGACATGACGCCATCATCGCCTCCGCCACACCACTCCCTCTCGGCCTGGCCTCCCCCCGAGGCGTCATCCTCGCGCGCACCCGCACACCACCCTCACGCCACCTCCCCGTCCCCAGACCCGACTCCGGACCGCGCAGACCCGCCGCTGCAGTGGCAGACCGCGGCCCAGGACAGCCTCGACGGGGTCCACTACACGCGCGAGGCGTTCCCGACCGCCGGCCTCTCCTACCTCGCCGCGCCCTTCTCGCGCGAGCCGCTCACTGTCCCCGCGGACGAGCGCGTCGTGCTCCTGGACGAGGTGTCCGAGTTCGCGGTGCGCGTGCGCGTGTGCCGGACGGGGGAGATGGGGCTGCTCCCTGCGTGGAATGTGGAGGGCGCGTTGGAGCGGCTCGCGCGGTTGAATATGTTGTTGAATGAGCAGGTGAGTGCGAGATTTGCACTTTGTTTGTCGTGATAACTGACAATTTATTCTCTTATCTCTCAGGCAACGTCTCCAAAGGGCAGATCACACACCCTACGATCCTGGTCTCCCATGTCTCGCTCCCCCTCTTCCTCTCGTTCCCGCTCTAGCTCTCCATCACCCTCCTCCCCCTCCTCCGACGCCGACTCCCTCTTCAGCTCCCCGCTCACACCCCCCTCCGCGCCCGCGCCCATCTCCCTCCCCATCACCATCGCCCTCTCCGCCTCGCCCTCCTCGTCCCCGACCGCCCGCTCTCAAGCCCTCGATCTCAAAGCCCCCGCCGCCTCACCGACGAAACGCCGCGTCGAGTTCGCGCGCTCGCCGCGCCGCACGGTCTTCCGCTACCCGCGGCTGCGCGCCGTGCCCGATTCCGATAGCGATGCGTCTGACGTCGATTCCGAGGGCGATTCCGAGGACGACGCCTCGGGTGCAGACGCATATGCAAACGCGTCGAACCCGGTGTCTGGCGCAGGGACCGACAACGCCGAGGACGGCGGCTCCGACGCGAGCAGCGGCGACGCGGACAACGCGGGGTCGACGGCTCGGAGCACGAAGCTCACAGTGGGTGCGCAGGGCACGACGACGACGGAGAGCGGCCGGTGGTGGTGGGACGGCTGGGAGGAGAGCCAGGACGTGCCGGCCGGCCCGCCGGAGAGTGATGCCGAGGACGAGCGCGAGGACCTTGGGCGCGTCGGGCGCGCGCGGACAAGGGGGCGGGCGGGGCGGTATTTTGTGCTGTGAGCCGCTTTTGGGAGGTGGTGCGCTTTGATGGTGGTGCGCTTTGGGAGATACGCTTTGGGACGCGCCACATCGAAGACGCGACGCGACGCGTGGCCTGGTATGGTGCGCGCTTTGCGCCTGGCGCGTCGCTTTCAATTGGAAGACCTGGGTCAGGCACGGCACGCATCACGTCCGTGTCTCTTGGTTCTTGGTGGACGTGGTCCGTGCGTTGGTTCAGTGGTAGCGCACACACACGATACCTCGGCAGAACGACAAGCGGTAAAACGGCAACACTTAAAACACTTAAAAAGCTAAAACACTACAACGCCTAATTAATGGATAGTTAACGGTTAATCGTCGCACTTTTTGAATCGAGCATAGCATAGCATCATCTTGTAGTCGCATCGTATACCCTGTATCGTAGCATTATATCTATATCCGATTGTGTCCACTGTCAGTGGTGCGAAGCACTACGCACTACCGATGGCTCAGAAATGCAGTCGTGGTTGTACTTCTGTCTCCACCACCTCAGACGTTTTGGATGAAGCGGAAGATGTGCTTAGTACTATCTACTTTGGATTCATAGCGAGTCTGGGTGCGAGCCCAAGGGAGCTGGTGACGTGAAGAGAAAGGAGTGCGATCAGTGCAATGCCACTACAATGCCACGAAATATCACATCAATAAATTCGATGTCAGACTTTGCTAGCCAATGGTAGACACGCTGCTGGCGGAAGTTTCCCCTGCGGACTTCGAATTACATCGTACGCTCTTGTTTGCTCTTTCCAGCAAGCAACAGGCATGGCTCTGTACTCGCAGGCACTCCTCTTTTCCCTGCTGCGTCGTTTTATTGAATGTGTTTTGACTACACAGAGACGGCCATAAGCAAGATCTACGATCTCTTATAGGAAATTTGACAAGGGAGTCTCTTAGAGCTAGAGCCGCCAGTGCAACTTGCCTTCAGTCATATCTTCAAACAAGACATTGAGAGCCTCATCCCGTGGTGCAAGTCATGATGCTCGCAGTTTTCCAGCACGATCTCTGCTATGCGGAAGACCGATTGCACTTCTGAATCACCCATTAGGGCTGCTCAATTCTGGGGGAGCGATGCCGGCGAAGTTTCGACCTCAAACTCCTCTTCCACAGCATGTACCATTCAATATCCATTATTCAGAGGAATCTGTCAATGTAAGGACTACTTTGTGCTGTGGTAAGTTGGAAACTGGCTCCAATGTCCCAAATCCGTGGCTCCTCGCGCTTGCAGTAGTACTTCGGCTCCTAGCAGGATCCTGCGAACGATCTGACCTCAACGATTCGAGAATTGGGCACCCCTAATAACATGCGAGCCCTCTAAACTTACGATCGGACATCCATATACACGAGCCATCTATATGTTGAATCGTCGACACCAGCTATACGAGCCGTTTATTCACACGAGCCATCTATCCGAATCGTCGACACCAGCAATCCATACGAGCCGTTCAGTCTCACGAGCCACTGTCGAAACGGGCCATTTATTCACACGAGCCATCTAACCTTACGGTCCATTGACACGGCAATCGACATTCGGAGCCATTCACATGGGCTCGGTGAGCCCACCGACAAGAACTACACATACGAGCTATTTGACACACGAGCAATTCACACGAGCCACCAACACAAACCATCGACACGAGCCATCGACACGAGCCAATAGGGCTGCTCAAGTCTTGACTCGGTGGGGCCGGTCTACTGGGGGGGTCACAGTGGAGGTCCTCCGGAGTTTGAAACCCTGAGTGGAGGCCGGGACGGCAATCAGAGGAGCGCTGATAGACGCCAATGCTCGCAGGTACTGTGAGTCGAGCATCTACGACAGCGGAGCGCAACAGTGACGATCCTTTGGCAAGAATCTATACTCAATTATCAGCAAGAACGCAGTAAATGCGGCTCGAGACCAAAACAACTGAAAAGCGCGTGTATTACAGCTTCACGCTCATCAAACACGCTGGACTTTGAAGCATCTCGTATATTACCGTAAAGATACATGTTTCTTTCCTTTGAAAAGGCGTTCATACTGTCTACTCCAGCTGAAATATTGATTCTACCTCCTTCCAAGATGAAGAAGCTTTCAACTATGCTCAAAGAGACCGCCGTCAGCACGCATGGCTGCCTTTCGCTGATCAAGCGCGTTTATTGGCGCTTATATTTCAAACTCCGGGGGACCTCCACTGTGACCCCCCCAGATGAAGTCCAGCCTGAATATAGTGTAGCGTCGGAGGGACGACGACCTTGTGCTACACATCATTCAGGCTGGTTTACGAGCCTAGGGCCGGTCAGGCTTGCAGGAGCCAAGATAGCGCGCGCTTGAGCTCCACAAGCGCGAGGAGTCCGCGATTTCGATAAATCGCTCAGTCTTCAACGTGCCACGGCATCAAATAATTTTTACATTTCCACATTCCTCTTAAGAGCTGCTACTGAACGGTATAGCTTGTGCAAGAGATGTTTGTGGTCAAAAAATCACCGTCAGAGGCGGGGGCGCTTCTCTTGGCCCTGGGAGCGAGACCCGACCGACCTGACCGATCCAAGAATTGAGCAGCCCTAATCACACGAGCCCTCGACACGAGCCACCTATACGAGCCATTTAATCTCACGACCGATCTATACGTCCAGTGACCATCTAACCTCATGACACATCTAACTTTACGACTCCTTACGTGCTGTTTCTCCGGCATGACGCTTATCTGAGGGTCGAGTCGATCACCAGACGGTGACCAGGTCAGCAGCGAGAGTCAAAACATTGCGACTTTTTTTACAACTAGGACGGTACAAACACTTTAAATTTCCATAGGGTAGGCTAGCTTTGTACTCCGGAGCAGATAGCGACCTCAGGGGATCTATATTATTTGTACGGCCTCATTGGTCCATACGAATCCCAAGCGTGATTTCCATCGAAGAGGTTTACAGTGTGTTGCATACAGCGCTTTGCATATTTCTGTGAACATGGAGACGAAATTACTTCACTATTTGGCTATCTTTGTACGCAGTAAACAAAGTGACAAGTGTCACCCAGCCCTATGATGTGACACGTCGCGAGTCGTGACGCGTGACGGCCTGCGACGGTGTAATGCTCGTGGTATCCGGAGATAGCCGTTGGCGAACACGAGAGAATCCGGACTATGGAATCACAGGTATAAAGACTGCTTTCGTGGCACGAATTGCTGGGGTACATGAGGAAAAAATCTAGCACCACAGACATATCGCCTTTTAAGGGCGCAGGAAAGTTTGAAGAAATGATGCCTTTCTGGCGTCTAATATACCATACGCGGTAAATTTGGACATCCAGATCCCGAAACGCATCACTTCTCACGGTTTTCCTCAGACTTTCCTGCAGCGGGAAATGCTGAAATGCCTGTGGTGTAGGGCCATAATACGACTTGTAAGAGTACCCAGAATGTTAGAGAACATAGGAGAATTGGATGATAAATGTGAGAGTCCGGGGTTGAATGCATAGTATGGCCGAGAGACCGGCCCGCGCCGTCACAGATGACATCAATTCACGAACTATCAGCTTCACGAGCTGTCACATCACTACGCTTGGTGACACTCGTCACCTTATTTACTACGTACAAAGACGACCAAACAGTGAAGTAATTTTGGCTCCATGTTCACAGAAATATGCAAAGCGCTATAACAAACTGCAGTCCCGACTCCCACAAGGTTTGTTTGGCTCGACCAAATATTGCCTAAACGAGTAGAGCGCTGTGACCGTTACATTCAAAGCGCTGGCCTCCCGCACCAATCAGCATCCAGCACTGAGCGCGTCCGTCGAGATACTCTGCTCAACTCATGTACAGGCTGTCGGTGTGTAAGTTTTCGCGCGCAATAAGACTTGTATCAGGACCGTCACGGTCGACCAGATTTTTATACCATGTATCGTGCCCTCAAGCCGTGATACTTACGGTCTGTAACGGTCACGGCGCCCTACTACATTAGGCAATATTTGGTCGAACCAAACAAATGTCGTGTGAGTCGGACTGCAGTTTGTTATGCAACACACTGTAGTGTCTTGGCCGTCGCCGTACAGTTTGCATATCAGGCTCAATGCGGAGTAGCACGCGCGCGTACGCCGAATGAATGTGAAGAAATTCCATCCATCCATCCGCATTGAGCCTGATATGCATTCTTACAAGCGCCCACACCAGGGCCGCGTCCGTTGTAACTACGTACTGTCGTGTTACACCTTTTGCAAACGATTTGACTTTAAATTGGTTCAAATACTGTGTGCCTCATAGGGAATTCTCAGAAATACGTACCTGTAAAGTGAATGGTCCGCGTTGTCAAAGCCGGAGGTGCATCAGATGTTGAGACAGGCTACGGTGACCATAGATATATGTTTTCTACGTGTGTCCACCTTTGCAAAGTATGAGATTCATCCGTCACATCTTGATGAACTTGGTCACGACGGCATGTTGAAACCCCGCTCGGCATCGACACGCCGCTGCTTTCTATTGGACGACTAAACGTGCTATGTCCACCTTTGCAAAGCAAGGCCAGCAGCGGCGTACTCTCTCTACGTCTGCGCGCAGTGAGGTTTGTATACAGCGGGATATTCTGAGAATAATATGGTATATGTCTAGATAAACTTCTAACCTAGGCAATGTAAGTTTAAGGGGTACTACGTACTAGTAGCGGGGTCTTTACGACGGCGAGTAAACGTGAGGGCTGGTTGATCTCTTGTGACGGCCTGGCGTTGTCGGTCGCCGTGTCCTGAGGTCAGCGATAAGTCTGCAC
>SWBT01000167.1:0-10629 GCA_005298045.1 Pleurotus ostreatoroseus | reverse complement strand
CGAGTGCCGAAGGATGCCGCTGGACAACCGCTCGTGACAGATGTGACCGCGTCGATAAACACTAGGGTCTGTGTGCCGGCCTTTCTCTCTCTTTTTCTAGGCTCACTATAAATTCGTCAAAATATTACTGAAGGTACCCAAGATATGCCCCAAGGTGTGTATATAGTGTTATCGAGGACTGAGACACGACACAATATTGTATGGGCGAGATACGAAAAGTTCGATAAAGTCAGCGCCCATCATAGTAACTGAAGTAACCCACCAAGTCAATAAGCAAGTCTCCTTGCGTCAGTAAGCAACCCAAGTAACGTGAAGTAGGCGATAAGTTAGCGCGCCAAGTAACTTTGCGCACGCTCATTGACACCTTAGGCCTTAGCGCCTGCAGGACACACCGAGACTCAAAGAGTTTTCATGCTTCAAAGCTTCAAGCTTCAGGTATTTCGGGAACCGCCGCAGCCAATACGCTCAACAGGTAGATAGCGCAGTGAATTCATGCGACGAGCATGAACGGGCATTTTAACCAGTTTAAGCTCGTCTACTTATCAACTACTTATTGTGAGCGTACTAGTACATAGGCGTGTGCACGACTCCTGTACGTCCGAATTCATAGAAAGCGCATCGCTGTACTGCATTCAAGATGATCCTTTAGATGTCTCTCATAAAGAGTTGAATTCTGGTTCATACAAGAAATCGACTAGACTAGCGTGTACAGCAGTGATGCCCGGGTAGGGTATGATAGCTCATTAATCTACTTAACTAAACGGGCCTCGCCTATATATGTAGTATAACCTGAAGAGAGAAGCAAACGTATAGTATAACAGGATTTAATTTGTTTGTCGTTAATCGCTATTATAATCTCGATTCTGACTCTTTGAACCCTACATCTTGAATCACAATACTAATGTGACTCGTCAATAAAGGCGTACGTTGGTATGTACCCAGACTCACACAGATAGAAAGAATTGAGTATCCGGTCTCACCAGATAGCAGAGCATCTGGAAGCGTGGCAAGCTGATGATTAGGTAAGTTCTAAGAAGAACGATTAATATCACATACTGGTCTGGCCAGTACAGAGCCGAAGTAGAGGCGTCCTATCCCGGTCCATGAGTCGCTCCGTTGTTGGCTCGGTTCTTTTTGCATCTGGGACTCTCTTGGTGTCGCTTCAACGAGTCCTGACGCGTAGTATTGATGAAACTATCAAACGACGATGAGCTGAACAACTTCGTTATCTATGCGAATTATACTCACATTTTCCCACAGCCCGAAGGGCATGGTATGACATCGCAGAGCCGCCAAAGGGTCACACCCAGTCGTTCAGCGGTGCGCTTGAGATGACTCTCGGATACAAGATGTCTTTTCTGTGTTCTTGCGTCATCCTTGAGCCCTACGAGGCAGATTTGACATTCACAGTAAGACGGCCCTTTTTGGACCTAGATATGCATCAACAGACGGGAATGAGATGGCGCAAGAATAAACTTACAAACGGTGCAACAAAGAGTGATGGATCTTGACCTTGTTCCGCGCATACTTGCGTGATACGAGCTTCGGTATCTAGACAGTGCGCTACAGAGAAAAGCTCGTCCTACAGAAACAAATCAGCTGAGAGTGATACAGATGTTCATATAGCACGAACCAATGGGTGAGGCGCAGCCATCCGAGTCTATGAGGATGAAGTACAGAGAGGACAGGCCGGAAGTGTCGCTCTTAGGTCACAACCTTTATGTACACACGAGATGATGAGGAGCTGGCCACAAGAAGTGTTCTCTCAAGGCGCGATTCCAATGATTCTGCCGAAAAGCGGATAGAGAGAAGTATCAGGGATGCGGTCAGCACGGGTGTACAGGTTCAAAAATACCAACCCGATGACCCTACTACACCAGGAGCTGATAGAAAAATCTTTGGGTGGTGGAAACGCCGATTACGTTGTCAACCTAGGAGGAGTTAATGGCTTGAGTGCTTCTCGATATGTTATGAAATACGTGCATGCATTCTTCGAATTGGCGGAGTTGCAGATACGGGCTAGCGAACCTACTGAACCCAATGATACCAAGCGATGACGAGAGGGCAGATATACATCGGAGACTGTAGTTGATCCTAACGTTCTGTGTGGATGATTGCTCATAATACGGTTTAAGCAGCATTCCCGAGGGAGCTGCGGCGAGCGTCAACCACGTACCAGATACTGGTCTCCGCCAATGGATGCCAAGAGAAGTGGTGAGCACAGCGTAATGAACAGCTTTGAAGACACACGGTGGTCTGCGGCCCGACATCAGAAATCTTGAGCGGATTCCGTGAGAGGTTGAACTTACGAATTCAGAATGGCCACTACCACCCGACTGTGAAGCCAGCACGTCTAACAACATAGAAGATACTGCAATGATCCGGGCTTCGCGTACGAGGTAGCTTGTCTTTTCAAAAAGAGGGGTATTGTGCTCCCGTCAGGATACTCGAATTGCATATCCCCGACGGTGGGTCCTGAATTAGGAAGCAACAAAGGGCTAGCAGTACCTTGCGCATTTTCGCGCCAAGGTCTGAGGGACATCCCGTTTGCGGGCAGCCTTCTAGGTTGTTGTGGCCCGACGCCCCAGCCTGTGGTAGCGGCCGTACCCCAATTCTCTCCAGCTTGCGGTTATACAGCCCACCCAGCCTCGACTCCAATGACCCACAACCCCGCACAAGTGTGATGCGCCTGCTGGCAATATTCCTGAGCCTTTGTAAGTGGCTCGGCTTCTCAGCGTCGTTGCGGCTGCCGTCAACGCCACGGAGAAGAGAGAAGGGAAAGGAGGGCATTGAATGACTGAACAATGGACGAGATAAGCTGTAACACGACGGCCGAGCTAGATTTTCTCCCCAGAATCTACGATCACCACATGATATCGATTGTGAAGCCGGCACGTCTGACAACACAGAAGATACTGCAATGATCCGGTTTCCACATACGAGGCAGCTTGCATCTCCGCAAATAAGAGGCATGATGCTCTCGTCAGGATACTCGGATCGCATCCGCGACGGTGGGTCGTGAATTGGGAACAAAGGGCTAGCTGTATCTTATTTTTGCGCCATGGTCTGAAGGACATCCCGTTTGCGGAAGGCCTGCTAGGTTGTTGTGGCCCGACACCCCAGCGTGAGGTAGCCTGCGATTATACAGCCCACCCAGCCTTGACTCCGATGACCCACGACCTCGCACAAGTGCGATGCACTCGCGAGCAATATTCCTGAGCTTTTGTACGTAGCTCAGCATCTCAGCGTCATTGCTGCTGCCGTCAACACCACGGCGAAGAGAAAAGGGAAAGAATGGCGTTGAATGACTGGACAATGAACGAGACAGGCTGTAACACGACGGTCGAGCTAGACCTGCTTCCCAGAATCCACGATCACCGCACGATATCGGATAGGAGCGACTGACTCGGGTCGCATCCGTATTCGACAGCTTGTATGTAGCGGCGGGTTCTACATAGTCGCATTCGACAGTGACATCGAGGAGGTCGAAAGAATCCTCCGCTTGTCGTCCGATAGTAGGTCGTAGAGTGGTTCATATGATGACAGAGGGACCGGGGAGACTGAGGCATTGCGAGAGCTGTCTTAGACGGCGGCTGCTATTGGAAGTGCGCGCGCCCTGCTGGTTACAAGTCCCGAACTTTCGTATCATGCCTGTTTACTAGCCATCTACCACAAGTTGTCGCACCAGACCTGCTGTTGAGGCACCGTTATAGCTCGTTTTTTCCACTAGGTGATACCGGCCGCTGTATGGTAGATCTTGAGAGGTTTTGAGGGCCCTCCGGCGACTCTCCGCATTCCAAACGTCGCTCTCAAGCCCGCCTCTAAGGATCCATATCCCCTTCATCCCGATGACATCCTCACAACAGCCCCTCTGGGACGCACTTGCACTGGCGTAACGCAGGCCAGCGGGCACATCCGTCACAGGATGGCCAAGCAGGACACATGCAACCCGTTTTCTGGCAGTGAAGCGGGTGAAAGAGCTTTTTCTTAGCGGTGCTAGTACTGGCTAGCGCCCATATGCGGAGCGTGCTGTAACACGCTTCGTCTAGCTTGCTGGGCTTATCGGAAAGAGGCAATATGGTGTCGTTGAGACTTCAGTAAGGAGGGAAGGGGCAAGGAGCAGACGTCGTTGGCGCTGTGAGTGTAGCCCCGCGTTGTCCGACCCGCAGGATTGTTGACTAGAATAAACCACCAGACGACCCGTTGCAGAGTCGACAGATGCTTCAAGGATCGTTGAACGCAGACCGCCGTCGCATGAAGTTTCTCGCCACGGTTCGAGCGTACTATGACGTAGAGTTTCTACCTCACTCGGTTCTTCGCTGACACCGGACATTGGGGATCTGAGGAACACTGTGAAGTACACATAAACTACACCGTCACGACAGACCTCTTGCACAGGAAAGGACCAACACTCACACGGCATGACCAGACCCTGGGCTGCCCTGGATGACGACAAAACCTTATCGTTTTCTCTTCCATTGAACAACAAGTCACCAGACCGAGAACATGAATCGCTCACCCAGCACAAACGCGACTACAGACCACACTCGAGGTCTCAGCCGCAATTGGAGCCAAGTCGTGTTGGTTTCACATATGATGCGAAACGGCCGACGGACATATTCCTCGACTCCAGCTCCATACGTAGCCTGTTTCCCTTGTTGCACCATGTCTACAGCGCAGCTTAAAGACCTTCTGCACCCCAGAGGCTTCTGCATGGCATGCAAACGAGGCGGTGTCGAGGGCCACAGTAGAAGCTGCCGACACTCCGTACGGACAACCTAGAAGGTTCAGACCATTTCAGCCGTCGAAACATGGAACATCATCCCGTTGTCCTTACCTTAATCCTTACCGCTGACACCGAGGATACGGCCCAGACGTTCAAGACATAGATACAAACACACTAAAAGCAAATCAAAGACGAATCTCGAGGGTGCGCTTGTCGTGCCGACCTTACGTCTCTTTCCTAGAAGAATATCGAGGGGAGACGGGTATCATGCTGGCCGAGAACTCCGAGTCCTTGGAATAGATCTTGTGCATCCTAATGGCAACGATTGAAACAGGGAAGCCGCTCCGACAAGGATCCAGTCTCAGTCCCGAGCAAGTATGCATAAGGCCACCACAGGTTTCATAAATGAAGCTTTGATCCAGCTGGAAGATCTGCGCACCACAACCAGTCCTCTGTTAAGTGTATAAGATCGCATGGTTTACGATGAAATCCTGTTAACTCGTTGACAGACCATCCAGAGTACCACGCCAACGTCGGATCCCCGGGAAAAGGCATGTAAGTAGCGCAAGATGGGCCCGTGAATCTTCGAATGACTACTGAGTAGCAGCAGCTTTGGATGCGCGCATGTTGGCGACTTTACTGCCTGTGCCAGCCTCCCCTACATATATAGGCATCGAAGCGTTACGCGATGAAGATCATTGCAGTGTGGACTACAGGTCCACTATGTAGCACGTTCGGAACCGGGGCTGCTAGCTTCAGCGGAAATCGCTGCTTGAAGGCCACGTATTGATCTTCATCGGCCACCTAGACAAAAGTGGCTACCCTACCCCGGGTTCAACTTGACGACTGGCGGGGCCCATGTCATGCGCAGAGGGGAGATGGAGGTCTCTGGTACGAAGCCAGTTGGGACAACATTTGAACGCCGTTGACGACTCTTGGACCCCCTGTGGGCGTGTTTGCCGAGATCAGACACAGACCAAACACAGGATGGTATCATTAATACTTATCACTTACGTATTTGAATCAGGCATGGCCAGCTACAAGAACCGCGCTCCTTCCGCGCGTACCATCGGACATTATCGAGGATTCGCGTATCCAATGTCCACTGCGCTGCAAGTTGCAACAATCTAACATCTGCCGAAGGGCCGACGATCTCCACATATATATCCGACGTTCCTGTAGATTCGTGTGCTTGGAAACAGGTTTGCGGAACAGTCGAGTTCAAGTGAGTACGAATAGAGCAGGGAATAGAGCAGAAATAACATCGTTGTGCAAGTGTATGGCAGTCTTCAAATCTTCAGATCGGAGCGTCGCCCGTGCCCTCAACATGAGCGCCCGCGACAACGCAACTACCATGTAGTTACTAGTGTGACACTACCAGGTTCTGCAGGGAGATACATACCGGTGTGTTCTGCAAACAGATTTCAACTTTAAATGCTCACGTATACCTCAGATGAGATATCTATATCAAGATCAACCCGACATATGCTATCAGACTATACTGGCTTCATACAATCGACCACTCTAGCTGGGCCCGTACGTACGTCCAACAGCATGTAATCCTCTGGGTTTATATCGTGCAAAGTTGTACATATTCGGGGGCGGTTGAACCTCAACCACCATCTGGCTGGGTTTTTCCCACGGCCTGCGCCGCCCCCCCTCCTGCACATACCTGCAGCTGGGGCCCACCTGCCCTGTCCTATCTTCAACCCGGATCGCGACGTGCAGGCCTGCGCGCGCGCTGTGCCCTGGTCCGCTGGGATGGGCCGCTGTCGTCGCGCCCCGTTCGCCCACGACCTGGCGGTCGCTGCCCGCGACGATGTGTACCGGAATATAGTAGCGTACTGTCTCCCTGACCGGGGTGTCCCACACCGGTTCCTGTTTCTCCTCCCACTGTTCACACTCGCGGATCTTCGCGATATGCTGCAATGCACGACCTGTACTCACTGTGTGCCCGCCGAGCGAATGCCTGCGCACGCCTGCGATTCGAACATGCGCGCTAAGTACCTCGTGCGCGACAACACCTGGCGCGCGCTAGCGTCTCACGCGCGCTCTCCGGCATTTCCCTGCCGGTGGGAAAAACTGCGGTACGGCGGCGCGCGGCGCGTGACTGACTGTGACGCCCTGCCTCGTGTATACTGACCGCCCGCCCCGCGATGAGCGCGCGGCGCGGGCGCCTGGCCTGACCACCCGCGACACCTCTGCACGAGCTGCTTGCTCCCCGACTCGCATCATGCCCAGCCTACTCGTGTGCCGGCATCCCGCACACGCAGCACCTACCAAGCGTCTACCCCTCCTCCTCATCATGCTTCTGGTCTAAGCGATCAATGCGCGCCTCTCTATTATGTGTCACTCTGTGTCAAAGAAAACGTGGTAGTCTCTATTTAACCACAACCCACGCCCCACCTCATCCTTAGCTCCTCAGGCCCTATCCCCTGTGCTCAGGCCCTCCCTGACTGCATCTCCTGTGAGAAATGCCTGCCTTCTCTAGGCTGGCCCACCATGCTAACCATACAGCCCACCCACAGGCATCACTGTCTGTGAACATGGCGTCAGTCCCAGTTACTCTGGCAAACATGCACCCTAGTGCTCCCCCCGCCTACTCTGCCAACGCGGACACCCCGCACGCGGTCCCGCCGCCTCTAGACGGCGACGACGACGTCTCTCTCAACGGGTACGCTCCCGCGGGCGCCGCGGACGCAGACGGGCCAGCGCTCCCCGCGGCAACCCCCGAAGGACCGGAACACGCTACCGGACCGACACAGGCGCCGAGTCACGCGCTACCACCCATCCACTACCCTCCGCCTCGAGCCAATGGCAACCACGCCCCGGTCCCGCCCACCTTCCCCGCGCTGCACACTGCGCTGTATCCAGAGCCTGCACTGCGCGGCAGCGTGCACATTCGCGTCGTCCCACGGTGCGGGATCGTGGGGCAATCCGACAAAGTGGAGTGGAGGCTGTATACCATGCCGCCCTCTCCCGTGGGCCCTGGCTCTCGCGTAGCACTATTCGATCCCCTCGGCTCCTATCGCTTCCTTTCGCGGACGGTCGGCCCCGTCATCGGGGTCGACCAGCAGTGGGTCACTTTTGTTTTGTCCGCCGGACTGTCGGCCACAGCCACTACACAAACCCTTTCTATCCCCCGCGAACACTCCGCACTCCCGTTCCTCTTACGCGTCCTCTTCTTTTTCCTGGCTCACTTTCTCGCCAACGAGCACCCGTTCACCTCGACCCCGCTCCCCGACCTAGATTAAGCGCGTATAACCAGTCGTGTACTTACTTTATCGTGCCCCGGCCTTCTGGCAAGCCTCTGATTCGTGGAAAGTCTGCTTGGGTTGGGTCTTCTGCCGTCGACGCGCACGAAGAAGCGTGCGAGCTTCTCCCGCGGGCGCGGCTGTGCGCACATTCCGTAAGCATGCGCGAGGCGCTCATATCGCATAGCCGATCCCGCTATTAATTTGGCGATCTGCCCTCATCCCGCTCCGAACACGCTGCGCTCGCCTTCCTGTCCCTGGCGCACTCTGTGCGTGCGCCACCCTCCCAACCCGCTCGCGGTCGCACTGCAGCAAACACCCACCCACCACCCAGACCCAGCGTGTCGCGACCCGAGTGCTCGCACGGACGAGGCAAACTTCTACACTGGCGTATGCGTGCACGCTACCCGTCGCGCACGGCGTGCCCACTCTGCGCTGGACACTCGATGCCAACGCGCAAGGTACGCCTCCATCATCATGCACCCCATCATATCGTAACGACGCGCGTGCTGGATAACGAGATCCCGCCATTGCCTAAGCGGCGCTCTCTGGCTGGCTCGCCGGCCCAACTTACCTCATCTTCTCCCGCACCCTGCGGCGGCGCACACCCGCGGATGGCGGTCTCAAGCTACCAACGAGCCACCGCCCAGAGCGCCGTCCACGGAGCCCTGCGTATAAAAGGCGTGCAACTTCCGCCCTGTACTGCCATCGCCTGCCGTCCTCTCAGCATGCACACTCGCTCCACCGTTTACCCCACGCCCCCCGCCCCGCTCGCCGAGCTGGTCGCGGAGGACTTACCTGCCTCGCGCGAACATAGCCCGCTGGCTGCCGCAGATGCGGCCCTAGGCGACGTGGCCGATCCGCTTGCTGACACACCGCGTGAGTTGTACGACCCGCCCACGAGCATCTCGCGCTGACGACCGCCTCCTCGTACCTGCGTACCCGATCCTTGCAGCCCCGCGCGTGCGATCCTCCAGTCAGCCCTGCCCTGAGCTACGCTTCCGGGCTGCGCAGCCCTGCCGTCAAGCTTGAACCCGTCTCTCCCGACGCCGCCGTTCTCCTCCTTGCTGACGGCGCGAGCGCGAACGCGACCGCTGAAGACCACAGCGCCGACACGCCCGACGGGGTGACTGCTACCACGGACGCCGACCACCAGATGCCCGGCGACCAGGCCCTGACGCCGCTCCCCGGCGACCGCCGCGCCTCTGTCGGTGGCATGCCCGACGACGCCCACGGTGCGCCGCCTGCCCGCGAGGGACTGCTCGAGGCCCCTGCTGCTGATTGCAGGACTGCGACCTTAGATACCGCAGCACCCGCGCCACCTGCGGACACCGAGCCGTATGCCCCGACCCCCAAGCTCCCGTAAGCCGCACCATAGCTACCCGCGCACATCTCGTACTAATGCTCGCTTGCCTCCCTCCCCTCCTCTTGCTACGCTGCCCCGCCCTGGCGGCTCGCCTTGCAGGAGCGCTCGCACCGCCGGGCACGGGAACGCCGCGGACTCCAACGCGGCCCGGGCTGCGTCGGCCGATGCGCACTTTCGCGCTCTCGTCGGCGACGGTCGACTGGCCGCACCGGTCAAAGCAGACGGCGCTCGCGCGGGGGTCGGCTCGCCCACTGCGGCGACCCTCGACTTGCTCGACGAATCGCTCCGCGCACTTGCGGCGCTCCCCAGCGACGCGGCGTTGCCGAACGGCGAGCGCGGTCGTCCTCAAAGCCTCCCCAGCACCCTGTCCAGCTTCCTCGGCGACTCCCCCGGGCCCACGCCCCGATCTCCCCACCAGGGTGCCAGCCCGCCCGACGTCCCGTCGGACGCGTCCACTGCGGCGGCAGACGACCCCAGCAACCCGGCCTCGTCGAGGGAGCCCACGCCCTACGCGTTCACGTTCGGGCAGCTGGCCCGCAGACGCGGCAAGCAGGCGTTCAACCCCCACCTACACGGCCTCGCCACCATCGAGGAGGTCACTTCGCCGGGACCCGCGCCCCCGCCTCCTGCACGCGACGGGCCCCCCCACCTCGCGCCGACGACGGCGCGGCGCCCTGTCGCGAACCTCGCCGACGAACTCGAGGAAGCCAACCGCGCGCACCCTGCTGCGTCGCGCGGCACCGAGGTGCCCCAGCCTCCCTACACGCCGCGCCCTGATGCGGGGTTCGTCAAGATACACCGCGCCTCCCTGCGCTGCCTCCTCGCCCTGGTCGATCGCTGGCAAGTGCGCGCCTGGGACGGCCACACGGGGCCGAAGCTTTTCGTTCAGGCGGGCGACCACGGCGCCCTCGACATCCGCGACAAGTCGCGCGTCTCTATCACGCGGGCTGTCCTCAACGCGATTTGCGCGTTTCTAGGACGCGAAGGGCCGTCCATCGCTCCGCCGACCCCGCCGACGGTGGACGACAACGGGAACAAGGTCGTCATCAAGGACCGCGGCCCTCCCTACACCTTCTTCCTGTTTGACATATCGCAGGAGGAGGAGGACCGCCTGCGGTACCAGCAGCTCATCGTCACCCCGGAGATCACCGTCCTCGCACCAGACCATGTAACATGTTTACAAACACTACCTACAGTTGTAGGGCATATGTTTGCAACTACTGTTGCTATTAAAAGGCTCCTCTAAGCATAGTTTGTGTTTGCAAACCTCCTGTTTGCAAACA
>SWBT01000015.1:0-10683 GCA_005298045.1 Pleurotus ostreatoroseus | reverse complement strand
CCATTCACCAGGAGGGTTGTGTGGCCGTGTAGAACGACGAGTGGGCTCCTGTACAGGCTTAGGCACCATGGAGCGACCTCGAGTGGCTCTTGGGCGAGCAGGAGCTGGTGGAGGCGACAGTGGGCGTACAGGGCCAGGTGGAGGCGAAGGAGTGCGAGGAGGAGACTCTGGAGCGTGACGAGGCACAATGGAAGGCTGCTCAGCCTCAGGTATCTCTTGGAGAACAGCTGGCTCGTCTTGGTTATCAACAGGCGCAGGCTGTGGTGCAATCTCCCCCTCAAGACGACGAGCTGGAGCCTCTGGTACGACGAGAGGAGGTACGTCGATAGACTGAGGGTCAGAGGACTCCGAAGACGATGTAGGCGTCGAATGAGGAGTACTGGGAGGGAGGGAGAGCGAAGCAAGAGTGGAGTTCCAGTCTTTGAGTCCAGGGAGGTAGCTTTCGTCGAAGAGAGCGCGTTCTGAGATGATAACACGCTTTGTGGACGGATTGTAGAACCTCCAACCCTTGTAGCCTTCTGGATAGCCCAGGAAGATGCACTTCTCCATATGTGAGCCCAGAAGGCCGCGTTTGTCTTTCTGCACATGGACATAAGCCAGAGAGCCAAAAATGTGCAGATTGGATACATTGGGTTTCACCCCAAACCATGCTTCGTATGGGGTTGTACCAGGCCTTGCAGAGCTCGGTGTGCGATTCAACACATAAACCAAGGTGCAGAGAGCCTCTCCCCAATATGTCGAAGGCAGCTTAGCTTCCTGGAGCATAGCAGTGATACCCTCCTCAGAGGTGTGATTGAATCGCTCTGCTACTCTGTTCTGCTGAGGCCTGTTGCGCACTGTATGTGTCTGGCCATGCCCTGCTCGTCGCAGAACTCCTAGAATGCTTTGCTCATGTATTCACCACCCTTGTCATCGTGCAGACAGGCCACCTTTTGCCCTAAACGAGCCTCAGGCCAAGCTTTGAATCGTTTGAAGGCTGAAAATGTCTCATCTTTAGTCCTCCTCATCACAGCCACAAAGCGATAACACATATAGTCATTGATGAATGTGACCCAATAGCGCATCCCAGAGGGAGTACGGACTGGTAGGGGGCCATGGACGTTGGAATGGACGAGTTCAAGGGGTCTAGAAGCACGAGAGGACGAAGATGGGAAGGGAGCAGTATTGAGCTTGCCTGAAAGACATGGCTCACAGATAGGATCTGAAGGAGTGTGCGAGTCGAGCTTGCAGCCATCGACTAGAGAGCCTTGGACGATGCTCCTGACGCCAGCGCCAGAGAGACTCATTGAGAGGCAAAATCGAAGAGGCAGAGAGCTGAGCAGATTCGAGTGCAGAGACCACTTCACCAGCCAAGAAGGCGGTGTTAGACGCATCGATCGGCGCTGTGAACAGGGTGGTGCCGTCTCGCTCGAAGTCCATGGAGTGGGAAGAGATATGGACATGGAATTGATGATGACGAATGAGATACAAGAGATGACGAATGAGATACAAGACTGAGAGGAGGTTGGAGCCTAACTCTGGCACGTGTAGAACTCTAGAGAACAACACCGGACGACCTGTTCCTTTTCCCTCGACCTCTGGCACAAACAGCATCGACCCTAAACCAGCAGAATAGACGATTTGGTTGTTGGCAAGGCGCACAGGCACTCTGTGAGGAGTGTAGTCGCGTAGCCAGTGTCTGTGAGGCGTCATATGAGAAGTGGCGCCTGTGTCTGCGGTCCAGAGGGTGTCAGTGACGAGTTGTGGCAAGGAGGGAGTGGGATTGGAACGAAGACTTGCTTTGCCAGCGAATTCAGTAGCCATAGAAGCGGCCACAGAGGAGTCCTGAGCAGCAGCAGCGTTCTGAGAGCCTTTGGCACCCTTGGAGCGATTCTTGGCGCGTGCCTGGGCCTTCTGCTGCGTTGCCTGCAAAGCTTAAGCTTGCATGGACTTGTAGCGGTGGCAGGTGGACTGGGAATGACCAGGGAGCGAGCAGAACTCGCATGAGAGCGACCCAGAAGGGCCTTGAGTGGGCACAGCAAGTGCAGCTGCTGCAGAGGCATTGTCTCCGTTTCTTAAGCAATACTTCGACCACAAACGCCTCCTGCAGCTTCTCCTTCTCAAACTTGTTCAACAGCTGCAGAGCTGAAGCGAAGGACGAGTATTCCTCAAGCAGTGCTCGAATGAGGGTCATACAGACCAATTCCTTGTCCATATCGTCCAGAGTGAACGCATCTGGGCGAAGGTTTTGGATCTGCTCCATGGCAGTGTCCACACGCGTCATAAGAGATGTGAGGGACTCGTTAGGCGACTTCCTGATGTCGAATAACACCTCATAGGCGTTGAAACGAGCACCAGGACGCTTCTGGATGTGGACAGTCTCCAACTTCTGCCACATCAGGCATGGGTTAGAGGCTATACCTGCAAAACACATCTTCTGCTCTTGAAGGATCAACAAGTAGAGCTCTCCTGCCGCTTTCTCCGCCTTATCCTCCCAGGCAGCGATGTTTTCGAGCTCTGTCGAGGTGGAGGCCTTAGCGTCCTGTTAGATGAGTACTGCTTACACGTCTCATTCACCATTGTGTCCATTATTATGACTCAGTTTCTTTGTTAGACATTTCGATTTCTACACAGATAGGTTCCCCTTTATGTTCCCTTCACTTCATCCACTGGACATTTCTTCTCCAGATCACTTGTTGAAGCTCTATCTATTGGTATCTTGACTTTGATTCATTTGCAGCGCTTTTCTGAGCGCTTTAGCGCTTATGTAATCATTTAAGCGCCCGTAGAACGCCCTCCTACAGTCTGTGGGTCCTCACTGCTTTTTTAGCTACTCAATCCAGACTGCAGGCAAGTAATTACTTTCTCCATGTAATATTAGCTACTCAATCCAGACTGCAGTGTGTCTGTGTTATAGAGTGCTCCCTTTAACACGTCCATGATGGAGGGCTTAACAACCCTACCAGAGACAATACCTCACAGTCCTTGCCTCATGAACCAAGCCTTCGCATTCCCAGACCATTGAGTGCAGTTGGACGATGTGAGGAGTGGAAAACGAGGCTGAGAGGAGTTGGATGACTCTTGGGACATGATGGAGGCGAATAGGACGTGTTAGGATGATGTAGAGCGAAGTGGGAGAGCGATGAGCGTGCTGGAGACCGTGTGAGGCTTATACAACGGTGTAAGAGCGATGGGGGACGATGAGGAGTGGTGAAGAGTGAATGGAGACGATGTAGGGCCAAACATAGCGTGTAGAACAAAGCTGGTGCTTGTACAAGCAAGCAGCAGGGTATAGAGGCTTACAGGTGCATACAGTAGCAGCTTGAAGTATTTTTAGAGTATCAACAGCAAGCTAGAGCAATGAGTAGCAATGTAGAGGCTGTGGGCAGCAAGAATAGATGATAGGATAGTGTAGATAGTGATTTCAAAGGGGCTAGAGGCCAAATAGAAGTGTCCAGAGGGCAAGAGACGTGCCACTAGGCCTTTAGAGGAGGTAGGCCAAAAAGTGAAAGTGTAAGAAAGAACTTTGAAACTAAGCCTTTGTTCATAAAAAAAAAAAGATGTATTTCCAAAAAGGCAAGAAAAAGTGCCAGGATAGTGCTCAAACAGTGTGAAAGAAGCCTGGATGGGGAAAAATGGATTCACAACATAAAATCCAGTGGCCACAAGGGGCTGAAAATTGATATGAGGTGGCCTCAAAAATCGCCTAGCAGGATGAAAAAAAGAATTTTAAGCAGATGGCAAGAACTAACAGACTTATGGAGCTAGATGACTTTTGGCAGTATTTAGATGTGGCTCATAATCTGTTAAAAGGAGCACTCTATAGTACAGACTCACTACAGTCTAGGTTGAGTAGCTAAAGAAGCAGTGAGGACCCACAGACTGCAAGAGCACAAAAGCTTAAACGATTATATAAGTGAAGTGCTCAAGCGCACAGAAAAGTGCTACAAATGAATCAAAGTCAAGATATCAATAGATAAAGCTTCAACAAGTGATTTGAGAATGAAATGTCCAGTGGATGAAGTGTAGGAGACATAAAAGGGAATCTATCTGTGTAGAAATCAAATTATTTAAAGAAGAAAGTCAGTCATAATAAAGGAAACAATGATGAATGAAATGTGTAAGCAGTACTCATCTAACACAAAGTTTACACCCTCCTTATAATCTTACCTCTTTGACAGAGGATCTTCAGCTTTTATTATTTTTTTTTGAGTTTATAGTGTAGGAAATGCTTAAATCACGTGAGGTATAGAACCCATCACCCTTGTCTTCAAGTAAACTTTTGTGCTTGCTTGAAATAAGTCACATTTTGATGATCTGACCAGATTTCAAATTTTTTAGCATGTCCTTCCAGATAATGCCTATATTCGTGTGTACAGATAATTGCAAGCAACTCTTTGTTATATTTCTCATAATTATGTTCAAATTGAATAACTTTTCATGCTGCCTACACCACACTTGAGGATTGTGTGCATCGAGCATCGCACACTCAGGTTGGTGATGCACAGCATCTTGCTGCAGTCAAAGCACACTCTTTGACATACCTTCAATCTAGTAAACAGCTGTATTTTTTGTCCTCAACCACGCCTGTCTGATTCTCATCTATCTTTCAGTTTGCAGCTATCTTTCCACTTGCAGAATACGTCAATGTGACTCAAAATATAGCACATATCATAGACGATTTAGACCTTGCTGCAAATCAATCAAGCTGACACTCCTCCCATTATTCAGTATGTTCACATTGATTGGCATGGTCGACCATATATAGAGATCTACTCAGAATTTCTAGAGTTTGCCTTGGGTCTTCGTGGCCCTACTAGTATTGCCACTCTGCTTGGTATTTTATCACACACTGTTTGCTGTCGTGCACTTGAGCATGGTCTTGTGAGGCCAGGCCAGCCTCTATTTCAGACTATTGCTACTACAGAAGGAGAGAGATTCTCATTCCTCTACTCTTCTGGTTGCCAATATTACAGACAATGAACTCAATGCTGCTGTTGCTGCTATTCTTACTGTATTTCTAGACTTTGGCCGATCCATGGTTGCAGGATGTTTGAAGGTTTAATGTCTCTTATGATTACATCACTGCCTCCTATAGTTGCATTCATAGAGCACCTGCTGTCTTCAGCAATCATCATATTGCTTGCAAGAAATATCAAATTTCTGATCCTCTGTCTCTTCTGCATATAGATGATCAGCACAATATATTATTTGTTTAAATTTTATTCTTAAACAACATTCATCTGTTCATTTTCACAGGCCTGATCTACCGTATCACAGCTAAATTATATATTAGTTACTTGCTACATGTAGTTCTTCTTATGCTAAATACATTTGAAATTTTGTCTTAAACTCTATATAAACTTGGCTTATTTGAAAATACAAATTATGACAGATACTTCTTTAGAGTCTGAAACTCTTGGAATATCATCTTGGAGTGTATAGAATGCTCTATATTTAGTATTTAAGGGTACCAACATTATTTGACCTCTGTACAACAACTTTGTCCTCAAACTCTCCACGAACATGAATCGTACAAAAAGTGAAATTATGGTGAGTTTTTTTTTAAGATTTGCCACTTTCAAAATATAATTTTAAAATATGTAGAATGTTACAAATAAAATATCTAAGAGTATCAACATGATTTGACATTTGTACAACAACTTTGACTTTAAACTCTTTGCAAATATGGCTTATACAGAAATTGAAATTCTGGAGGATCTTTCTCTAAGGTCTGCCACTTTCAGAATACTATTCTGAAGTGTATAGTAGGCTAAATATAATATATCTCTGAAGATAGACTTGCTCTGATGTTTGTGCTATAACTTTGAAATTGAGTCCTCCGTAATGTGTGCTGTACAGAGCTCAAAATTGAAGTAGTATGATTGCAAGAATATTTGTAGCACCAAGAGTAGTTACAAACTTACTTGGCTGAGAAGGCCAGTTAATGGCAGGTACGATTTCTGAGTGTATTTCCTTTTTATCTTTAGATGATGCTTTTAATCAATACATGCTCAAAAAATTAATTTGATTTCTAATTAAAAGCATCCACAATACAAAGAGATACAGAGTGCTGCACACTCTAAAAAAAGTTTCAATAGAACTTTCAAGCACTCACTCTTTTGAACAAGTCATTAGGCAGTGTCATCTTGGCAGCACGTCAGCATCGACATCAGTGTTAAAATTGGACAAAGTATATTGTACGTTGCATTGCATCAAATTGTGCAGCGAATTCGATGGCAAACAGAAGCTGATAGTTGGGTAGCAGTCAAACAGCATGGCAGGCATCTGACATAGCTAAACAATGCACAGGTTGCTGGCTACATCCAGTAGTCATATTAAGTGTGTTGTTATCAGCATTAGACTCAGGCTTGCATGTTGTAGTGCTATTGCTCCTAACTTCAGCTGCATGTCATAGATTAACAGATCAATAGGACATAACAGCTAACAGTGTTGGAATCAGTGCAGTATTAGGGTGTCAAAGCAAGTCAAAAGTTGTATACATTAGGTGCGTACGCGCACAGTCTGTGTATGCTACGATACATTAAAGTTTGTGCATCGACACTATCTGAAGTGGGTAAGTATGTTATCCTCCAACAAACAGTTGGCTGGCGAACAAGTTGTGGACAGCAGTTGGCAGAAATCTCTCTATATAGATTGCTTACTATGTCAATACTTAGACATCACATCGATGTGTCGCTGTTGACAAGGACAGACTTCAGCTAAGTAGTAGCAAGTATATAGGACTTCTTAGTAAACAGCAAGTTGTCAGCTGATGGGCCTCACACTGTCGCTCAACACATTATATATAAAAATAATAATAATTATATTTATGATGGTGATTTATTGTGTCTTTAGCATTTACAACGACTATTTATTGTCTCTATATCTCAATTATAAAGTCTATTGTTATGTAAGTGATTGTATACTCTTAATAACTTATATTTTATATTTGAATACTATTGAGAATATATTTAAATCTTAATTTATAAAATACATTTGACTGATCATAAGGTCATTGTAGTGTCATAATTCCTCTTTATATAGTAGCATTATACATGAATTTATTCAGAATTATATCTATTTTATTGATGTTTCTATAGCTCTCACAATCTTGAAGCTTCTACTCAAACGCGCCGCGTCCAAATCGAAAAACGCGAATACCGGCCTAATTAGGCAAGCTATAAATATTCTAATATTTTTTATGATTTTTCCGGAATATTCTCCACGGTCTGACATCAAAACATATAGCGTGGGAATAACATGCTGAATGCGGTATTTAACAGAAAACATGTTCCTATGTTTTGTAGAACATGTGGAATTGCAGAAAACATACCATAGGACTAATCTGGTATGTTTTAGTGCTTATATCAGCGCATATGTCATAGATTTGGATGTGCTTGGACCTGATCTTATCAGTAGAGAGATGTATATAAGGGCCAGCAGATAAGCCCAGTACAAGCCCACGGGCACTCAAACCAATACCTACAAGCCCGGCCCGATCATGGACAATGACACCACCGGCCCGGCTGAAATAACCACTCATGAGCCCGCGGAAATGATGCACATAGCTAAGCCTGAGCTCGGCGAAAAGCCGGGCTCACGCTTAGCTATGTAGGTCATAGTAGAGAGTATTCGCAGCACGTATTTATGACGACCCCGATATACCCGATGGCGCGAAAAATATGGTATCGTGGCGCACTTGGATCTCAGTGAGTCCGCTGTGGCAAATCGGTAGGTGTTCACCCGCTTAGCGCTCGACATGTCGAGCACCGTACAACTCCAGAGACAGCGAAATTTCCAAGTCCAAGTGGCATGCATGCGAGAATGGTATATGTTTGACATTCCGAAAAGTATTAATCTGCGAGAGACCATGGTACTGCTTATTGACCGAAGATAGTAACGCGAGTTGTGCTTGCCCGTACCGCGAGAGCGCTTGCCGCGCCGCACATGCTCCGCCCAAAAATACGACGGTGGAGTCCAAATTTACAGCACAGCATGCGAAAATACGCGTTGCGAATACTCTCTAGTTTGGCTGTGTTTATGATTGATCTGATGGAGTGATGAGAGATATGATGGGACTGTTGATTAGATACGATGTCGATCAAGCGCTTACATCATCAGAAAAGCGCCAGGTCGCATGGCCTATTGATCCCATCAGCCAATCAATCAAAAAAGGCATAGATGACTAATGGCTTTGCCTCCTCAGTGAGGTGGCACTCATACAGAGGGTGCCATTGGATGGATTTGAATAAAAATGATATCAGTCTGTAGCTAGGACTCAGGAGAGTCAGGAAATCAAATTTTATGAAGATCTGATCTGATCTAACTTCACTATTGGCTGATTACTGTGCTATCAGGTAAGTCAGACTGATCTTGTACATTACACAACTTCCACTGGATGGATTGTCATAAAAAGAGTACTCAATTGTAGGTATAGCTTAGTACAACCCAAATATCAAGTTTGGTGGAGAACAGAAATGGTGGTGCTACGCTATTGGCTGATTACTATTGCAAAATCCCTCCTACTTGCACTGCTTCCTGTTATATTAATTCTCACTCTTTCTTCAAGCCAAAGATACCATTATATAGCTCCATACCATGTCAGTACACAAATTAATTTTTATTGAGAATGGGTGGTGGGTTGTGACTACAAAAATCAGGCAAGTTTTGTTACCTGAGTAAGTAATTTGATTAACTTTGATTGTTACTCAAGCGACGCGCGGCATCGCTCAGTGTAGTCGGCGTCAAACTACTTGTTATGTTGACTACAAAAGATAAGTAAAGGATATTCTCACGCATTGGGGAGAAAAGCGTGACGGAGCCGTGTTTCGCTATTTTCCCCATGAATTAGAGACGATTCTTCGTTCCACTCTGTTACACACAGAAATCGTAATATTACTCTACTGCAATGCTTCTTCAATCATAGTCAAACTACATAATTGATCTATCTTGACACTAGCAGCCATATGACTGACCAAGTGCTGCTTAGATGAAAGTCTAGTGTGTAGAAGATATCTATCTGCAGAGAGTCGCTTATGCTTTGTACCAATCATAGTGTCTTTACCTTTGCAGTCTAATACCTCAGGTAAATCATCACACTCTACCTTCCAGCTTTGTGACATTGATGCTGTTAATGATAAACACTTGTTTTGAGACATTAACCTTCTGTGTTGACTAGAATGGTCTATATGCTCAGCTACCTAAGCTATGCTTTGATGCTCGCATGTTCTATAATAAATGTTCAAAGATAGATAAGTGCAGCAAACTGAAACCCTATGAAAGTATTCTATCAGCTGCTACTGGCTTACAACACAATTATAAAAATAACAAAGCTTACAGTTTGTTTTATTTTGCATTGCACTTGATAATCTGTATATTGCCACAATACTCTAAAGACTCAATAGCAACTTTACAAGTCTTTTGACTAATATAGCTGTATATAAGTTTGATGCTTACTGCATCTGAAAGCTCAGTGTATACTGAACTATACACAAACTTTTGTGCATTTCTTTGAAAGACAGTTAAACATACTTTTTACTCTGTTATACTGTAACATGCAATATACCGTATCTCATAACTATGTTGAGAGTTTGCAGGAAAAGCAAGTAATAAAGTTCAAATTTTCTTCTCTCCTACAAATGTGTTTGTCAGCCTACATGGGAAGAATTTCTTTGTCTCTGAGATAGTTTCAAAGTCAAAGTCTTCTCTAGTGAATTTGTAAAAAAAATGTTGACGTAGAGAGTAGATCTATGCTAATATTAGCTAACTCTTATCTACAATTGCTAAACTCTTACCTCTGTCAGAGTAGTACTCCATGATTGGATCCATACCACCGCTCATCAAGTACCTCATTACTACTTTCAATGACACGTGCTATATGTGACAGATTTTCAACTATCTTAATTTTGACTGATACTCCATTGGTTTCTACAAATTACATTAAACTTCATTTGCTCTATTGTAATTTCTAATTGCTTACCTGCACGTTCACAAAGCTCACTTGAAGTATAATGCCCTGCACCAGGCCAGATCTTCTCATAGTCATGTAGAAGATTCTTGTACGGTTGGTACTTTGACTCTTGTGACGATGTCTCAGCTATTGAGCCACATCTTCAAGAAATTCCTGCTGATCAAAATAAATATTAAGTACACGAGCTGACAAGTCAACTACTGTACACTCTGTGCCCATATTGCTGTCTATCATTCAGTATCATTAGCCATCCAGACGGTTTAAGTACACACCTGAAACATTAAGTCAAGTGTGACAAACGCAATAACAAACTTTTCAAACTTAAAAGCTATCACAACTCTACATTTGCAAGTTTGCAATCACAGGTATAAATATATACAGTGACTTGTAAAATGCTTCAAATGTTTTGAAGTGTTTCAAAGATCTGTATGTATCACTGCTTTTCATTAACCAAATATGGTAATTTTAGCCCCAAAAGAAAGCCATAGTTCTCAACTTTTAAATGACATTACATTTACCATATCCGGTAAAGAACCCGGCCAGCTACACTTTGAACATTAAGAAGAGTACATTTGAAGCGTTTTGCTCTTCAAGATTTTGCAACATAAAATAAACTACAGTCACTGCAAGAATGAGGATAAAATGCTATATATATTTTTGTATATACCTACATATGATATGAATTTTATAAATATGTTTTAGTAAGATATGCCGACTTACAAAACTTCTAT
>SWBT01000137.1:0-10717 GCA_005298045.1 Pleurotus ostreatoroseus | reverse complement strand
ATTGTTTGTGACGGTGGTGTGTTTGCAAACATTGCTACAACTGCAGGTCCTTACAATTGTAGCAATGTTTGCAAACATCTCCCCTACAGTTGTAGCTGTGTTTGCAAATATGCTACATGGTCGCCTGTCGCTACAATGAGAGTATATATATATCTTTTAATGAAGTTAGCTCAACTTTCCATAATATCGATCTAAAAACTACTACACTCGCCTCAGATCCGCTGGTGTATCCTCCCAGTCGTCTGGAAGGTTGAATCCAGAACGTGGGCAGGCGGGGCATATCAAACAAAGCTCCCCTGACCTGGTGGCTGTAGGACCACCAGGTTCCTGACCCCTGCCAGCTCGTTTCAATGCCTTGAGGTGTGCCCATTCGCGCACCAAACGCAGGAACTGTTTGAATCGATCCTGAGGTATGGTATTAGCGGCGAGCACGGGAGAGTAATGGCCACGTACCCATTTGATGTGCAAGCCGGTATTATCCGAAAGGTGATTCAGCGTGAGATAGAAATCGTACGGCGTGGTCTTGCTCTGAAGGGTCAGCAGGTGGAATGTTTCGAGTAATCGAAACGTTGCGCAGGTCGATGGACCAACGACCGTAGCGGGGAAAAGTTCATAACGTAACATTTGCTGTATGTCGTCGCCGGCCTTGCCCATCTGATCGCAGTGACAAAAGCTGATCGTCACGTTGTGGTGTCCATTGGTGTGCATGACCATGAAGTCTACGGGGCTGCGGCTAGGGCTAGAGCAGACATCACCGGGTATGTGTCCAAGTTGGAGCACAAGGCCCAGCTTCTGGAGCGATGCGCGCGCAAAATGGCGACCATTCCATTCCTGCAGTCTATGAGCAAGATATATTCTCGCGAATCACGGTGTGTACGTACCTCGACGACGTGAAAAGGCAGTCTCTCGTGCGCGGATACACAACAGCTCGCACAAAATAATTGGCCGCCACTGCAGTCCTTGCATCGCACGGCCGCGGCGCTGACATCCACCTGACATCCAGCGCAGACCGTCTTGACATCGCGCAGCCCCTCCAGACGTAGTAATTCGTCTAGAAAGCGATCGCGCTGGTCCACCCACTCTGAGAGAAAAGCGTCGTGTTCCTGTTTGAACGCTAGGTTAGTCCAGCCCGCATACCACAATATAGTACATACTGTTGACACAAAGTACCTATTGTTCCTGCGCTTCTTGTGCTTGGGGGGTTCTATCTGGATGGTGATATCGTCGAAGAGTCCGTCTTCATGTTCGAGAGATATCGAAACGTCTTCGTCTGGCTCGTGCAGTTCGAGATCAGCGCGTCGAGTGCGCTTTTTGGGGGGGGAGATTGGTGTTAGGATGGAATGAGTGGTCCGCTTGACGCGACGACCATCGGCGGAGACTGTATCGCTGACGACGGTGGAAAACGCATGCGATAGCTCCTCCTCCTCAATAACGAGTTCCTCGAGCCTTGTAAAGGCTCGCTTTCGGCCATGGCGCATCGAGAAAACGAAGGAGTTTAGGTAGCCCGAAGACCTGGTGGTCTCCTCCAAAGCCACTTGCCCCGGGGTACTGTGTGTTTCCGTGCATCTTGCTCATAGTCTTCATTGGCTGGAGACCGTGCGCGCAAAAAGAGAAAGGTTTGAGGTACTGTGAGTGCCCATAAGTTTTGTGATGCCGTTGTGAGTGGCGCACCAGGAGCCGCGGTCTAATGCACTAGGCCATTACGGCGTACCGCGTACCTCCGCAGGAACGGAGCAAGCGTAGCGAGCCCGAAGGTGCGATGCGCGCGGCACTACGGTGCACAAGTCCCAGCAACGGCAAAATGCCATCATCTTCTCGTTTCGCAGCCAGGGACCGTCAGGCTCGGAGAGACATGATCACGCGGAGAGTATACGAAAGGCCGCAAATTTGTATTCAGAGTATTGTAATATTCTTCAGCTAAGTTCAAAAGATGTTCTAGCATTGTGTTAGGTATCAGACACATGTTGTTCATAATGAGAACAACGGACGCACACGAATTCCTGTTCGACTGAGTTCGCCGACTGCATCAAATTGCACACCCAGCGCAGAGCCTCCTCCTGTAAGATGAAAAGTGAGCATTCGAGGAAATGATATGTTTTTTGATTCAAACGCACCTGTACAACCAAAAGGCCTCTTTGCAGAGACTATCGAAACCGACATGGTCGCCGTTCTCGATCAAGCAGTAAGCGCGCTTGAGGATCATCTTCAAGCGCCGAGCAGATGCCATTTAGGGCATATGTCATGGACGCGAAAACATACGTGCTGAGGCGTAGAACAAGGCATCGACTGAAATTGAGCAAGCTTTATCTTTTTATTTCGATACAAAATTGGTTAAAAGTACGCTAATACTGCTGGATGAGCGGATTACAGGTATAGACTGCATAAATGTACATCAAGCCCGAATGAAAACATACGATCTACGGCTTTCAAGTTGTTCTACCAGCTCAGACTACACCTTTTGTTCTTCTAGCTGATATCTGGGTGATATATGTGGTATCTCGCGAATTACGGTCTCATATTGTGTGCAGAAAACCCACAATGACACGAAAAGTGACGACCTCTCATATCTATGCTAGGTGGTAAGGTAAAATCAAACTAATTTCGTCTAAAATCATATATATGAGAGTTCTTGCGTAGGAATTAATTCCTTACCTCCTGCTGCGATGGTACGCTATAGACGGCCCAGTCGCTTCCAGCGCTTCAGACGATCGGGGGGTATAATCTGCAATGTAGTGGTCTAACAGTGAATCGCAGTAGCGTGGCGAATATTCTCTGACATGCACAAACATATTTGAACTGATTCGCCAATACTTTTCCTCGGCGGTTATTTTAATTGTTGAAAAGTACCCTTCGGTCTTCACAGTTCGGACGAGAAGAGTAGAGAGCTTGTCCTAATAGCTCGACACTTCTGAGAAAGCATTGTTGGCTGCAGAAGCATAGGAGACACATATACAAATGGTTTCCATGATGCCATTAAGCTTCTAACTGCGTCAGTATATCGTGGACGAGCTACTTTTCATTCACGGAGACTTCAGAAAGCAGTTTGCACAGAAAATATGAGATACTGTTCGTAAAACGCAGGGAAATCAGTTGAAAATTGGGCATGATTGAAAGGAATATGTACTATCATGAATCGTCTACTGTTCCTGACGATCGGATACGGCTGTGAAGCAGGAGAAACAATTTGTTTTGAATTTGACTTTTCAGAAATTACCCGATTTGGGATATGTCTCTGACATAACCCGCTTTTGGCCACTTTGACGCCCAAGTGGCGACGACGTTTTGTCGACGCACACTAATACACTCAAGTTTGATGGCCCTAGTTCAACGCCATTACATTGAGAAAGCTATAATAAATACACGGGATATTTTTCCGATTCTGATATCACAGACTATAACCGGGACTCAATTCCTCCAGTTCTGAAGGGATTCAGAATTACGCAGACCGCACACTATGATTGTCTATACCTCCATGATGGCGCATAGAAAATACGAGAGCATTCCGTTAGGTAGATTGCGCGAAAACAGGAAAACCACCACTCACAGTGAGGACGACCTAAGACTCGACGATAGGGAGGGACGCGGCGACCGGGAAGCGCATCACGCAGCGAACGGTACGCAAACGCCGCTATCCCGCATCACAGTGATCGTCACTCCCCGCTGGCGTGTGTGTACATCTTCAACTCCGCCCAAGGGCCAACGAATGTTCAGCGAGGGAGCAGACAAACTCCGAAATCTCATCAAACGAGCGCGATCCCGCGCGACGCTCCACCGATGCGGTGCATGGTCATAGATATTGTGCTCAAAAAAGCTCGGCTATCTACGCTACGCTAAGAAGACGTGCTAAGAATATTCGAAGCAACGGAGCAATATTTTACGAGCGGGGCAACGGCGGGGATCTCGTTACATTAAGACACAAAAGAGCATTCGTCCATCATAGAAGGATTCGTCCATCACGCCACAGAGGCACTAACACTCCAAGCAGGTGTCCATCAGCAAGTTAGTGAGCGTGTGTACTACTGAGCTGTCAGCCAAGAGGTAAGCGAAGTCACACATGTACTCACCACCCTCAAGAAGTCGCACCGCTGCCAGAAGGTCCTGCGGCACCTGACGAACCCGATGCTGGGTGCTGCCTGCCACGACGAGAGCACGAGGTACTAGCGTGAGAGGTAGAAGAGCTACGCGAGGAACCCGGGCTAGTCACACCCTGCGCGTGGAACGCCCCAGCAACGTTTGCGCCAGCGAAGGGTGGAGCAGCCATGGGTGCACCAGGCTGGGTAACAAATAGCGTTCCCTGAGGATAAAATGCCATCAGAGGGCCTTGATACGCCAAAGAGGGCTGAGCGGCGGACACAGGGCCCATCCAAGGGCTGCCGACAGGGACAAACGGGGCTGAAATCGGCTGAGCATTGTAAGCGGCGGGGTTCTGGCTGCTGTAATAGGCGTGCTGGCCGTTGAAGGCGGCGGCGGCGTGTGGGCCGTGGCTGGGAGCGACAGCGGGTTGTGTGGGAGCGACGGCAGGCTGGGCGTGAGCGAAGGCGGGTTGAAAGGGAGCGGCAACGGGTGGGACGTAAGCGACGGCGGGGTGCGCGTGCGCAGCGGCGCTACTACCAGGCAGGGCGATCCCGACGAGGGAGAGATGAGAGACGGTGCCTCTGACGGCGCCTGACAGGCAGTTCTCCACCCAGTGGTCCCAGGCATCGTCTGCCTCGTCTCCCTTGAAGGACTTGTGCGAGTTGCCGGGACAGTTGGTGACGTACTGCGATGCCGTGAGCCTGGTGTAGCACGATGTCAGATGAGACTATGTGCGAGGATGTGGATAGACGTACCAGTTTTCGAAGATACCAATGAAAAACCCTCTGATGACAACGTAGATCTTGCCTGTGCGAAGGCCGTGAAGCCACTCCAGCAATATAGGGGGTATACCGTCGTGAACATACACAGGGGGAGGCGTCTCGCCCGGCTGGAGTGTCCGCGGCCGCGGCCGCGGCACATAGGCAACGGCGGGTGGCAGCACAGTGGGCACGGGAGGGGGAGGGGTCAGTGGCGGTGCAACGATGGCGGGAGGCTCGGGCGGCGGCGGCGGGAAGTGGCTACTGTTATCATGCTGGGGATCACCAAACTGCACGACGTCGTCGTAAAAGTGAACCCACTGCATGCCCATGGTCTCGAAGCTGTCAGCCAGTGCGTTGATCTGCACATCGAGAAACTTGTCTTCCGCGCCCTCGTCCTCGCTAGCTTCAGTCGTTTCGACGAGGGGCATGAGCGGCGGAATCGGAGTGTGAGATCTTGCAGGGGAGCTGGTAGGCGTAGCGGGGACGTCCTCTTCCTTTTTGACCTTCTGAGCCTTCTTACCCTCTCTGATGCTGGCGGTCCTGGCGGGAGTCGGGGAGAGAGGCGGCGAAGGCTTGCTGAAGGAGACCATGTCGACGCTAGGGGAAGGGCTCTGGTGTGGGAGTGGACAAGAGAGCCTGAGAGAGATAAGCCTGAGGCGAAGAAAGAGGGGGGATTAAATAGACGACAGGATATAGAGTTGGAGTGGAGTCTCAATGTCCGCATGGACGACTCGTCTGAAAGATGCGGCTTCCGAGATTGATCTCGGGGTGAGAACTGCTACCAGGCAGTCACATCAATAAGGACAAACAAGGCTGGCTCGGGAGAGCCGTTACCTCGCCCATCAGCCACGGGAAATTCAGCAGCATACCCCTGCAGTATGTCGGCTCCATCGACACCTTCGCCGGGCGCGGAAAATGGGTCCACAGGCAAAGACACCGTAGGGACAACGCCCCAGCTTGACACAGCACCTGCAACGGACAGATTGTCCGGGTCGGAGGCCGTTCAACAGCCCGCAACCCTTGTTGATCCCAACCCGATGCTCGCAGAGCAGCGCGTGCTGCCATTCCGCGCGGCAGGCAATGCTGCCCCTACAACGACCGCCCAGGAGAACGACAACGTGCTCCTAGACCAGGAGCACGCACACAGCACAAGCGACGACGATGAGGAAAGCGACGACAATGAAAAGGATGACGAATATGGGGACACACGCACAGACGGCACACGCAAAAGGGGACTCGATGGAGATGGGTCCGAAGCAGCAGTGGCGGAGGGAGGAGGAGAGGAGGGCGAGGACGAGGGCGAGGGCGAGGATGAGGACGCAAGCGGACACGAGGAGGTGAAGATGTTGATACACCTTGGAAAGCCAGATAAGGAAGGGCCGAGGACGAAAGCACAGAGGTTGGAGGCGCAAGGGGGCAAGGCCGGGAATCAAGGAAAGTTCAAAGATGAAGCCTTTGACTACCTCTCATCCTTGATGGACGACTACCTCACCATCGACCGCAAGCCGGGCTCCAAAGGGAAAAACGCCGAGCTGAAATTGTTTTGGCATAGGGTGTCCGCAGGCTTGTGGGCGCGATTTTCGTGGAGGCAGTTCAAGGAGCCCAGACACAACGGAAAGAAGGCCGCTGTAGAGAAGTCTGTCGAGAAAGTAAGTATCGCTTCACCTCGTCTCGCTTTGCAGAAGAAACTTACCATGGTTTACAGTCCATCAAGGGTTGGTTCCGTTACCGCGCGAAGCTCGCGGACACGGGCGACAGAAATCCATGGAGTGAGGCGATGGCCGTTCTTCGCAAGCCGCAAAGTAATCCGCCTAGAAAAAAGGCCGCGTGGCAGGTGTGGGCGAAGGGGAACAAGGCCTTGATTCAGGCGGGGATGGACGATCCAATGAAGATCGGCGAGCGCAATAAACGAGCGGTTCGTGTGTTCAAAGACCTTCCGGAGGAGGAGAAGGAGAAATTCGAAGTGTTGGCCCAGGAGATGTACGAGGAAGCTACAGAGAATCATCGTCAGGCAGAGGAGGGTCTTCCCTCAGTGGATCCCGAAGACCAGAAAGCGTGAGTGGCACTTACTATGTCCTCAAAGTGTCCTAACGAGTTCCGCAGAGCTCGCGAACGCTTACCCATCGTACTGAAGCCGCTTCTCGAGCTCATAGGTCAGTACACGGGATATACCTGTGTGACCTTGATTGGCGGTCTTCCAGACGAGGGTAAATACAGAATTGGCACAGTCCACTACGGAGAGACAAGCGGGGTCATACCTAAGAACCTCTCAACATTCGACCCCGAAGCTTTCCGTAAAGACTTCGTTGGGTATTTCACGCGATTCCTGCGCGCAAGTAGGCCTGAAGGTAAGTAAACTGTACAATTAGCCGAGTGTGTCCATGTTTACTTACTTGCACGTGGCAGAAGGCAGCACCAATCAAAGCGCTAATCCTCAGGTGGAACTCAACCATGATTCCTCTACTCGTCGCGCACCAGCAAATTCTGCTATCCCTACCCCTGACACGACCACCGCACATGAACGCCCAACGGTCCCCGTGCGCACCCGTTCGAACGATACCATACACCCGGTCGCCGGTCCGACGCGCGCGACAAATACCGCACCCCCAACAACACCGAATTCGCCCGCAATCGTTCCCAACGCAGCCAGTATCGACACCTCTACCGGCGGCGGAGCAGAGATGCAAGAGGAAGCGGTGGATGATGAGACGGCGCTCCCGAAGGGTGTGAACATCGCCATCGTTCGCGCAGTAGAGGCGCTCTCAGGCGACGACCGAGTCGCTGCAATCCAACGATTGCGAAAAATGGATGATTTCGAATTGGAGAGGGAGTGCATCGTAGCCCAGAACGCCGCGCTCATACGCTCTCTCGGCCTCGACAAAAGACTGGTCTCGCCGCCACCAAAGCCGCGTACGCGTACGCACATCCGCCCAGCACCCGACTCTGCTCCACGTCGACAAACACGCGCACGCACAAAGCGGGGCAACGACCTGTCAACTTATAGCTCGCCGCCACCCGAAGCTGCACCAGAGCCTGCGCCGTCTCCGCCGCCAAGTCCTACGCACGGCACTAGTGCGGGACAAAGCGAACACATGGCCGAGGGACCGGGCGATACAGCCGTGCACGGAGGTGCGATCGCTTCCCCCGCACATTCTCCCCCCACGCACGACACCGACGCCGAGCAGCAAGATGTATCCCTCATCACGGCCGTCGACTTAACCGACTGCCCCGAATGGTGGCGCGCCCAATATGGGACCCTAGTTATGGAGCCCAATATCCCCCAGGATTTGCAGCAGGGCTGGATGTCTATGTTGGCTGACTGGATTGCGCTTGAACGCGCGATGCAGTTCCAATCGCCGGTGAATCCCGCAGCCCCCTTAATTGAATTCTGACTGACGCTTCTACAGCGTGCAGGACTTTCAGCAACATCCCGTCCCTCGGACGTCAGTCTATGGATCCAGAATGCGTGTAGGGGGCGCATTGTACTCAAGCAGTCGAGCAAGTACGCCACCCAATGGTGGAAATGGTGGGATACGTTGTGTCCAGCCTGGCGACCGAGGGAGGGCGGCCGTCCCATCATTGGAGGTTCCGGAGACTGGGGTAGCCTCCTCAAGTCAGGCAGTAACGGCTGGGTAAACATATTGATGGGTTTGGTCGGTCTGCGCGAGGTGGAAGACGACGCCGGCTGGCGTTTCGCGTTTTCGGACGTACAATGGGTCTTACATCAAGTGTTACTCACACAGAGGTGAGCTTATTCCATACTATTGCTCCATAATCAGCTGCTCATCATGTCTGCAGCGGGAGGAAACGCCCCACGCCCGCCACCGACGACAACGAGGAGGGCTCGGGCATGCCCGACGGGGCGCGCAAACGAGCGCGGCGCTAGATAGTATCATAGCGCCCATTCGGACCTTGCCGTATGTTTGAATCGATATTTCTGCACGTGCCGCACGTGTTTCTTTTCGAATTACTGTGAACATATATGTCTTTGTGTTTATTTCGGCTTCTTCCGCGTGAGCCTGCCTGTAAAGGCAAGCCAATCAATACATTTGAGGTCCGCTGATGGGCCACAGAAGGCCGCCCAGACTATGTAGGCTTGAAATGAGCCTGTCTAATGTATCAGACAGGCTAGTGGGGCATAATGCATTAGGTGTACCATGGTTTAGTGGAGTATGATACATCAGACAGCTATCAAGGGGTGCATTGATCTGCTGTTCTAGAAACGAGATCATCATGCGTGTCCGCTGGGACAGCTCAACGAGCAATCTAGCTCGACACGCCAAGAAGTGCGACGGCCAGGAGGCCCCCGAAACACAGAAGATCACTAAGTTCGCCCACGGATCAACGTACTCAAAGGCTCGCATGCGTTTTCTGCTTGCGAAGTGGGTCAGCGTCCGCCGTCGCCCCTACGTCATCATCGAAGACCCTGAACTCCTGGAAATATTTCGTATGCTGTATGCGAAGGTAGAGGTCCCCCACCCTACAACACTCTCTCGAGATGTGCGCGAGATCTTCAAGATCTCGCGAGGACAACTAGCACTCGAGTTTGAGGTAAGAGGCTTCTAACAGCTGGTCTATAGTGCCATCTGACGATGTGATTGGCAGAAATACGATGGGAAGTTCCACCTGTGTCTTGACGGGTGGACATCACCCAATGTTATATCATTTCTCGGTGTCACAGCGCAGCGGGTAGTCAAGAGTAAGCTACAGCGCTTCATTCTTGACTTCATCAAGTAAGTCTTTCGTTCCACAAATTGTAAATGTCAAGTTGACGTACTTATCGCTATTGTTAGGCTCACGAAAGGCCATCGCGGCGAATACCTGGCCCGTGAACTTACTGCTTGCCTTAAGGACTACCGTATCGACCAGAAGATCCTCGGAGTCACGGTCGATAACGCTAGCAATAATCTTACGCTCGTTCAAGAGCTCGAGCGGCTACTTCATGGCTCGAATGCTGCGAACACGAAGATCGATTGCATCGCGCATGTATGGAACTTGGTTGTCAAGGTGCGTAATCTAATCTCTCTTTCTACTATTGTAATCTAATTGCCATCTAGGCGATGATACAGCCCTTTGCAGCGCGGCGTAGCTCGACTACATCGAGCGAGTCAGCAGGTGACAATGATCAAGGCCTTAAAGACCTCCTCGATGAGTCGGACCTCACGGAGTTGGACGGCAACGAAGCAGACGCAAACGATGCGAATGACACGAACGATGCAAGTGACAATGACGAAGATGGTTATGAGCTCGACCCAGACCGTGAAGCGCACGATGAACGGACCATCGAGGAGATCATCGCGGAGGTAGAGAACACCAATGCCCTCACTCCAGCAGAAAAGCAGGCGGCTCGTTATGCAGTCACCAAGGTGTGTAGTGTTGCTGTCCAGCATTACGCTTACTCACGTACTTGCAGTTGACGGAGCTAGCAAAGCGAATATTCCACTCGCCGACCATGAGAGAAGACCTTTCGACATCGTGCCATAGAGTGAAGATCGAGCCTAAGATTATGCTGCGTTCGGTCGCAACACGCTGGAACAGCCTTGCCGAAGCTATCGGACGTGCCCTCTATCTCCGTCCTGCCCTCGACAAGTTCCTCTCCCTGCCCAAGTACGACAAACCCGACAAGCACGGTCTGCGACGATTCAAGCTTACGTCCGAAGAGTGGAATATTCTCGCGCAGCTCTATCCGCTTTTAAAGGTATGTTCATCTCCCATCAGTGCTAGTGACAGTAGACTTACGTTCTCCTCAAGGCTTTGTCACAGATTTTCCCTTAGACGCCCACGCGCTAGCGCTTATGCAGCGTCTATGTGGCGCACTAGGGTTAGGTCGCTAGATAACGTCTTATCGACACCTTATAGTTTAGTATTTCACTTATCATTGA